>OY101447.1:120450900-120780168 GCA_956483635.1 Panzeria rudis
AAAATAAAATCCAAATTAAACCTCTAAGAAATTTATTATTTGTCGTATTGTCATAATATTATTTTAGATGAAATTTATTTGCTGTTGTTTAAGCATAAATATTGTTTAAACATAAAACTAAAATAGATGCATATCGAATATAAATTATTTACTGGGTTTTGCATAGTTTTCAAAGCCTACTATGCTTATTTTAGAAAATCATTTACATATTTGTGAATTCTCAAATGACTTTTTAAAGTTCGTACATAAGATAAAGGGTTTGTAGTTGTTTCAAAATTGTATTTGAAGTCTACTGACGATTTGGCAAAGCACCAATGAAATGCATATTGACAATGCTTAAACACCAGCAAATAACTTTCATCTCTTCTTTAAAACTTTTGTTTATATTACTAAAAATATACATTTCTAAAGACAAAGGGAGTTTTATTAAAAATGGTTTAAACTAATATACGTTTTGTAGGGTCTATAAATAGCGGTCTGACAGAGCGGGAGTGAGTTCAAGAGTTTTCGGTTTTGACCTTGGCGCTATATTTGTACAATTTAGTTATTTTTTTCGCTTTGACTTCGGAACGATTCAACATGTCAATTTAAAACGTTGGCTACTGTTTTTTAATTTTTTAACTGACTTCAAAATAGGAGGAAGTTATATGTTTGTCTTGGACATATTAACTTTTTTCTATGTTCATTTCTCAAGCGATTTTAAGAATTTCTTTTTTTTTTATATAAAATGGTGCACTCAATCCACAGTTGGTCCCATTTTCACCAATGTACGACAGAAGCGAACGAGTGGTACCTCGCATACAAAGCGATTACTAATTATCACATATCTGCAATATTATATTAGCAAGAGTTTTCAAACTTGGTCGAATTCCTTTATGGTCAATGCGCGTAATCCGACAGTAAATTGGTGATTGTTAATTATCGTTTATCAGGCAAATTATATATTAGCGAAAGCCTTTGGTCTACATGTGGGTTACTTGGAAGTCAGTATGCGCAAGCCAACACAAAAGTAAAACGGTGGGAGTAAGGGAAGGGTACCTCCCATATAAAGTAATATATGCAACACAGATTTTCGAAAAAAAAATTATGTGCTCAAACTGCAATTAAGCCCTTTCAAAAAAAAATTTTAATTTCCCCTTTGATTTTAAAAAAATTATGGAACAAGACTGCATGGAAAGCCTTTCAAATAAGAAAATAATTTTGAAAATCGGTTCACAAATGTCATAGCTGTGCATGGGGGAGCAAATTTTCTCTTCGGTTTTCGAAAACAAAATATGGGATCAACTGCTGGTAAGCCTTTTCAAACAAAAAATAATTTTACAAAAATAAAAAATGCACACGAATTGCTAACATTCTCTTGTTTTTAAGTCGGCTAAAAAAACAAAAACTGATTGTGAAAACATATTTATATAGTTCTTGAGCTCAACATAAAACAATAATCAATAAAATTACTATTTTTGTTGCGTAATAACATTTCATATAAATTGTTAAAGCTTCATACTTCATATATATGGTTGCAGGGAAAGAAAACTAGATTAAGTCGTGTTTGCTTTTTTCCAATTTATATTTTTTACGCATTAAAGGTACGTCTTTGTTGTAATCATGACAACTGTATTTCCAATCAAATTAGTGCTACTACAATCTTTCAGCTCACTTGTCTTCACCTAATTATACCCCTTGACTAAATAGAACTAAATCACTCTAGTAATAAGATTCGTGATAAAAGATAATATACCAATTTTCATAAAGCTAATAATGTTAATTTAATATCTTAGGAATATCTACGTACTCCAGTAATAAAATATTTATGAAAAAATAATTTATGCTATAAAATTATCACACATACTAAATTTATACAAAAACTTATGTATGTGCTGAAGGTGTGGTAATAATAACTACTTCTAATGAACGCTTTGATTACTGAATGTGTAGGGCTTTTTAGTTTTTGAAAAGAGCAAGCTACTTATGATCAAAAATTTATTTAACAACACTGTATTGTAGGGAAAATTCTCTTTCGATATTACCTAAGGTGTTAGGCCAAATTTTCTGACATTTTAAAACATCTCCAAATTCAGTATTTATCGATTTGTACAGAAAGTTTAGAAATTTTTACTTATTTCCGAGTTTTTACTATTGTCTGTATGTAGTTTTTCGTAGGTAATGAAAATCTTAAAAAAAATTTGTGATTTTTAGTTTCAGTTCCGAAAAATATAGCGAATATTGAAAAAAGTGATAAATGTAAAAATATGATTATGAAAATAAGCCTAATGAGTCGATTATGGATAGCAACCGAACTTCAGTTGCGTTGCCAGCTGGCAACTGGAAATTTGTGGTTGCCAGAAAATCACTAAATAGCAACTGAAATTGACAGTTCTCAGTTGCCAGTTGCAATAATTAGTGCCTTTTTTGGCAACAGGCAAACCAACTGAAGTTTGGTTGCCATACATAATCGACCCATAAGTTTCTAATTAAAAAGATCGGCCTTTAAAAATACTGGCATCAAAATAAAGACCAATTCTTTAATTGCTTATTTGTTGGCAACCCACAAGTAACAAAATGGTCAACAAAAAACCAATAACAGCGATACAAATAATTTTCTCATATTTTGTTAATAAATAGTCTAAATAAGAAAAGTTCAAAATGTTTATTTTTAATTCCTTCTAACTTTGGCACAGGGTGTGTTGTCAAAGTGACACAAATTGAATAATGCAAGTTTTTATACCATAAGATCGTAATGTCTGGTAAAATTCGTCAAGCTGTTACTTTATTAAGTTTAATTGCAATCTTGCACAAAATTTGCGTATTTATCCAGAATGGGATGTTTGTTATAAGATAGCATCACTCAATTTTAGTTTGTATTAATTCATATTTTCGATATTTCGTTAACTTAAAACAAGTGTTTTTTTCAAAAAGGTCTTTTTGTGGTTTTTAAAATTTTAAATTGAATAAAAAAAAGCATAGAGCGCAGGCTTGTAAATTTGGAAAAACTTAAAACAGTGCATCGCTTTTTTAAAAATAGAACATCTTATTGTTTTAATTGCACAATAAGTAAGATTATGATATATGCTGGTACGTTTAAAATAAATTATGCCTTGTTTGTAAGGCTACTAAATTACACGTCGATGAGTGGCTAATTGGCTTTGCTCGGATAAAATCGACTGAGTTATAGCGTATCAAAAGTAAAATTTTATGGAACTTTTAAAGTTTTTTCCGACTGGCAACAGTGAGTAATGCCACTCGGAAAATGTTTTGTTTAAAAAGTAACAACAAAATCCATAGTTTTGTAATCTTATTCAATAGTCCCTTTGATTACAAAAATTTTAAGCCATAATGGACCAAAATCTGATAAAAACTAAAAATGTTTCATGTTTTTTGTGGGTAACTGAGTATTTTTTCAAAACTATTTCTTGTTTGTTTTTCATTTGCCAATCCAAAATAAGATGCATCTTAGTGCCCCTAGATACAAAGTTCCCCGTTAAGGATTTTTTATATTACTTCCTCGCTAAGACCTAACTGTATACAAAATTTCAGCTCTCTAAATATATTGGAAGTGTGAGATATATCTGATTACTTGCTCACTAAAGCCTACTTGCATACCAATTATTAACTCTATAGCTATAGTGGATGTATCTCACACAAAGAGCGGGGAGATCTTAGTTCCTCTAAATAAAAAGTTTGCGTTTTCTGATCTTTGTGATTAGGTATTTCCTAAGACCTAGCCTGTATACCAAATTTCAGTTAGCAACACTTTAAAGATTATAATTACACTGTGTTCTGACTTCGAACTTTTTTTCAGGCAAAGGTTCTGATAGTTGATCTTATATAATTTAGGGCCAAGAAATCGAATGGCGTTCACCGTTCTTCAGATTGGCTCGAGTTTTGATATATTGGTATTTTAATTTTTTTCTTTCAGATTTTAATAAAAGTCGATCGATATACATATCCCTTTTCCCTAAAATTGTGATCGCACATTTTGTGTTGTTTTTATGCTACTGTATTATTTTGCTCGCTTTGTTCACCATTTTTTGTTCATGGGAAATATTTTACCTGAACAAAATGTTCGCCTCTTATTCCCGGTGAGGCTGGTTCTACTTTTGTGTGCGCATCACATAGCGAAAAAATTATTTGGATACCTGTTATGGTTTCTATTTTTAGCTGTCTATACTTGGGCATTTCGGGAATTTCTAAGAAAAGTTCGTCATATTTAAGATTGAATAGAGCGCGTCAGTGGATATTAAAAATTTCGATTTCATTCAAAAGGTATCTATATAATCTTAACAAGTATTAATTTAACAGGCCAAAGCTTCCTACTTCATCCTTGAATGTCCTGAAACATGGTATTTTAATTCTTTATTTTTGGTTCTTGTTGATTATTCGACCTATACTATTATATTAAAAATAAACATTATATTTGAGCTGAATATTTAGTCCTGATGATGCTACGGGTCGAAATGTAGACAGTAAAGAATATTTTATACCCCACAGATCTCAGTTTAATTTTCAATAAGATCTATGGAAGTTATGTTAATTGAAGTGAGCCATGCGGCATTTAGGGAATTTTTCTAGTTTTTGAGGAATATTTGGCTAATTTTCTTCATATTTTGTTTTTTTTATGTTAATATGCTTATCATCGAAAAAATCGAAAAATCGAAAAAAATTTTTTAATTTTCCAGTAATTTTTTCATATATACAAATTTCTTCTTTGGCGATTTTGTACTTGCTCACAAATTTCTTAAAAATTTTCTTTATTCCATTAATTTATTCCGAGTTTATTTAAAGCTTTCATAATTTTAATTACTTTTTGCAGATTATTTGAGCAGTACCAACTTTCTCGAGCTTGTCCGCTTACATACTTACATTTCATAAAAAACAACAACAAAATAATCGCGTTTTGCAAATATCTAAGCTATTTATGCGATTTTTCTGATGTATGGAAAAAATATGAAAAAGCGTGCGATGTGCTAGTAAAAATTTAAGTCCATAAATTATTTGTGGTGGGCTCTTGGTGCCATTTTGTATACAAACAGATGTAAACAAAAGGCTAGCATTGTTAAATCGGCTCCCATGTCCATAACGGAACAGAATATATATACTTCGTGGTGTCAGATATGAGTATTACAAAAATTATAAACGAAATTACACCAATATATATATATATATATATATATATATATATATATATATATATATATATATATATATATATATATAATATATATATATATATATATATATATATATATATATATATATATATATATATATATATATATATATATATATATATATATATATATATATATATATATATATATATATATATATATATATATATATATATATATATATATATATATATATATATATATATATATATATATATATTTTATTTCAGCTTATTGTTTCAAAAAATTTATTTATAAAGTTTGTATACCCTTTTAAGATCATATTTTGTCAAGTTTCTAGAGCATATTTTTATTTTTTTGGTGCATATTTAGTGCGCATAGAACACATTTTTTGGGCATATTTCCGCACGCAAAGAAAAAACATGGTTAAGGCAACCATAATCGAAGAGCAACATACTATGATTGAATATATGGTTGAAAACAACCATATATATAGTTCAAAACAACCATATACATGGTTCATGCAACCATATGTATGTTTCAATATATGGTTAAAAACAACAATACGCATGGTTCAAGCAACCATGTATTTGATTAAAAATAGCCATATATGTTGTTCAAAATTTCGAAATATGGTCTGAAATAACCATATATATGGTTAAATTTAACCATATAAATGGTTATAAATAACCATATATATTGTTTAATATAATCATGTATTTATTGTTTTTTAACCATAAGTTGATTAAAAAATTGACAAGAGCTAAAAAATTTCATCATTTCAATTTAAATCAAAAACAAAATTTTTCAACTGGTCAGTGTGTTGCATCTGAAATAAAAATTATTATCTATTTTCACATAGATACATACATATTTATTGACACATGCTATATTTACAATCGGGCATGTTCTGAAAAACATTTCGTTGTGAAATCGGCAACTTTCAGGATAGAATCCAACTAAAAAGCTCACTTATTGGATGTTTTCAGTTGGTTTTTGTGATCTAGATATTTCACATATTGTATCAGAACAAAGCTACGAATGCACTAAATTGTCCGATTAAAGAACACTTTTCTTTGCTTTTGAAATTTTGCTATTTCAAAACTAAATGGTCTTAAGAACATGGCCGAACATTAATTGCCCGAATATATCACTTTTTGTTATTTTAATTTTTATTTTTTCACACCAACCCCTCACAAAAATAAACCAAACGCTGTCAAGTATGTCACACACAAAACTAATTATAGAACCATTTTGTTGTCGAATTTTTAAATAAACCATGATTGTAGTCAGAATTTTTTCAAAAATATATATTATTCAAGCCAACCATGTGTCAATTTTCATGAAATCTAATAACTTCATGATTAAATGTAAACGTTAGTTTTTTTGCCTCAAACTAATTAAGGCTCACAGTCATTTAATATAATAATAAGTTACTTGCCACACTCAGAAACTGTGTCGGGAAACATGTCATTGCTGACGCAACCATGCCCCACAACCATATATTTTTCTTTTCGTGCGGATTCTCTGCTTATCACACATTGAATACATCTAAATTTCTAATAATAGGCATTACTAAAAAGGTAACAATTACCTGGTTGTGAAACTCATAGTACTTACTTGAGTGGTTTTATCAGCAGGTTATCAAACTTTTTACTTTTTTAATATTATTATATTTTTCTTAGAAAGTTTTATGTAGCAAAATTTTAATGTGGCAAACTTAAAAAAGTGTCAACTTTCAAAGACCACAGAAAAAATTAATTTAATATGATAAATATTAAAAATAAGCCTACCCCGATATCGTTGTTCAAAAGCCATGTAATTGTATTGAACATTAATAACTAAATATACCAACTTTCCGGCTTTCTAACAGCCAAAGTTGGCCATACATTGTGATCAAAATTTGTAATTGCTTTTTTTGAAGTGTTATCTCTAATATAGCATCAATATTTGTTTTAAAAATCAAAAAAAAATATTATATTTTTAGGTTTTGGCCTAAATCTACCTCTGTGCAATGGTGTAGAGAAGAACAAAGGGTGGGGCCAGTTTTTCATATTTAAGCAAACATTTGATTTATATTGCAAGTAAACTATTTATTATTTACAACTAGTTTCAAATAGCTATTTTTATTTTAAAGCTTTAGTTATTTAAGTATGATTCCCATAATAAAGAGGCTAAAAATTTTTTTACGAAAATCACTCAGAAATGTGGGTAATTTTCATATAAATTTTACAGTCGTAGAAACTTCACTTTAATTCACTTTTACTACTAATCCTTAATATTTTGTAAATAATTTACGATGTGGCGTTTTGACAAATTAATTGCAAATATTATTATTATAAAAAAAATTAACACTGACTAATTATTGCAATAATTATATATTATTGTTCACATTTTTTGTTTGCTCTTTTTTTACTGATTAGGCAATTCATAAGCTATAATATAACTTGTAGTAAATATCATTATTTAATAAATGTTTTATATGTGGATGTGTATGTATAATAGAGTATCTGATTATATGAGTTTTGGTTTTGTTCCATTAATTAACTAACCGATTATGAGACTATTATCTTGCTCGTATAATTGTGTAAAGTTTTTTAATTATTCAAATTGCTCGAATAATTCTAATAAGTAACCTACTTAAAAAAAAGGTAGAAGGTATACTATTATGTCGTCTTATATGTTTGTATTTTACTTTTTTTTTCAAATAAGTTTATCCAATAGAAAAAAGGTGAAATAATATTGAGTTTGCAGGCTATCCCTAGATTGATTAACTACATAACTGATATAAGTTGTTTGAGTTATAAGCTAATATAAATGTTAAATTTTAATTATTCGGTCAAAATTTTTCAACTAATCGAACAGCGATTAGTTTATTAGATACTCTAAAGTATATAAAAAAGCAGTTCATAAAACTAAAGGACATTTAGTATTATATTTTTTAATTATCATATGTATCAAACTTGGTATTTTTAAGACTGGGCAGTAAAATTGTTATCTCTGGTCATTTCAATACCATTTTGCTTAAGGTTTTCCGCGTAACTACAAATTTTGTTTTAGTCGCTTGGGGCCAACTCTTGAAATATCAAGTCGATTATAAAACTCTAACCTATAAGATTACATATGAAACTATTTGTATATATCAAGGAGATAATCTTAAAAATGTGTATACATGTTTTCTTCAGACATCAGAGGCCACCCTAAGGAATATATTGTATATTAAAATTTAGAGTATAATATCAAATGTATACACATATGTAATTAATAATAAATTCTGCTACATAAAAAAGAAGCCATTAATCATAATTTCATAAACAATAGCAGATATTAAAATAATCACAAAAAAAAATATTAATATCTAAAACAAAAAAAGAAACACAAACAAGCATCATTAAATTAATTAAACTATTTTAATGTCTCTATTTGTTCATACGTATATTATTCATATACATATATATTTTTTTGTTATGCTGAAATTAATATAATTAAATCACGTTTATATAAGTTTCTTCAGCTAATTTCACTTCCCTGGCAGTTCTCTAGGCTGTATATGTGTTACAAATCATGGAAAAATTAATATGAAAATAATTTAAATTTGATATATTTTTCTTATGTGTGTATTTTTTAATAAATGTATTTTGTATTGTAATTAAAATTCCTATCACGTTAAATATAAATCATAGCATACATTTTACACATTCATTTTACAATTATATTTTGTATGCTTTCGTTTATAGATACAGAAATGTCGGGATATGTGCTTGTGTATGATTCGTAAATTGTCAAATTTATTTATGTATATTAATAAGAGCAAAGTTACATAGTATACACATGAAAGATATTTACAGGGTGCTTAACATTGTGTAGTACAATGCATGTAGCAAAAGGATGAGACTTCCAAAATTGAAAATGTTAAAAAAACAAAAATTTTTGGAAGTCATATATTATACGTATCGTAGAAAAATTGTAAGAACGTGTTAAAAGATTTATGTAGGATATATGATAAATCTGGTGTTTTAAAAGTAAGTCTGTCTCTACATTGCATCACCATGAAATGCAAAAAAAAATTATTAATCTCATTTGATTGCACAATAATATAATAATTTTTAGTTTTCTTACAATTTAGTTCGTTCTGAACAATGTGCATTCTTTAAAACCATAAGAAATTGGTACCGAGTTTGACAACCGGACCACACGAGCAATCAGTTTGGCAATTATTGCCTTGGCAAGTATCAAATTCGATTGCCGACAGAAGATATTTGCGTGTGGACCGTACGAATATGTGTTCAAATACATATTCAGCAACAAATGTTAAAATACATTGCTGAGCAATAATCTTTTAACACAAGCTGTCAAATTTAATTGCCATATGAGTTTTTTTTTTTTGTGAAAAGAAGGTCGTTAAAAAATGTAAAAACTATTACATATATAATTATAAATTACATTCATAAAAGAACCTTCTTTAGCAATATTTTCAATTTAATGTTTCAAGACTTGTACGTGTTCACTACCAAGAAATACAAGCAAGAACATTGGCAATTAACGTCGGGGCTTTGCCGGCGTTATGGCTTGTATCAAGACACGAAATGTTGCTCGTGTGGTCGCAAAGTGAGCTCCAATACTTTTGAAATGTAAAACCATGCTACTATAGAACATAATTTGTACTGCCCTGTATAACTATGCTATATCGCTCCTTTCATCCAAAATATTTATAACTCCAAAAAAAAAATTGAGCTTGCTTGCCAAAATATTATCTAATATAACGTCGTAAGAATATCCAACCGTATAATGATTAATCGAAGAATATATTTTAATATTTGATCGAATGATTGAAAAAGCAAACTCCGATTAATTCATGTTAATCAAGTAAAACTAGAATTCAAATAATTTGATGATCTACGGGTCCATATTAGATAGTAAAATTTCCGTATAGCTTGAGATATTTTGGTGTTTTGAGATATGACTATGTTCCATTAAAGGAGCGATATGTATAATAAATGCATACAATTACATATCCGTATCTGTGTGTATATATTATTTCAATTTATCTTTAACTCATAGTCGTACTTAAATATAGTCATGTGTGAAGGCCATGTTTTATGCACGTCTTAACACAAAACTCACAATTCGTAATTTATGTTATAAAAATAAATACATTTTATCGTCTCGTCTTGAAATTTCCTTATACTTTAAAGAATTCATAGCACTGTTAAAATGTATAATAATTTTATTCTGCAAAAAAAAAAAACACACACACAAAACAGCACAGTATTAAATGAAATAAATCACAACTTTTGAAATAAGATAAAGTAACCTTTTTATTCCCATTTAGTTTGTGAAATTTTTAATTGAAAATATCAAAAAAATTTTAAAATTAAAAAATATATAGACACATAGGAGTGATTTTCATTATAAGTGGACATTTTGTGTTTGTATGTGTTTTTTTACCTATTCAACTAATAGAATTATACGAGGGTGCTGTTGGCTGACTGGTTAGCGCGTTTGACTACAAACCCGGAGGTCTTGAGTTCAAGACTACATAGTTTCAGGCCAGCCAACAACATCATGCATTTTTCTCATGTGCATTGGTCTGTTATTGTGTTGGTTGTTGTTGGACTGTTAAAGTGATAAAAGTCATAGCACAATGCTAACATATCCTAACTCACTTCACAGCACCCTCCTTCGTCGGCAGTGGAGCGGAGCCGTCGGCGAAGTAAAAAAAAACTAACAAAATGACTAAACAGCTTAAACAACTCAATGCCTTTATTTGACACCAGAGAGGGTTGAATCACTGCTCTACAAAAAGGTGAAATAACGGAGTCGTAAATAAATTTCTTTCTATCTCTCTTTCTATCTCTTTCCCACTTCACCAGCTGTTCGCTCTACACTATCCCTTTCCCAAAGAAGGTAACGCATTAATTAATTAACTGGTAGACATTAAATGACTGATTGTGTTACTTCTCTTAAAAAAAAATAAATAAAGTAAAATATGAGAATCTAGGATTCATCTTACAGTTTTCGCCTTATTCAATGGATCCTAAAATAAAATTATATATTTATTTCGATTCTTTAATAATTTTGGCGTATTGAGCGTTACATTTGCTTTCGCGATTGTTCTGGGAATGATGTTTGAAATAAAATATACCACAAAAAATGGGCATGGAATTTGTGAGCACTACACATCTAGTCTCTAAAAACAAAAATTTATAACAACCGCAGGACGAAATAAAAAGTTTGAGCACTTTTTTAATTTGGACTTGGGATCACATGGAAATAAGCAGTTGTTTTTTTTAATAATTCTTTACGAACCTAAGCAAAAAGTAAGCTAACTCTTCTTTCAAATAAGACTTATAATAAAATCGACCAACAATGTGTACATCCAAATTTTTCTTTGAATGTTCAATATTTAAAATGCTTTAGAATTTCTTTCTTAAATAAGATTTAATTTCATCGAAAGAATAAATTGAAAATGAACTTAAGCCAAACTAATTAAATAACTTTTAAAAAATTGTACGTGCTAAATAAGCGAAGCAAATACAAGTATCTTAAAACTGTTATAAATTTAATCTCGTTTTTGGAAAATTCATAGTTTCTTATTGTGGAAGGTCAATATCATGCATTACAGATACGTCATTTTGTATGAACAGGGTATAAACAGTATTGTCATTCTTTGTTATTCAACATATAATGGGGCAGTCTTACAGAAAAAAATTATATGAATCTATTTAAAATATATTAAATCATGCTAAAGCAGTTTTCATTTACAAATTTATGCTTTTATTTTATGAAATATACTATATATAATATAGTAAATATTTTCAACGAACACAATAAAAGCATTTGAAATGAGAATCACCCATATACATATATTTTTCTCATTAAAGTTTATAATCACACTAGTGTCTTGTATAAAATCACTTTTAAATATTTAACAAAATGTTTCTTAAAGACTTCCCGAAGATCTGGCTTGACAGTCATTAAAATGCTCATAGGAACAAAAGGTTTTACTTAAGACGTAAAATATTTTATTTTATTGCTTTATTAACTTCTTTTTTAATTTATTCCGTTTATCATACTGTAGCCATTGTCACAATTTTATTAATACAATTTTAATGAGCTTAATTCAATTAACAAAAGAATAAATTAATGCTAAAAACCATTTAATTACCTTAACGTTCTAATTTTCATCTTTAAATGCTGTCCCTAAATTATATTGCGGAATATAAAAATTACTGATGTTGAAAGTGCATTAGAGAAATTTTTGTCGATTTTCATTTACATTCGTCTTTGACCACATTTTTCTTTTTCATGTTGCTGTTATCACCGATGTAATCATTTTATTGTTACCCTTGTGTGGTAAAATCTAGCAGCAGACAAGGGCAATATCCACTTTGTGGCAAAGTAAGCAATTGGCTAATTACTGTGCAAAGTTAAGGAAATTGTTGCTTGACCGAAAAATTTAATTGAATTTGCTTGGCTGAATACATTTTTTTTTTTGAATGAAAGTACAATTAGCTTAAAGAACAACCCCTTTTTTATTCTCTTACTCAAAGGGAAATGTGAACAACGTTATCACACTTGTGTTCACAATTCAGTTGTAGCCGTAGATGTATTTAAGTTCAGTCAACCCTTTCCTAATTGCCTCATTTGAAAGCATCGAGGGTGGCTGGCAAGAGATGTATAATGACTTTTTTCTTCATTTTATTTCATTTCTAATTGTGGTTGATGAAATTTATCAATACGAAACATCATTTAGTGTTATTCTGTGTTCTACATTTTCGTTTTCTTTTTTAATTTAGCGCAAAGCATACACTAAAGCATTTTTCCAAACACTCGTCATACTAATGTCATTCTGTGTACCATTTCCGGTTCCGTTTTGTGTTGAAAACGTCTGAACATGTTGCTGTTTTGTTCGGGTTTTCTTGTTTTTTTTTTTCTATACTTTTCTGTTTTGGCTTATTATTGTTCGCATTTGATTTGATATGAGTATGTCTCGCAAGTGTTTCATTCTGAATGTTAACAATTTTTGTAAAA
Organism: Panzeria rudis; assembly: GCA_956483635.1. Taxonomy (NCBI): domain Eukaryota; kingdom Metazoa; phylum Arthropoda; class Insecta; order Diptera; family Tachinidae; genus Panzeria; species Panzeria rudis. The sequence goes on from OY101447.1 coordinate 120,464,061, forward strand.
AAAAAGAAACGGAATAAAAACCATTTTATCTTCTATCATTGCCTTTGGTAAATAATGTTGGCTCGATAGAACATCGAAACTGGTCTGCCTTATTCGCTACAAATTTTTCCAAGTTTTGTGATGATGTTTTGGTTTCTTCCGTCACACAGACTTTGACTGTAGACAATCGTTAGGAAGTATTGTGTATATATCTTGGTCGCTTCTAGCTGGTAATGATTATAATCACTTTTTTTATTTTCTTGGTTGATTCCTATTTTGTTCTCTAAAATTTTTTTTAATCTACATACATTTTTATATGTAATTACATTTTAAGCACCATTTTTTCTTTTATTTGTTGGTCTCTACACTAATTTTTTCTTTATATCCGACAGCCGGAGTGTATGTATTCTACTTTCATTTCGGCATCCTTCAATCTAAAAGTCGCTTTTTTGCACTTCCAACATTTATCTATGTGTTAATCTCTTTTGTGTGGTTGGTTTTACATCTTTTCGAAATTGAGAAATATAGAAGCAAACTTTTGTATGTGAAATTCTGGTAGAAAAAATTGTAATGAGCACAACTTCAAATTAGATGTTGTATTTAAGTCTTTAATTTATTTCTTCTTGTAACCGAAATACTGAATACAATGGGTAGATAAAACGAAACAAAAATATATATTTTGCTTAAGAAGCTAAGTGTTCAAGTTTTGGTACGGACAGATTTTTGCAGCAATTTTAAATATTTTTATTGTAAAGCCCCTTTGGAACATTTTTATGATAATACATTTTCTTTTAAAGGTGAAGAAGAAAAGAATGAAGCTGATTAAGTTTTTGAGAAGGATTTTTTAAGACATTGATTTCCTTTTTTCTATACAATGCTATGAATTGTGTTAGTTAAATGTTGTCTAAACAGTCATCCTGATCGTCGCCAATAGGACAACCCCGACCCAGCACTGCGTCAACTTGTTATGGATCCCATATTTAGACAGAGATTTCACACAGTCCTCTATCTTATCTCCAAAGAAATTAAAGCCTTTAGTGAAGGCAGACCATCCGACAAATAGTTATCTTTTATACTTTTCCTCTAACCTTTTTTTAGTAAAGGATAAAATGCTGCTTCAAGGACCAGTAAATACTTGCATATGGGTAAAATTCATTTAATATCTTACAAAAAGGAAGAAAAATAAATATGAATTTTATTGTTTTAAAATATGTAATGAAAGAGCAATTGTCTGTACACAGAGAAAAAAATACCAATGTAAAATCAACATGTCGCAATTTTGATTGGAAATTATATAAAACTTGGCGGCATAAAATAATCGTCTGGTAAATAACAAGAAATAATAATAATAGCCCCAAGATTATGTACAGTGGGAAACAACAAAGATTTTTTGGATGTTGTTTCGTTGTTTGGACTTATTTCGTTTGTCTTTTTGGGCGTTTATTTCATATGAAATAACACCCCAAAAATTAATAATGAAATAAAACTCCAAAAACATTTTGTGGACTTCTTTCATATTTATGCAAAAACTATGAAGAACACAAATTTCACAGTAATCATTTATGTGAACTTTCGACAAAAGCACTTAAGCCGACTTAAGAAAATTTCGAATTTTTATTAAGATTAAATGCAGATGTTTAAAGCGCGTCTTTTGGTCTATTTGCCATTAATAATAATATTACTGTCTTAGAATTATAGCTCATCCCGATTTTCCTTAATTTGCGACTGATAAGCAAATAATTTCCTTTGTGTCGAAAAAGGAAAAAAACTTACTATGAAACTGTAATCAAAATCACTTAGTTATATTTAATTTTCACTTTTAATACTTTAACAGTATTTTGGCTTCCGAAAATTTTTAAAATAACGCTTAAGTTGTTTTGTCAAAAGTGCACAGATTTATTTGTTTCATAATTTTAAGGCGGCACGAAAAAATGTCCAACTAAGAAATTTAAACAAGGTCCAATGAATATAATTAATTAACCGAAAATAAGGAAGTGTTTTATTATCCTTTGTAGCAGATTATCGGCCGGTATGTCAAATAACGGCTTCCATTTTTGTGGACATTCTTCCTAACCGGCCATCGTCCGGTCTTAAGGACTTTCTCCTCTGTGTATGTCGAATTGCGGCTTCGCTGAATAAAGATTTTTTTTTGTAGCCGGCCTTCGGCAGATCTTAACGATTTTCTCCTCTTTGTATGTCAAAAAGCGTCTTTTCTTAGTGAAGATTTTTTTGCATAGCTAATCCTTAGGCAAAACCTCGCATGGCATAGCTAATCTTCTTAAGGCAAACTTAGGCTAGGCAGAAAATATTTATTCAGCGAAGCCGGTATTCGACATACGGAGAGTAGAAAATCTTTCTGGCTGAGCAGAAAATCTATAATCAGCAAAGCCTCTATTTGACATACATAGCCTAGCCGAAAACCGGCTACACAAAAAAAATCGGTATTCAGCAAAGACGCTATTCGACATACATGGGGAAGGAAATCCTTAAGCCCGACCGAAAATCAATATATGCACATTGATTTTCGTAAATTGAAAATTATTAGGTATTCTTAGGAAGCATGCATTTTTTTATTCGTCGAACATGGTATTAGCAAATTGATGCTAGAAAATTTTCAATAAACACTTAAATTTCACATGTTTTAATAACTTTTTTTGCATTAAAATTGCGTCTTTTAGAGTTTTTATTAATGTATAAGACTCACATTCTATTGATTTATTTAAAAAAATATTTAACCCTTCTGTGACATCCTTGGTACAATTGTACCAATTCCGATTTTGAAAAGGATTTTTTTACATTATTTATACATCTACAGACCTGAAACTTTATAAATGCTTTAATTATATATCTGAGAATGAAATTATTGCATTTATTTTATATCTACATGTCCCGTACATCGATGGCGGGTGGCAAATGTATATATATCCTTCATTGCCATCCTTGGTAAAATTGTATAAAAAATATTGTTGTTGTATGCTGTGTGTAATTAACGATAAAAACACGATTAAAACAAGGTAGACTAACTTGAAATGCAGTGATCGTCTAAGTGCTCACCATAGCATCGTCCAGCATACATGTAAAAATGATGTGGGAGCATATAAAATCTTAACATCTGTTTTGTTTTCAATGTAATAGACCATATTTTCAATATAAAATACATAGCGTTACAGGTCTACCAACGATATCAGTAGAAGGATTGTAAGGAAGGATGTCGCAGAAGAGTTGATATTACAAAGAAAAGTCACGAACTAGAAACAACTTGTAGACAGAAGTTTCAAATAAAAAATGAAGTATATCTAATGAGAAATGAAACTGATATGTTTATTTTCAATTTTTGTAAATAATGAAATGGGTGAAACTAGATCTTAAAGTGCTGGCAAAAAAAAAAAAATTGTAGGAAATGAGAGTGGGATATCGTTTTGTAGGCAGAGAAAAATATAAAAACAATATTTTCATTTGTAGAAGATAACGCATCTATTGCAAAGAACTAATGAGTTATTTAGTTATTTATTTATTAAAAGTTACAAGTACAAATTATATCATATTTTAATTCTAAGTGAGAGTATTAACATACCAAAGTCTTTGGTTGTAATCGAGCCAACAATCTCTGCTCTGATAGGCTAGCACACTAACCCATATAAGAATATGCCAGGGATACCAGCTCCTGTGCTGCAGCGTCGTCAATTGTGCCATTATATTTCCAATTTTCATTTCGGAAATCTCTGGCACCGAGGAGGGTATCTTCATCCGGAGTTAGTTACAGAAGTTGTACCAAAATTAATGCGTAACAAAAACTTGATATGAAGTTTGCATTAGACACGAAATTGAACTATGTCTTGGCGAGTTTTCCCATATCACTTGACATCCTTGATTACATTCTACAATAAATTTTGATGTCAAACTTTATAGAAAACTTGTTAAAACTTACATATGCTAACTTTATGGCAAGCTTATATTATACATACACCTGTAGATCAATTTTGATCTTAAATCCAATGTTTAATATAGGAAATATGTCAATAGTCAAGTCGCTAAGTGTTAGTGTATTAAGTATAAGATTTCTACATAAATGGTACACGTACAGTGTCATTGTCTATAATTAAATAAATTAAGAGTTTGGTTTAGAGGTTGCTTTATTTTTTCCAATATCGATCAGTTCTCCCACTCAACCATGACAACAGTAACAGAAATTACCATATCCATAAGTATAGCAGGCCACACTGTTAAGGCTTTCGCGTGGGTTAAGGTCCACCTTTCAAATATAGGCCACTATTATGATTCACAACTCAACTAGGTTGAGTTGTCAATGTTACGACCCAACTCAACCATTTTTTTGTATTATAATTAACAACTAATTTTAGTTGTCTTCGAAATAAATTGCGAAAAAAGTTTGATATCTATACTCTTTGTTTTTGAAACCATAGTAGCCATCACAAAATATTTTAAATAATTTTAGTTTTGGCCTTACTATTTTTTCTTGAGATTTTATGTTTTATGGATATGGCAACAATATGGGTTGGCAAATGGGATAGATTGGCGCCTAAAAGTACCATTTTAAAAGTAATTAAAAGTAACGCAATAGTCGAAATAAAAACTAAAACACAACTGGTAAAAAACTGAGACAACTGCTTTGATAAAGTTGTATTCCATAATAAGAATAAGAAATTCACAACTAGTTGTGAATCATAATAGGGGCCTTAATGTATGGAGAAAACATGGTCGATTTAACATTACGATATCCCAGGGATGGATCATATAACCCAGTTTTGTATTGCATCGGAGTAGTCTCAAAACTACTATATGTGACTTGTTTATAGAGCACTCGAGTGTTCGTGTTTTAACGATTGTATATATTATTTTCAAGCGTTAAAACGCAAACACTTGTCGCTTAACTACAAACTTTTGTTTAGAAATGACATAGTCCACGACTGCATTACATCGGTGTAGTCTCAAAACTACTCTATGTCACTATTCGATGAAGCACTATAAGCAATCGCTAAGACGCGAACACCTGTGATGTTAACTACAAACTCTTCTTTGCAAATGATATTGTCCATAACTCCATTATATAGGAGCATGTTGCAACTAGCTCATTTCACATTATTATCTGCAGGGCATGCTTGTAGTACATATGCATATACAATTATGAATATTTCTTTTAGATTCTTGTTTTTAAGCGTTAAAAAAGGTCTTCAATCATTTAATAAAAAAAACAGATAAATATTTACGTTATAAAATAAAAAACTTTATGCGTTAAAACAATATAATTTTTCTTTTATACATATCTTTACAACAAACCCACAAATTTGTTATAATAAATAAAACCCAACTTAAAATACTCCAAGCATAAATATATGATTTTTATACCCTTCACCACAGGGGCAAAATGGTGCACAGTGATAGCGAAAAGATATTTTAATCGATTAAATAATCGTCACGAGCATATGTTAATCACAATCATATCGGTATATGGAACTATGTGTTCTTTACATCTGAGGTGTACGGTATGTTTAGCAACTTTGTAACAAATTTTTTTGTGGAACATAATATTCCACTGACTCCGCTAAAACGGGACAAAATGACGATAAAGTGTTCTACAAAAATGTTGGCCATAAAATTATACTATAGATCTTCAAAGACAACCGAGTTTTATACTTAGCTTGTACATCACAAATCATTAAAAACTTAAACTATATTTAAGGGTTAACTTCATACTTATTCACAATAAGTACTCGGCGAAGGAAATTTTCCAAGTGTTACGTTTAAGGTATAAGATGTGTTCAACACCACGAGAAAAATTCTTCTGGAACATTTTAGCCCTCTTTCTCTTCGCTTTATGGTTCTTTTTGTATATTTCTGAGAAAATGGGAAAAAATCTATTTCAGCGGCAATATAGGGGGCTAAAATGTTCTACAAAAATATTCGACATGTAATTCTACTACAGGTCTTTAAAGAGGCTCAAGCTCCAGACTTAAGTCGGATGCTAGAATTCATTCAAAAATAAAAATTTGTTTAAGGATTAATTTCGTAATTATGTACAACTCGTACTCGGCATAGAAACCCTTGTGGGGCTTATATTTTAGGTAGAAGATGTGTTTAGTTTTTTTTTTATTTAAAAGACTACGAGGAATATTTTTGTAAAAGCTTTTTTTCCCGTTATATCGCCGGTGAAGGGGAGTTTTTTGAAATTTTTTTAAGAATTATACAAAAAGACTCACAAAACGAAGAGTTAGAGGGTTAAAATATTTTAAAAGAATATTTGCCCTAATATTTTCTACAAAGTTGCTGAATATAGCCTACACTTCAGGTGTAGAGCGCACATAGTTTCATGTACCGATATGCTGCACCATCTGGACAAAAATGGGGGAAACGTTAACCCCCCTAAAACAAAACGCCGACATACGACTACTTTTTTGGACTTCGTTGTCGAAAAAATTTTAAAACTTTGTCGAATTCTGCAAACGTGATCTATTCGATATCTCTCGGACCCGTTGAAAAAAAAAATTATATAATATTTGTAAAATTATGAGGCCAACAAGGTTTTCCATGCCCGAGTTAGCCAGCTTTGATACCCTGTAGCTCGCCATATTTTCCGGCAGGATGGTGTAAGCTTCAACATTTCTAAAGGTATCTATTCTATGATTTTTACAAAAATCGTTTTGTAATAGGATCGCAAGTTTCAAAGATATCCTTTTTTTATTTGAAAATACAGTGCGCTGCTTTTTTAATTGCTTGTTGTTTTATAACTGCACGTGTGACATTTTCCGCTCTCCTCAGTAGCAGGAGGTACTGAATTTTTCCATACGGTTTTTAATGCTGCCCGGAAAATTTTTAATATGTTGTAGATAATGTTGAATAATATTTGACTCAATCGAATATAGATAACACATTTAGATATTTCTTTTTACTAAAACAAAAAAAAAAAAGAGTTCAAAATCCGAGTTTAAGTTGGTATATTGCACATCTACTTATCTACATATCTACTTATAATGAAAAATTTTATTTTATTTAAGTAGCCATCGATTTATCAATACAAACAAAATAATAATGTTTATTATTTATATGCTTAACAGTATTATCACAACGAAAAGGAATTTACAAAAAAAAAAAAAAACTGAGGGACTACTTAGCACACTCGCATAAAAATAAAGTATACGTGTGTGTAGGTTTATTATATAAAAATGAAAAGGATATGAAATAAACCAAATAAGTTAAAAATAGTAGATAGGAAAACAAAAAAATATTTTATATACATAATACCAGCATACATACATACATAGCCAGCAAAGAATTTTTAAAGTTGTTCCAAATACAAAGCATTTTCATTGCATACCAAAAACTAATTCTAAAGCAGTTGTTTGTTAGAAAATTTACTCCAGACAACCTTTTAATCATATAGCACTAAGTTCTTTGGATTACTCCCATTCTATAGAAACTACGTGTTAAATTAATTGATGTCTCACCAGAAATAAAAACTCTGAGAGTTCAATTCATCAATGACTTTACTAGAGATATATATTCCATTTTTTTGCTGTGTATGTATGTAAAAATGTATGTCTCTATGTATGTATGGATGTCTGAGGAACATACATACAAGGTGACGCAAAATTAATCCTCCAATTTTGTTTTTGAATAACTTGTTTACTAAATAAACAAAAATGAATTGAGCAATGGAAATCTTTATTTGGACCTTTAGAATTTTTTCTGTTAAGTGGAAAAGATAATATCGGCCAAGTGGCTGCCGCCCGTGCTGATACACATTTGAGCCCGTTTTATTGCATTTTCCATAACTTGCGCAAGATTTCCGTTGATAACTGTTAGTATTCATGTCGAGTACTCTCCTTAAAACATGCGATTGTATGGGGCTTGTTGGCATAAGCCCGCGGCTGCAAGTGGTTAAATCAGGCAATCTTGCTGGCTATGCCAAATCATCAAAATAGGAGATTACTAGACCAGGAAACGCTTCCTTCACAATATGCATTGTAGCTCCTGCTGTGTGTGCGGTTGCACTGTTTTGTTGAAACCACATGCAGCCCAATCACTCCTTCCGCGTGAACGCCGTACCACACAGTACCTTTGAGTGGATGTAACGGCTTTTCGTGCACCACACGCAGATTTTTGTGCATCACACGCGTATTTTCGTGTATCATATATCATAAAACAAAAACGAATTCGGTTGAACACTGGCGGCAGCCAATTGGCGGATATCATCTTTTCCACTTAACAGAAAAAAAATCTAAAGGTCCAAATACAGATTTCCATCACTCAAAATCACTTTTGTTTATTTAGTAAAAAAAATATTCAAAAACAAAATTGGATGATTAATTTTGCGCCACCTTGTGTATGTACAAGGTTCCATTTAAAGAATTTTTTTCTAGATTTATGATATATAATAAAAAATTATATTATTTATGTTATAATAATTGCATAAAGTGTTTCTCAATATGCGACTGATCAACGTTCAGTTTCAAATAATAAGTAAACTTCGAAGATAAACTGATTAGACTGATATAGTTTAAGCGCATAAACATACAATTTTGTTTACCACTTTAATAGTACACATATATGATCTCCGTTACAGTTTTAAAATTATACATAAGATGATTTGTCTAAAATATGCTTATTAGGGTGGACCTCTAAACAAAAATAAATGTATTCTGGTTCTCATCGTGTACAAATTTTACAATTGTTTACGAACTACTATGAACAAATTTCAAGGCCGATATAACAATTTTTAGAGGCAAAGGACTGATATTTTCAAATATAATGATTTCTTTTTTTACTTTTTTCCATTTGCTTCAGCAAGCAAAAATTTGCTTTAGATGAAACTTGGTAAAATTCTGTTTTGTATTTCCAAAAAGGAGAAAATATAGAAAAATCTATCTGTTAGTTGTAAACATCTATCCTAAAATTGTTTTATAGTTATATTAGTTATGAGACTATTTTTATATTTTTAATGTGTGCGTTTAAAAATTTACATATTTATTTATCTTCATACATATGAGGGAACCCTAATATGTGTTTATGCAATAATAGAAGCTTTAATAAAAATCTACTACAGGATGTAATAAAATGATTTTTTTTATATATCATTCTTGTTATTTATTATAAATACACATGTGTATATGTATGAGTATAGTATGTGTCTGGATGATTTAGTATAAAATATATGATTGTAATCATTTTTATAGATTTAAAAAGAACTTTGAAGCACATTTTTTCACCATATAATTGCATGCGTTTTATTTTCTCCTACTTTTATTAGAAGCCGTGCTTAACAATTCAAGAACGAATAAGAAACAAGCAAACACACACACTCCTTAAGCATTTGTTTGGATTTTCTGTAGAATCACCTACGGTCTTGGCAGGAATCGAACCTGCCAAGTCCCCTTTAACAGTCTACCCTGCCAAGTCCCCTTCAATAGTTCACGGGGTTTAATGGCACTTGAAAAAATAAAGGAACTTTTCTAAAAACTACTTCTGAAATTCTTAAGTTAAATGCGAGCATTACCAAAGTCATCTCGTATCTATGTTGACTTTGTGCTGTCGATAATTGATATGTGAAAGTCGGAGGGGTAATAAAGGTATTGGCTCTAATACGATGGTCATACGTTGACAACACATAACTAATTTTTACGATTTTTCAGTTGAAAAAATTATATTATAAATAGGCGGAAAGCGTTATTAGTAAAGAAATAAAATAACTGCAAACTATTTAATATATATATGTGGCTCATTCTCATTTCAAATGCTTTTTGCCTGTCCGTTGAAAATATAGTAAAATATTTCATAAAATAAACGCGTAAATTTTAAAATGAAAACTGCTTTAGCATGATTTAATAGATTGTTAATATATGTACATAATTTTTTTTTGTGTAAAACAGAAATATTGCTTTTCCCCTCTACATACAAAATGGAGTGTCCGTAATTAAGAAAATATGAATTTTTTCAAGAACGAGATTAAACTTTTAACGGTTTTATAATATTTGCATTTTGTTATCTTATTTCACACATTCAATTTTTTAAAAATATTAGAAATTATATATATTTTTTTAATTGTTGGTGTGCGCAGTCATGTGTATCGAGCGTTACGAGTTTTTAGTATGCTTCATTGATCAGTATAATTATTAAAATTGCATTAACAACATACACTAAAATAATAGCGCAGGTTTGTACTACTAAATATCTAAAACTTTTGTCAACTTTGTTAAATCGTATTACATATATTGCAAAATGTTTCATTAATCAATCATCGTTTGTATTCAAAAAAATGTATTGAGGGTTATCCATACTTTTGAGTAGAATTGAAATTTTTTTGTGAATAACTAAGGACCTTATGTTAAAACAAATCAAAGATTATACATCTAAATTGTATTGAATTTAAAATATAGTGTGTGGTCTGAAAAAATATTGCAGTCATTTAAAAATGTATTGAGCGTTGCGTAAAAATTTTTTTATATATAATTTATCTATACTTGAACTAATGTAAATTCAAATTATTTTTAAGAGTGGAATATTAGAATATATAATCAGACTAGCAGAGCGGATTAGTACTACTAATTTCGACAGCCCGTACGCTATCATCATCAGCGTCCTTTTTCATTTTTGCCACGTTTGAGCGTGGATACTAGTACTAAGGAAACATCACCTATGTAATCAAATTTTTTTACATTAATGCAAGTATTAAACTTAAGTTCAAATAATAATTACGTACAAATATTATAATTTATCTATAAATTTTAGCACGTTAAATAAAAATCAGTACAGCCGTTATGCCCTATGAGGGACCAGACAGATACTCGAATGCAAACACTACCAACTTATAATACCTCTATTTTAGGGTCGGTGGCTAAAAATAATAACCATTAATAACATTTAAAAGAAAAAACTTTAACTCTATCTATTGAAAATATTGAAATAACTATTTCCAGAACTGAAAAATTATAAAACCAACGAAACCGCACTTTGTTTATAAGCCTTAAAATCTTAGTACAAGAATGAGGACCATAATGTACAACTATTTATGGCACATTTAAGTCATGTTATTAATTTTAATATTAAGTTCCTTGTTAATAGGTTAGGTTAGATGAGATCCCCGCTCGTTAGCGTATACAGACGGAGGCCATTAGGCCAATTGTAATGTCCAGGGGACTATCTACACCGTACTCATTCCTAGGAAGCTCTGGTATTCTGGCTACTGAAAACAACGCAGAACTTTTCAAAAAGCCTAACAGGCGAGTCTGTTGAGCATCCTTGAACAGTGCGAGTGCTGTAACAAATGATTGCCCAAATGCCTAAGACTGCGTTTCTGTAGATCTGGACAGTTACAATTCAAGAAAGTAAAGAGTCACTTTCTTCATCGAAGCACCTCCTGCGATGGCCATCATGGGTAGATTCTTAATATTCCGACATAAATCTGATCGTGCAGTACCCCATAATGGCTTTAAAAAGGAGTGCAAATGAGTGTTGGGAACTGCTTGGTCCTAACTGTTTGGATACTCTGCAAGTGGCAATTGGGGATCACCTGAGTGCCATCTTCCTTACGTCCCACTACTCAATGTTTTTTTTAGCTCAACTAAGGGTATATCAATCAATCATTTTTAGTCTGCTGCGCCCAAATCCAAACCTTCTCTGGCGCATTCATCAGTCATTTTGTTCCCCTGAATACCTTAATCAGCTGACATTATGTCGTTCAGTCACAGCCAGAGATTGAATGCATGCCAGAACATACTTCAATTTCACCACTTTGACTCCCTACAAAAATGTACACTGTACTGGTTTCTGAGATGAGCCTATCAATACTTATCGCAACTTCGGTTATAAAATAAATATCCGCCTGGAATACGGTGGAGATATCAGGTATTGTGGGCGAGGCGGAAATGTTAATCGTCGTTTTTATTAGGGATCTCTACTGAAAATGGGTTGTTAAAGTTCATGGCTGGAGTCATGTAGTTCGTTTGTCTTTCAAGGATATACCATCCTGTATTTAGCAGAATAGAGCCACGTCCAATAAGGCCGAAACTGCATTGTTTCGAGTCACGTAATTTCCCTTCTAGTTGTTTATATTTTTGATCTCTACTGATAAGGGTTTGTGAAAGTTCATGACAAGGTCCTACCCTCCTAGAGTTAGGAGAATGGTGCTACGTCCTGAGGAGATGATTTTATTGTACCATTAATATCAAGATACGATATCCTTTGCGCCTTCCCCAACGCAGAAAGATATATACTCTTGTCTTTTGGTTCCACAATACAAGCGATCCAAACGTAAGAATAGCTTGGGTGTCTGCTTTATAATTATATCCAATGTAGGATATGCGGCTTCAATCCTCCTCTTTTCCCAAATGCTATTTTACAAGCATATAAAGTGCATAGAACTTTCTTCATTCTGTTCTCCATATTACGTCCATATTACGAGAGCTTGGAATGCTGGATTATGCCGAGGTATTTTGAGAGTTTCAGAGTAATGTCAACCTACAACGGAGCTCTGAGATCGGAAATTTTGTATCGTTTGGTAAAAATACTAATACAATTTTTATAGAATTGATTCCTCGACCGTTTTCCTTGGCCACTTTAAATAGTTTACTGAGTGCCAATTTAACGAGTTCACTGAACGTTGGCAAATATTTTTCTCTGATAAGGAGCACTCTGTCATCAGTATACGCTACCACTTTTGAACAAGTTCTATTCAGCTTAAGGAGGATAATATTTACTACAAGGAGTGCCTCTTGTCGCGACCTTTCTCTTCGCACTCATACGCAAAACTGGAAATAATGGTTCTACTTTTGAGCATATAGCTTCATAGCGATATTAGACTAATTGGTCTTTAGTTCTTTGTAATAGCATGGTTTGTCTTTTCTGCTCTTGGAATAAATACCACGGTCACATCTCTCCACTCAGTGAGCATGTACCCATATACGGGACTTGCCTTTAAAATTGATAACAGCCATGTAAGAATTACTTCTATCTATTACAACAGTAGCGCCAGAACATGTTACTGGCTGGCTCTACAGTGAAGTCTATTACGTCACTTTTTTGATACCTAATCTTTGAAGGACCTCCAAAACAGGATGTCCGTTTGCCCCACCAGTGAATTGAGCTTTCATGACCACATCCATGGGTTCCACGCTACTTTCAGTAAAGGTTCCATCCGGCCTCATTAGGAATGCCTGCGTCTCAGGTACTTTGGAGAGTAGCTTCGCTTGGCGCGATGCTACAGAGGTCTCCTGTAAGTCACGTTGCCACGATTCCATTTTTGTCTTTCTGGTTTATCTCTTAAATCACTGAAGCTCTGCCGATAGTTATTCCAATCTCGCTATCACGCTTCTCTTTGTTAAAAAGTCTTGGATATTCTATCCGTAGCTTCCTAAGTCTTGGAGTCCCCACAATTGACGGACTTTCGTTGGCGATTGTCGCTCCGCCTCTGAGTGTCCTGGACAAATGTGTTGAGGAGTCATGCAGCTCTTGTATGCTGGCCACTCTCTTTGTTGCTGGAGATACTATACGTTCTATGAAACTTCTGAGATTGTCCCAGTCCGCATTTCTGCAAGGGTTGGCCATATTTGGTTTTAGTTCAACAGTGAAAATGGTTCTATTATGATCAGAAAAGGAGCATTCAAGGCTTACCTCAAATCTACAATCTTAATAGAATCTTTATCGCTAATCAAAGTTATATTATATATCGCCATATGAATTCATAAAAGCCCTAAGTTATATTGAAATAATTTTACAGGAGAAGGAAAAAAGCTCTTTAATATGAAAAATTAACCCCTGAACAGGCTATCAATACTTATAAGAATTATTATACATGGACGAATAGAGGAAAAATAATATTACATGGGCGAATAGGGATGCTCTTTAACGTTTATTTTGATACGATACATCATAATCAATCAAAAAGACGGCTTTGAATTTTTTGTAACTTGGGGCCTTTTTGAAATCATATGACGATATATACATGCTCCCTAATCCGATTGAAAAACTTTGGCTAAATAACAGAAATTGTAATAAATCCTCACCTATTTTATTTATATCGGTGCTTCTCCACAGACTATGATGGGCAATAGCATGAGATCCCAATATGAGGTATTGCACCAATTTATGAGAGTTCAAACCGCATATGGAATAGGGTCATCCACGTCATACGACAGATACGCCGATGCCGATGAAAACCCTTAAGTTCAAGCTCAGCGACTTAGAGGATTACTTGAGAGGAGCAGAAATATATTAATATCTTTCCTAGACAAAATACAGACTCTAATCTTACTTCCTATAGTTGGAAAAAGAAGAGTATAATTAAGTAATCGAAGGCCTCGAACTTCATTGGCTACTACGAAAAATTTTTGATTTAAGGCCACGTACATGTCCTCCCTCTCCATGAAACGGTCTGATGCTTTTATAAAATTATCTGAGTACTCACTATAATCAACAATAAGTGGTCACTTGTCGTCTATGAAATTTTGGTCCGTTACGCTGGGATGTCCTTTAACAGAAATTTATTTGATGATTTATTTTAGGAAGACAAAATTTGGTAATCATTTTCACCAGTCCTTAAGTAGAACTTTCACTGTACTTTATCATAGGTATTAAAAAATTTGTTAATAAATTTTTATAATCTTCACTACCGATGTGTTGGCTTTTTATTGCTTTTTTATGCCATTTATACAATTAGTTGGAAGAATGATAGTGGAAACCATGAGATGACGTAACAATGACGTTTTATTATTTTTCTAATATTGTTTTTTTTTCGAAATAAGTTTTCTGTTATCACATTTTGTATGCTGACAAGTTTTTTTTTGTTTTACTTTTGCAAACGGAAATTTTTACAAATTTCTAAAAATAACAACTAAAAAAAGAAGAGGGAAAAAAATACTTTATCATCAGCAATAATGATTGTCAACTTCATCGAAATCGTCAGTTGTCTTCATCGTGGGAGTCTTTTTTATTTCAGTTTCGTTTTCATGTTTTGCTTTGCTGCCTTTGTTTGCTTATGTTTATTCGAATATTCCAATGAATGTCGCCCTTTCAATTAGTTATACATGCTTCACTGATTTATGACAGACATTATGACCAACCAATGACTCTAGGGGTTCGTTTTCATTTTTCTTTATTATTCGAGCACAAAGCTTTGTGTCATATTTATTATTAGATTCTTAAATTTATGGAAATAAATATGGGGAGAAATAAAATTTATACAAAACATTTTAACAAACAGCATAAAATTTTATTTTTGATTTTTCGAAATAATAACTCCATTTAACGGTCATCTAAGTTTATTTAATACCAAAGAAATCTAAGCAAATATAAAAAAAAACTTGTAAAGAAATTTATTTTTGCTTTCTATGCTAATGAACAGAAATGATTAACAAAATTACCGATACTGTAAAAAAATTCGAAATAGACTTGTATTTTCGTAGTGTCGTCTTTACACTGTCTGAGTTTTTGTCTGATTACAATATGTAAAAGCGAGATATCGTGACTAATATACAATTTTTAGCTTTTGTCTGAGAACAGATGATCGATTGCCATCTAATTAATATACAATATGAGATTTAAATGTCATATTCTTAAAGCTACATTTTGAAATCAGACAAAAACTCAGATACGTTTATTTATCCATAAAATAATTACACTGTGTTACACTGTTTTTAGGATATACAATAATCTTTATTGAATTACATAATTTACAATTGTCTAACATGTCACTCTTCTTAGCTATAGCATCTACGTTGTTTTCATTTGCGCTCTTAATATACGATACAAAAATAATACATTTGTATTAATAACTTAGTAAATGTAATTTATATTATTTTACTAACACAAAATATTAAAATGTATGTTTTATATAAAATACCCATGGCCGACCTAAGGCCCCCATTATGACTCACAACTAAATTGATAGTTGAGACGTAGTTGTCAAATTCTTATTAGGGACTCCAACTTTCATCAAAGTGAGACAACAGTTTTTTGTCAGTTGTGTTTTGGTTTTTATTTCGACTATTGTGTTACTTTTGATTACTTCCATTAGTCAACCAATATTGCTGCCATATTAATAAAACATTAAATTGCAAGAAAAAATGGTAAGGCCAAAACCAAAAATATTTAATATAGTTTGTTATGTGTACTATGGTTTCAAAAAACAATGAGTATAGATAAGAAATTTTTTTCTCGAAATTTATTTCGAAGACAAGTAAAATTAGTTCTGAATCATACAACAAAAGAATGGTTGAGTTGGGTTGTAACAAAAGAATAGTTGAGTTGGGTTCTAACATTGACAACTCAACATAGTTGAATTGTGAATCATAATAGGGGCCATAATTTAAACTGGATCGAAGAGACTGCAAATCTTAAAAAAACAATTTTTTTTAATATATAGTAATTGCACTTTTGTATCAATTTCACAAAAGCGAAATGTATTTATTTGGCTGCGCATTCTAGTCGTTTATGTGAAGTGTTCCTGTTGTTGTGGCTCCATTTCAAAGGAGTTTAAAAAATATTTTTTAATAAATTTTATCTTTGCATGTTATTTTTTATTAAAGAAACTCTATTTGTCCTGTTTTCCTTCCCATTCATCACAGACTATTCTTTTTATCTAAATATTAAAAAAAACATATTTTGAGCTTACAACTTTTTTTTGTTATATTGTAAGTATTAGGTTTTTCTTTTCTAAAAACAAAATAAAAATATACATAAATCGAGCAGCAATGCACTAAAATTTTCTACTTGAATTTGGGCAATTTATTTATTTTTTCTCTTAAAGCATTAAATTTTAAAGAAGAGTTTCTAAACCCTTCTTGTTCACTTCTTTTTCGACATCCTTATCTTTACTTTCATTTCCGGTGGTGCTTGCTGTGTTTTGTAAGAAAATAAATTTTCAATTTGTTTGGGTTTTAAACGATTCTCTGAGTACTGGTAGATGTGAAAATGTGTCTTTAAATATTTTCTTCATATAAGAGGTTTATGAAATTTATTTTCATTCCCATCAATGTCATACATTCATTTCACCGAATGTCTTTAAATATATGCAAATACGTATATGTATATGAATTAGGGTACTCCTCTATATGGAAAGAAAAAAGTCTGATAGGAGTATGTAACAAGAAAAATAAAAACGATAACTTTGTACTAAACTTTTTGATATAATACTCGCTACTATAGCTAAAATCTGTAGTTTTTTAAATTTTGATATGCAATGTATCGATATTTTTTAAAGATGTAAAAGTAGTGGACTTATAAGTAAAACCTCGTACTGATTAGTGGCTTTGCTAATTGATATTACAGTATATTCGCTGTAGTGCAAAATATTCAGCACACCTTTCATCATTATTCACTCATCAGTTGTAAGTTACACTTTGCATTTTAGGTGAGGTAGGAAAGCTTGTATTGCAAATCGCTACTAAAGAATTAATAATTTAATATTTTCTCTCAATTAAAAAATTTTTTATCTCTCGGCTTTAAAACTATTTGATAATTTATTTGGACGACCTTAATAAGGATATGTATGTTCTATAAGTCTATATAATATTCTACATCTTGAGCTTACGTAAACTGTTTATATTTTCTCCTAGTTTTCATTTTCTTTGCTTAACATGATGTTGCTTGTGTCAACCAACTCCTTCTTTCCACTTTGATGTTATAATGATAAATTATCATACTGTTGCTTATTTTGTTAACTCTCCTTTTTCAAAATTATAAATTTTTTTGACATATGAATATTTTTTGTTGTTACATTTCTTTGCACAGTACTAGACATTTTATAAATGTATGTACGTATGTGCTACTGTTTATGCCTTAATGGTTAATTTTTCAATTTTCTAAAAATCAATCATACACACTGTTTTGTTTTTCTAGTCATATTTTTATTGTCTTAAAATTATTATGCCACAAAATCCAAAGTAGTCAGTCCTTCATCAAACAAAAGGGATTAATGTCCCTGTTTCCTATTCTAAAAGCAAGCCATACTGTTTTTAGACTACAAAAGCAAATGAAGAAATTAATCAAGCTTTTATTTTCGAGCACAGTTGATGTTAGATGTAGAAAGTTTTATTTTTATGTCTTAAGTTTTGTTACCTTAATGAAATTTCTAGCGGAGGAAGATGAAATATGTTGAACGTGGGTTCTAATTCATCAAGTTTTTACCACATTAAAAATGTAAACATACCTTATATAGTACTGCCGTGTAAATTTAGATTTCATCACACACGGTAATGCGTAGCTACTAAGGTATATAGATGTGGAAAAGTGTATAGAACACTTCATTTATTACAGATGCGGAGAGGCGAAAAGGCAACTGATAACCGTAAGAAGCTTCATATATATATCTTGAGAATAAAATAAGATTTTCGTTTAACAATTAAACTGTGAATTTAAGTCGAACTGTATGGATTTAATTTAGTGGTCATCCCAAAGAGAAACCCTTCAAATGAGAATATATTGGTTTTTTAACAAGTTTCATAAAACAAAGCGACAAACATTCGTTGTTGTATGTTTTGTTCTCTTAAGTACAAACAGGCATTGTGACCGTTGTTTTAATACAAAGAAATTTAGTTATTTTGGAAATTGTGAAGCATATATGTGTATATATGTATATGACAAAGCAACATTTTCGACTGTGTTGAAGGTTGAACTTACATGTTTCGAGACTACCCGGTCTACTCAAAATAAATTTTTAAAATGTGAAAAAAGTTTGCCTTTTTGAGGCTAAGTTAGAAATAAATAAGTCTAAATAAAAAACTAAATCTATCGTCGAAAAAGTGAACCTGGCAACACTGCTTACAATGCTAAGGCTCTATATGTACCAGTGTATGTAGCTTAATTGTTCTTTTGGTATTTTATATATATGTATACTAGGAAATAATATTTAATTTTCTTGAAACAATAATAGTTTGATTGTAAATAGTAAATAAAAAAATGTTTTCCATTAAATTTAGTAAAATATATATTTTTATGCTAAATGATTTTTTCTAAGTTTCTGTTTCTTTCCATGGTCATGGTCTGCTTGCGAGCAAGCACACATATGCAAAACTATATACATATATTCGTATGTATAGTATAAGCGTGCATTTATACTCTTACTTGTACCATATATGAAATAAATCCATTTAGTTTATTTTGCATGAGAATTAAGTGCTTTGAAAATATTTTGATGGATAACAATAGGAATAGAAATAAGAAAATTCTCCCAAGTCATAACCACGCGGCATAAATACACACACATACACACAAACACACACATACATACATACAAAGCTAAGGAAGGAAGGAAGAAATGAAATAATAGAAATGGAAATTACGTATGGAGTTTTTTACACATGTCATAATAGCACATACACAGACCAAAAAATAATCTTAAGAAAAATATGGAAAAATATCTGGTATGAAAAAAATAAATAAATTTTGTTGATGGCGATGATGCTTTATGGGCTTATGTTGCATCACATGACCACTAGAGAGTACTAATAGAAAAACGTATATTTGTATGTAGATTTGCGGAGGGTTTGTCATTTTTCTTAATCCCATTTAAAAAAAAAATCTAAGAAAATCTGCATATGTAAGTAGTTCAATTTACATGTGTATGAATGAGTAGCAGTTACAAATATATAAAAAAAATCTAAATAGAACAATAGAGTTTTCACTAGTCATTCTTGTAGAACATATGTAAACTGGTGCATGATTTTGTTGAAACCAGCAGAGAGGGTCTTAGGTGAAACCATTAAAAGAACTATTGTATTCGGTCATGACGAATTTTATAAACCTGCTACGACTAAGATATATCTACATGTCAATGCTGATGTATCAAAATCCCTTTACGATTCGAAATAATTGTGTAGGGCTGACACAAAAAAAAATAATCATTATGGCTTCATTGTAATGAATAAGGTCAAATCCAAAAAAAAAAAATTTTAAATTCAGACAAACATATTCTCAAATTTACATACTCTTTTACTAAAAACAAATCTTAAAATTTTTTTATTGTATTTCATAATAAGAAAACCAAAGTCAAACAAAAACATTTACTGAATCAGATAATCTAATTATTTAAAAATATTGTTTCATAATTAAAAAGCTTATTGCAATAACATCATAAACCACCTAAATTTGAAAACCGGTTTTTTGAGCTTTTCCTACTGATTTTTACTATTCCAACTTCCCCTCAAAAGATTTAAGCTATTTTCCAATTAGTTTCTGATTTAGACGATAATTGAGTTTTTAAATTTCAATATTGTTGTTGAATTTTTTTTCGTAATAAGATCATAAGCCATATCAAGTCGTAAAACCAAATTTTGATTATCGAAGAAGTTATATATGTATAAAAGTCGTAAAATTTTTTAATCAGGCATGAATGTGTTGGTATACAAAGACGATTTTTAAAGGAACGATGAATAAATCTCAAAAAAACTTGTGAGCTATTATTTATTTTTTAATTCTTGCGGCCCATATTACACAAAAATAACTACACTGAAAATAATCCACGCAACATTTTACGAAAAAAGCTTTCGTAGTGACTTTTTTCGTAGAATATACGAAACTTTCGTATATATTACGAAAAAACATTTAGGCAATATTTGTTTGAGTTTACGAAAGTAACGAATACCTTTCGTAAATATTTTTCGTTGTTAAAAATGTATTTGAAATAAAAAAATATATTAAAATAACTTTTTGTAAATTGACGTATTTTTCAGATGTAAGTAAATAAAACAAATTTTTAGCTCGTATAAAATAAGTAGAAAGTGGCTCAGTGGGTAGAGTATATGACTTGAAATATGAAGATTACGCGTTCGTGCCCCGGTTGAGCCAAACTTTTTTCTTACTTTTATTTTTTGATTATTTTCGTACATTTCGTATATTCTACGACAGAATTTCGTGGTGCGAAATTACGAAATATTTCGTATTCGATCGTTTTCGTGCATATGTTGCATGGAATTTTTTCAGTGTAGCAAATAAATACATATGGCTTATGAATTCTTTGCTGTAAAAATTCTCTAAAATTATTTGAACATGAATAATTATTATTAAAATCAATTTGTTTAATGTTTGTGACATAAGACGCTGAGATCTAGTTAACATAAATTTCTGCGGTGTATACACTTGCCACTTTAAGGCAGACTACACGAAATCAATATTCATAATAAGCTCTTTTAATGAATACAAGAAGGTGAACAGTCTTGAAAAATCAAAGTCCTTCGAATACAACTTTAAGTGGAAAAAAATATACAGACCCAGTAAAAATTGCAGGCAATAAGTTACTCAATCTTAAATCCTTGCTTCCATATATTCCACCGATTTATCATACCTTCCACAATTCCTTGCAATCCATAAACAGTCATAATGATGTAGAAATTGTTCAATAATTTAGTTTGTTATACTCATTTATACTTAGTTTTCGTTTTGCAAGAGAGCCAAATTGTATAATAATTTATTTACTGAAAATAAAAGTAGTTATTGTTGTTACTTTTTAATGTGAATAAGAGGGTAAAAATTAAATATTTAATAGATTAGAAAAACATTTTATTGAATTTGGAAGCTAATTTTAGCAAATGCTTGTTTGAAAATAAAATTTTAAAAGATTTTTCTATGTATAACCCGCTTTTTGCTGTTTTACGTTATTTTGATGCATTATTTCTTAGAAAGCCTTATTTTTAGAAAGAAAGTTGTAACCATATTTCTTAATTAGTGTAAGATAATTTTCAAAGTCTATATATAAAATATAGTTATAATTCAAAAAATTAATAAAAAAAGGTATCTTTCAATCGCCTTGCCCTCAACCTTTTTATTTTAGATACGTTTTTGATTCAAATATTTAAAATTTTTTCTCTGTTTTAGTGATTTTTGATTGTGTTCCCCAATTTTTCGGTGAGGTTAAAAATATGAAAAAGTTTTTTATTATTTATGACCATAAATTTAATTTCTTGCAAGCCAAAAACCATTTTTTTTTTGTTGCTGGCAGTGGCAAAAGGAGATCATTTTTTGCACAAAATGATGGTTGTAGTAGTTGTAATTTCTAATATTGGCTTTTCTCATACATTGACTTAAAAAAAAGAGAGAAAAAAAAACTGAAAGAAAAACAAAATAAACTAAAAACTGAAAAGAAAAAATGTACATAAAACATAACGAAAGACAAATCAATTTTTCATATTGTACAATTTTTGTCGTTATTCAATTTACTTTTAGTTGTTGGTTAGTTGGCTGGTTCTTTGGATGGTTGGATGAATGGATTGATGGTTGGATGAAACATGCTACATTTCTAGTCTTTAGACACAAAATCGTTCATTCATTCATTCATTTATTTCAATGTCTACATTTGCTTATTCATAACTTTTTTATGATTGTATATATGTGCGTAATATCCCGGTTGGCCAACTCTTCGTATAGGAAATTTTTATCAACGACTACTTAAGGAAATTTCAACATTTGTCATGCAAGATATTTGTCAATTACAGTTGCTTTCAAGACAATCTAACAGAACCCGTACTCAAAGAATGGGCAAAAGAAAAACTAGTCAACTGGTCATGCCAACTAGTTGGTAGATATTGTCCGCAAGCTAGTCTTGCAACGTTCAATTTAAAATTTTGTATAATTTTGTTACAACAAAAAACACGACTCTTCATATACCAGCAAATGAACTTCTTGTGGACGTTGTCGCTCAGTTTGTCACCAGTTTGAATCATTTTGATGAATTAATGCTTGCTAAAATTGGACGAAATTGAGGGTTGTCAGATATGGCGATTTCTCGCCAAACGGGGCGATTTTTCAACTTGTTTGGTGTCTAAATTTTTGATTTGACAACATGGCGATAAATAAATTTGTTGGCGATTTTTATGGCCATTTTTTAACAAATATTCCAATATTTTTATAATTTAGGAAAATTACTTTATTTAAAGAGTAAATTTTCAAAAATAAATCCCACCAAAACTCGTCTTCAGGAAATCAAAATAATCCGCCCTATTATGAATGGCGTCGTCGACGTCACATCAACCCGAATTGTCACTTGTGTAATCGTTGTCGACAATAATTGACTACTACTGACAGTCTCATAAAATATTCAAAGGCTTATAAAATTAGCCGAGCATATTAATATTAGTCAATTGTTGTCGACAAAGAGTAGACAAGTGACAATTTTTGCTGTCGTGTTGATGTGACGTCTACGTCGACATTCACAATAGGGGGGAATGTGATTTTGATGATTTTTCTTATAATAATTATATTCATTAATGAATTGGTTTTGAATTTGGATGAAAAAAATTTACTAGAAATAATTTTTGGCGATTTTATTTCTACTTTTAGCGATTTTTATAGCATCATTTTATAAAAATTTATATCAAGAAGAGTATTATATAAAAACAAATTTATTATCAAATATATATTAAGAAAAACTACATAAAATTGATTTTTGAGACATTTGGCTATTTTGAAAACCAATTTGGCGAAATAGGTCGGAAAAAATCTGATCATCCTGGTTACAATGTCCATTAAAACTTCTTGTATTAAATATTCTCTGAGCGACAAATTCCTCAAATTGTTATTGTAGAACAATTGCAAAAGAGAAACAAACGAAAAAATATAATGGGCATGTTTTCATTTACATGGTCATTAACGAAAAGATGGGTGACAGTGTCACTCTTGTAGTCATGTATGAACTTAGCGGCCATTAACTCGAAAATATCCTCACTGACCTGTTCGAACTGTAACCAACATGTCATCGATTCTTTAATATTGTCATGCATCAGTCTTGCAAGATGTCTGAAAGACATGGCCAAACGGCATATAAAAATGTGTATATATGTACATATATACATATGTATATGGTTGATGCATAGGGACTAGTAAAGTGGTTTTATAGTTTATTTTATTTATGAGATAGAATTGAAGGAATCCAAATACTAAAATTGGAATAAATAACCAAAACATCAACACAAAGACTTAAAAAGAGATAAAACTTCATGCTGAGTAAATATTTTTGTTGGGTTCTATACCACCCATATAAATTTCTATAAACAAATTTTTTTTTTAAAGAACCAAATAATCTTGAAAAGTTTTAAAAAACCAAAAAAACTTAAGTTAGTAAGGAGCTTAATTGAAGTTGGCTCAAAGTTGGATATTTATCTGCTTGACTTTTGGGACCGTGATGGCCTAGAGTATAAGAAGAACTTTAATGATGGGATAGTGGTTGTTTCCGATAATATCATGGTGTTGAAGTCGACTCTTATACAAAGTCAAGAATTTGTCTATGTTTTTTTAATTATTGCCTGCTTTGAAAAATACTTTCTCAAGTAAAATAATTTAATTATAAAATTAAATAGAAAGAACAAAAGCCTGAATAATAAAATTTATTTGGATTAAAACCGTTATAATTCGAATAAATACATACGGCTGTATGTATAACCAAAACTTGGCTGGAACTTAGCATAAGTGACGAAATTTAACTGTGTCTTAAAGAGTTTTTCCACACAATTGGACATTAAAAACAACTGTACCTTGTAGTCCTTACACATTCCTATATTGTACTCTGATTTCCGAGTCCGAGTTCTAACACTTTCTATGAAGCGGACCTAGGATGGCCTAGGATGGGGTTAATTGATACTTTGTATGCACCTTGTAACTTGTCTCTTAACTATCTTATGGAGTCCTAATCGGCGTAGAATAATATAGATTATACATATATAAATATTATTTCAAAATTCAGCTGTAATCATCGATGAATTTATATTTTTATTGTTACAAATCGAAGCAGAAATTGTATTCTATTTTTAAGCGATGTCGAACCGACAACCTCCGGCATGATAGGCTAGTACACTATCCACTCCACCACAGGGGAACTTATATTTCAATATTATAAGTACCAGTTAAGCTGGAGTTAATATCTGAATATAGTTACGGCACAGGATCCTGAGTGTCATTGCAATCTCATTGAAGGAGACAATTAATATTATATAGATAAGATGTGATAGGCCTTAGATCCAGGTGCATCGAATTTGTTCAGTGCCGTTTACTCCAATACTAGCCGGAGTACCAACTAAATTGACTGAAAATGGTTAATATGTGACCATTTACACAATATGTCTTTTTTCACCATTCACTGCTCCTTATTTTTGGTACCAGTCTCATTTTCTCAAGTCATAGGACGAGTACTTTTGGATCATTTGTCACGAAATTTTCCGCAGGGGTATAACGTATTAGACGTTTTTGGCGCTATTATGTAAACAGCACGAGGAACAGTTTTATAGAATATTGTAGACTGCTTTATTGCCGCTGAAGAGGAGTTTTTTTGCCCTTTTTTAAGAAGAAGACCAAAAGAGCCATACAATGCAAGGTTAGAAGCCTAAATTGTTCCCAATAAATGTTCCTCGTGGTGTTTTACATAAAAACTCTGAACATATCTTATACCTTAAACGTAAGAATTATAAGATATACATGCCGAGTAACTATAACAACGTGCAAACGAGGGTAAATCTAACTCCCTTTTATAAAGGGTCCGCCATCTAACGTTTTTTTTTCAACTAGTGCTTATTTCGTGAATGGTAACACTTAGCTCATGTCTGATTTGACAGATAATTAGTTTTATCCTTCCGCTGAACGAATATGGTTGTGTATACGCTTGAACAACGCTGCGTTTTCGCTTCGCTAAGTGGGCCTGCGATCGACTTACAGAAGATGCTGATTTTGCCAAAAAAAATCATCTTTTCAGATGAAGCTCATTTTGATCTTTCGGGTATGTAAACAAGCAAAATTGTCGCATTTTGGGCACAGAAAACCCGCACGCATACATTGAAAAGCCGACGCACCCAAAACGAGTCACTGTTTGGTGCGGATTTTGGTCCAGAGGCATAATTGGGCCATTTTTCTTTGAAAATGAGCAAGGAGTGGCCGTTACAGTAAATGGCGATCGTTATCGGGCCATGTTGAACGAATTTTTTTTCACAAAAATTGAAGAGGAGGATATTGGCAACATTTGGTTTCAACAGGACGGCGCTACGTGCCACACAGCCGAAGCTACACTCTATGTTTTGCGCCCTGTTTTTGAAGATCGCATTATCAGCCGCAGAGCTGATGTTGTTTGGCCACCTCGGAGCTGCGATTTGACACCGTTGGACTATTATTTGTGGGGTGCCGTCAAAGATAAGTGTTACGCCGAGAAGACAATGGACGCTTTAAAGGACAATATTCGTGAAGATATTGGTGAAATACAGCTGCACACAAGCGATAATGTGCTTAAAAATTGGACCGATCGTGTAGGCTACTGCATGGCCAGCCGAGGCAGCCATTTGAATGAAATTATTTTTCATTATTAACCGGAAGGATTGTACTTTGAAATAAAAAAAGAAATTTGAAAAAATATTCAGTAGTTTTTTTATAGCATTTTCAAAAAAAAAAAGTTATCTGGCAGACGCTTTATAAATGCCAGAAGTAAACTTTCAAAACGCCGCACAGTGATTTCAATTTAAAAAAAATTTATAAATCTGTATCTTTGAAACTTATTATCAGATTATAAGATCGTGAATGTAAAAATCATAAAGCAGGACCTAAGCTTGGAGAATGTTGTAGTCAAAACCGCCCTGTTAAAACACACGGCAAGCTATAGGGAGTAAATTTTGACTACCTCGGGCATAAAAACTTTCTTGGCATCATAGATTTTACAAATATTACCCGCTTTTATTATATTCAAACTTGTTGTAAAGCTTATACAGAGACCAAGAAAACAAACTTTATTTCATTGAGATATCTTTAATATTTTAATATTTAATATTCCGCTTCGAAGTTTGAAATTTTGGTTTTTGGCATCGACTTTGTTCTCGATTTCGTAAATGTCTCCGGTACCAGCAAAGACAAAACTTTCAAGAAAATATTTTATGATTTTTGGCAAAATCCTTAATAATATCTAGCAGAACATTTTTAAATTATCTCAACTAATGTGCCCGTAAAAAGAGCAGGTAAAAACTTTGAAATGAGGGTGAAAAATGGCTAAATTTGGGCAAAAAAAAAACCACCAATTAAGGACATTTTTCTAACTTTCTTTTTCCATATTTCAAAAGAATAGACTCCAAAAATGACTGCACTTGAAATTAAATCGATTAAAGCATGAATGCCACATCCAGCATTGGATATATATAGTGAATTTTTCTATGAAAGTCAAAAATTTTTATTATTTCGGCCTTTTAGTTCAATATTTGAATCAATGCAAATTCAAATTATTTTTATTAAGAGTGGAGTGTTGGAATATTCAAATCAGATTAGCAGAACGGATCAGTACTACTGATTTCGAGAGGCCACTACACCGTCCATCAGTGTTCTTCAATTTTACCACTTATGAAGGTGGATGCTTTTTAAAAGGAAACGTCAGCTATTTAACTAATTTTTATCAGCAAATAGAATACAAGACTTTTATCATGTAATTTCTTGCCATGCATTTTTATTGCGACTCAACTTAGTTTGCCGAAATTTCCCTATCTGACAAATAAAACAAAATTTTAGGCTAAATTAGTCGCTTAAGAAAAATAAGTGTATCGAATTTTTCAAATTTCTTTACCAATTATGTTAGATATATCTTATATAATTAAAAAAAAATATTTGCTGGGTTTTGTATAATTTTCAAAGCCTACTTTGCTTATTTTTGAAAATCATTTACATATTGTGAACTCAAAAATGGTTTTTGAAAGTCTGTACATATCATAAAGGGTTTGTAACTGTTCAAAATTGTGTGGCAAAAGCTGTTGTAAACTTCACATATAACAACTTATTAAAAGATTTTTATAAATACTATATTTATTACGTAATGAGATATAAAAGACAGAAAATGTGTATTTGCTATAAAAAAAATTGTTATGGTAGTGTTCTATACATACCAACTAATTTGGGGTATAAGAAATAAAGAAATTTAACTTTTAATTTTTCATGACTGAATCACTTTTTCCTTGTTGGCACATAATTATAGAAGCTATGAAGTTTACTTCTCATATGGTTTAAAAAAGACAGAATATTGAGGAAGTTCAAGCAGTAACTGCATTAAACAAATAAAATACATATAAATATTATAATCTTATCAAAAAATGCAAAATATTCTGAGATTAATGCCAAAAATATGTATGTCTTACGCAAACCAAAATCAATTAATCATTAATGCAAAGAGCCAGCGTTCAATTATATATTTGTCGTCTAGAAATTAGAATTAGTTATTATTTGTTTTTCTACATACGGTTATGAAAATTGTTACACCACATACCATCTTGTGTTGTATGAAATAACTAATTATGTTTATTAATTTCTTTATGATTATACTTAATAAGACAGATTTGCTTCTTTTGTCTATTTTTTGATTTATCGTTATAAAATTTGTGATTAAGTAAACAAATTCGATTACAGAAATAGAACATATGAAAAGATATTTGAAATGTATGCACAGAGACAGCCGAATTGACCTATAGGTATATCCCACTTCTCTGACTGAATGTGTATAAATAGTTTATTTCGTATTGTTGCATAGATAATGAAGGAATGCTTTTGCTGGTTATCTATATTGCTTATTTCTTATCTTCAGATGCCATGAAATCATTTGCAGTTAATCGAATCTGCCCATAAATAAGCAGATGCCACATCTATGACCAGCTTGACTAGAGATACATGGAGTCAACATAAATTTTGTGGCCTGTTGCAACGCGTTGCATAAAAAAATTAAGAAGTTGTACCAAATAATATGCTGTAACTCGATTATATTAAATAAAATGCAAAAAAAAATTTTTTTTGACTACAAAATTATCTTCAAGCTACGAGTTATAGGAAATTATGTGGTGCAACATCCAGAGTCAATTCATAGCATTGTTACAGGACTTCTTGATATATCGAATTCAACCAATCAGAACGTCAGCTACTCGCTTGCTTACTATTTTCATAAGCACTTTGTTAATGTTATTAGGAGGAGCTCAGAGCATTTGTTAGAGTCCTGATTGCATCTAATTTTTGTAACTATTGCGAAATTATTTAATATATATTTTCGTGTAGTATATTCAGTATACAACACTCACTGATCCAGTGTAGAGAAAAAGCTCTATCTCACCTATGTTATAATATTACATGATCAAAAGGGCCTTTTTCAGAATTTGTATAAAAAACTAATAAATTAAGTAAAGTGCGACTTTGGCTCGCACACGAAGGGTTCTGTACGAATACACATATGAATATCCCATTTTGTTTTTGCCCCTTTCATCGTTTTGGCATTTTTTTCGTTGTGTTTTCTTTTTTGGTTTTAGTTTTTTATTTTTTAAGTATTTTTCATTGTTTTTGGGCTTTTTGGTTTTTTGCGCTTTTTCAATTTTCGTGATTTTTTCATTTTTTCTGGCGATTTTTCGTTTTTTGCAATTTTTTTTGTTTTTTGTCGATTAGTTCAGTTTTGCCGATTTTTGGTTATGGTATTTTTGTAACGTTTTTACTTTCCTACAATATTTTTAGTTTTAGCGATTTCTTTTAGTTGTGGCGATTTTTTCCAGCTTATGGCGCTTTTTTCGTTTTTGGGGATTTTTTCGGTTTTTTGTGGTTTTTTAGATTTAGCGTTTTTTTTTGTTTTGACACTTTTTTCGTTCTTGTGATTTTTTTTTTGGTTTTTGGCGATTTTTTTAGTTATGGCGCTTTATTTGGTTTTTGCGCTTTTTTTCGTTTTTGTGATTTTTTTCATTTATGGCGATTTTTAAATTTTTTGATGATATATTTAGTTTTAGTGATTTTGTAGTGCTATTTTCGTTGTGACGACTTTTTTCGGTTTTTGAAGGTTTTTTAGTTTTTTGGCGATCTTTTTAGTTTTGGTGATATATTGCGTTTTAGCGATTTTGTTTAATTTTGGTGCTTTTTTCTTTTAAGCGTTTTTTCCATTTTAGCGTTTTTTTCGTTTTGAATCTTTTTAATTTTGCTTGTTTTATTTTTAGCGTTTTTAAAAATTTCATGATTCTACAACCTACTGTTTCAAAGATACAGTATATTGTCTAAATTACATAGTCAAAATTACATTAACTGATAGAATACCCTTTAATTTTAATTGCTTTAAATATCGGTGTTAATTGGTGTAGTCTATTATACAGACTACACCAATTAGCACTTACTTTGAAAATTTAAAGTGTCTATATATAAGTGTCTTCATATTACATTAGTATTTCAACATATTGCGTTTCTCGCTTCCAAACACCCTTTAATTTTTAGTTGTCATTAATTTGTTGTTATAGCGGTCAAAGTTTTACATATTTTTCATAAATTTCAGGTCCGTAGCTCTGACGGTGTCCGAGAAAACATTACATTAGTATTTCAACATTTTTCGTTTCTCGCTTTAGAACACCCTTTAATTTTTAGCTGTCATATATTTGCTATTGTAGCGGCAAAAGCTCTACATATCCTGTGAAAATTTCTGGTCCGTAGCTCTTACGGTTCCCGAGAAAACAGCCTGTGACAGACAGACGGACAGACGAACGGACAGCGTAGCGAAAACAATAGGGTCCTTTACACTTCTGGTGTACCGGAACCCTAAAAAAGTAATGATATAGTTTGGATTTTTTAAATTGGGGACTTTTTTACATTAAATATTTGACAATATTTATTTTGACATGCCCTATTGAACAGCCAGTGAAATCATAGTTTAATATCAACTATTAAAATTTTCAATATTTCCATAAATTTTTATGTATAACTAACAGAAACCAAAAATTGTACATACTTTTGAACATACGAAAAATTTTGAATTTTACCTCAACATTTTTTATCAAAATGGAAAATGATTTACAACCAAATATAGGTGTTACCACAAATTGCTTCATTTATATGCAACTAAATAAAAATTTTGTAAATAAAATATAAAAAAAAACTACTTTAAATAAAATGAAACAAAGACTTTTACTGACTATAAAATAAACCACGATGCAACCACACAAATTCATACTCAAACATAAATACCTTCTGTTTAGTCAAATACTTTGGAAAAAAGGTCCTGCATATGTAAGTGTAAAGGTGTACATGCATTTGTACATATATATTTGTAATACCTTTAAAAAAATTGCACAACACACACACACACACAAATACTAGAACGTATAAAAATTAAAACAGTACTTCAGACTAAAATAACATTTACTAACTACATTTCTATACTTATGGAGTCCGCTTTGTTTTGCACTTTTATTTAAAATACACCCTTTCAAGCATAAGAAATATTATACTTTATGACTGGGTACGGCTAATATTATAATAAGATTATAATAATGCTGATCCAAAAAGAAGAAAATGTGACAACTTTAATGAATTTTTTCATATTATTGACTATAAATTATTTTATTCACTATTAAAGTGCTGTTTCCATAATGCAAGGAGGCGCCTTAAGTAAAAAATTTGTATGTAAATTACTCAAAAAACGGCGAGCTTTACATATAAATTTTATACACATAATGCTTGCTTGCATTGTGAAACAACACATAAGTGAGGGAACTGCATTGACAAAACTTGGGATTTCCATACAACTAGGGTGTCCACTCGAATAATGTTTGCTCGATTAATTAAATAATTGAAGTCAAATAATGTTCTATCAAAAAATAATTAAATTTCGACTACAGGGGGCCTAGAAATGAGATCGTATTGTACCTATCAAGAACTTAATCCTTATTTTGATCCCAGTACTTCTTACGACCAACATTTTTGAATCGGACCTTGGCCTTATTTTCACGTTTATGTTTTTTTGCAGATCTCAGTTCTTTTTTCTAAGCCTTTATTTGGTACAATAATCCCTGGATAAAAAATTTATCTTTTCCCATTTGTCTTAGTATTTTCCATTCAAGACCTACCTGTGTACACAATTTCAGCTTTGTAGCTATACTGGAAGTGCCTCATAAAAAGAAGGCACGCTCTAGTCCCCCCACATAAAAAAGTGCCCGTTTTTAAATTTGTTTCGTTAGTTGCTCATCAGGATCTACCTGTGTACCAAATTTCAGATTTCTAGCTATACTGGATGTGCGCTATACAAAGAAGGGGCACCCCGGTACCCCCAGATAAAAAGTGTCCATTTTCAAATTCATTTTCGTTAATTGTTCATCAGAGCCTATCTGCGTACCGAATTTCAGCTTTATAGCTGTACTGGAAGTGACCCATACAAAGAAGGGGAACTATACTCCCCCCAGGTGAAAAGTATCCATTTTCAGATATTTCTGGCTAATTACTCACCAAGACCTACCTGTATCCCAAATTTCAGCTTTCTAGCTATAGTGGAAGTGCCCGATAATAGTGATGAGTCAGTGAGTCAGTAAGTGAGTGAGTGAGTGAATATGTACTAAAATATTCACTTTTTACACCTGAGTATCTCCCTCTCTCTAGGGATACGTTATGTTTCATTATTTTCATTATTTTATGATTAAGTGGAGTAAAGTTATGAGTCGGGTACAAACAGCTCGAATGGTTTCCTTTAAATATACACACTGTGTGACCGGAACTTGGACTGGCGCACTACCGTGCGCCTAGATTTTAATAATTAAACTGAGTAATGAAGCATACTAAAGATAGCGTAGTGCTCAATACACAAGATTGTGGACAACAACAATTAAAAAAAAAATATAATTATTACTATTTTTCAAAAATCATAACTTAATTTTTTAAAAATTTCATGTGTAAAAAAGCCGAGCCAAGGAAGGAAATATAAATATTCTAAAACCATTATAAATGTAATCTAGTTTTTTGAAAAATTCATAGTTTCTTATTGTGCAAAACTAACAGCATGTATTACGGATATGCCATTTTTAATTAAGAGAGCAAAAACAGTATTTTTTTTCGTTTATGTTACATAATGGGCAGTCTGACACAAAAAGCTTATGTACATTTATTTATAATCTATTAAATTATACTAAAGCAGTTCTCATTTTAACATGTATACATTTATTATATCAAACATTTTGCAATACTTTCAAGGGACACGAAAAAAACCTGTGAATATGTATACTAATACTCGAGATGCGCATTTTTAACTGTTGTAAACATATTTGATAAATGCTTGTATTTGGTACTTATATTGATAGTTTTAATCATGCTTTTTGTGAAATTATAAAAAGTTTTAGCATTTTCTATGGAGTAGAAGTTACTTACTTCCATAAACACTAAAGGGGAGCCCGACATATAGTTTTTCTAGGGAAACTCAAGTTTTATTTCATTATACAATTATTTGCAAACAACCGCAAACTAACGAGACTTAAATATATTTTTTGAAACATTCAAGGTCGAAAACTCCGGCCTCAGCGGTGATATAGTGGCATAAAATATTTTACATAAATGTCAGTCGTAGAGTTCTACATAAAAGATCTGAGCCCACGTTAAGCGTAAGACAAGACATACAAGAACTCTTATTCCAAGTCATTTTAGTAATTGCAAATCCCTTTATTGGTGGGCCACTGCAAAAAGGTATTTATTTTCTTTAAGTTTTATATCTTGCTAGTCGAAATCTGCGTACCAAGTTTGTCCACGTTAGCTTCTCGGAAAATATCTTTTGCCGCGACTCTGTGATTTCCGGCCGTAGTGCAGTATACTACTGTATTTAGTACTGTACCTTCAAAACACTAGATAACAAAATTTCTAAGTAAACTTAGTCTTATGCTTAAAATATTTTTTTAAATGATTTCTATTGAAATTTGCTCTTGGCACTAACATTTCTTACGATAGATGAGCGTTGAAGTGATTATCTGTTGACGCATCCTCCAGTACTTACATTTCAGCCTTTTCTGGCCTTATTTCATGTATTTGATAAATAAAAAATATAACTAAATTCTCAATTTTATGTGCTGTTTATTGAACTCAAACAATCGAATTGAGTAAACGATTTGTATGAAAATAACATAGTTTTTCGAGTGGTTTCTATTAAAATTTTCTACTCAAGTCGATTGTTTAGCTTCAAGAAACAACACATTAAAGTCTGATTCAGGGCTGAAGCATGTATGATGTCTACATGAATTATTTAACACTATTTTTGCTCAAAAGAGGAACATCACTAAAAATTTAATTTTAATAATTAAAATACTACAGAATTCAAATTTCTCATGACAAATCGAATTGCATCTTCGGACAGAATCGGATGGCCATAAAAAGTGATTCTG
Source organism: Panzeria rudis (assembly GCA_956483635.1). Lineage (NCBI taxonomy): Eukaryota > Metazoa > Arthropoda > Insecta > Diptera > Tachinidae > Panzeria > Panzeria rudis. The sequence continues at coordinate 120,498,131 of OY101447.1, forward strand.
ATTTAGACAATCTAACAAGGTGTTGTTTTTTGATATACATATTTTAATAAGTGCTGTAAAAATCATTATTCCCTTTATAATTTTATTTATATATCGTCAGTTGAAATGCAAAACCGCGTAACTAACAAAAACTTCAAAATATCAGTTTTAATTAAATATTGTGTAGTGCATCGAAACCCATGTCTCATTTATCATAAAAATCAGCCAGACTAAAAACAAAAGTAAATAGACTTACTTCAGTAACCTGAAGAATTTTCTTTTTTCTCTCTCCTATAAAATTTCAAAAAGTGTAGTTACATGATCTTGTATTTCAGCTATTTATTTTTATTTCTTTAAAGAGAAGTAACACAATCAGGCAATTAATGCCTACCAGTTAATTACTTAATGTGTTACCTTCTTTGGGAAAGGGATAGTGTAGAGGGAAAAAATGGTGAAGTGGGAGAGAGATACATAGCTTAATTCATGTACAACCCTGCTATTGCGCGTTTTATGTAGAGCAGTGTTGCAAGCTCCTCTGGTGTCAAGTAGAGGCATCGAGTTGCTTAAGCTGTGTCGCCATTTTATTAGTTCTTTTACTTCGCCGACGATTCTGCTACAGTACCGACGAAGGAGGGTAATGTGTAGTGCATTAGGATATGTTAGTATTAATCGCTGCCGGTACTGCCAAAGTGATCAGTGTTATGCCTTCATCACTTTAACAGTCCAACAACAGTCACCACCATAACGCACCGATGCACATGAGAAAAATGCATAATGTTGTTGGCTTGCCTGAAACTAGTCTTGAACTCAAGACTTCACGATTTGCATTTACACGCACTAACTACTCAGCCAAGACCATCCTCAGCTATTGATATATATTTGCGTTGTAAATAATTACCATAAAGTATGAAAAGTTCACACTCTTCAAAAAATCCTTATGAAACGCATTAAGAAACATTTGAGCTGGCAATGGTGTAACTCCATTCAGATGGTTTTGCTCTCCATTTGCAAAGCGAATAGTATTTTGAGATTGTTTTGCAATCTTTTTTTTTCGTTTTAACTCCGTTTTGAATGTATATATATATGTACTCTTTTTTTTAAATATAAATGTTGGCCATTTCCGGTATTTGAATTTGCATACAAGTTGAATAAAATTGTAGTTGTTAAAGTACTGCGGCTAAAATGCAACAAGAATAAAAACAAAAACGGCAGAAAAGCTGTATAAAAAATCTTAATATCATTTTACTTACAGTGTTGCTGGAAAGAATGAACTGCTAGTGTATGCGGGTAAATTTAGTTTTAAATAAATAAAATGAATTTTTTAATTGTATTCCAGGTTCGTTTGCTTATTTCTCTTTTTATCCTTGTTAAATGGATTTAATATTATAAGGATTTCTTTTTTCTTGTTGTTGTTTTTATTTTTTCCTTTTGAAGATTTATTCGATTTGATTTGTTTTATTTAAATGCTTTAATATAAGTTTCTATTGGCCTCGGTTGGTGTAACTATATAAGACGATTGTTGGATCTATTTTTTTCTATTTTTTTTTTGCTAATATACCTTTATAATTGCAAATACAAACTACTTATATATCGAGCATTTGCTGCGATAGAGTCATAACTTAAAAAATATTTTTTTTTTGCAGAAAACGAGTTTAAATTTTGGAATTTACTAACAACTTAATAGTAAAAGGAAATTTTATTTTTCTCTTAAGAGTTGAGTGCACAAGATATTTGTATGAAATTTTTAACCAATATGAAGAATGAAATAACAATTAATTCTGGGTTATTTACTCAAAAATCACATTTTTTGAGTTATGACTCTATTACAGCAAAGGCTCGATATGTATATGAAACTTGTAAAAGTGAAAATTATACAAGAATGAAATATGTAGTTGTGCTTGCTCTACTAAACCTAAAGTACAAAATTTATTTGCTTTAATGCTATCAAACAGCTAAAAAAAAGTTTTTTAAAGCATTATTTATATTCGGCCATTTAAAAAGATACGTTTATTATATACATATATTGTTAGATAGCAAAACTTATTCGTGAATGTACGTTTATTTGCTTGTTCGTCTGTATGTTCAAAACTTTGAAAGAATTTCCGAAGATGTCACAGAGCATACAGACTGATTTATTTAAGGAAACAGCTGATGATCTGGCATGATTAGCGTCAGCGTTAGATGTGGAATTGTGTGATAGATCGGTTAAAGTACCAATCGGTCATTACTATAGGGAGCTCAATGACTGGGTGTCGAATAGGGCCAACCGTTCATGGGGGAGCAGGGTGGATTGTACAGTCTCGAGGGCCATGTGGCCAAAGCTTGACTTAGGCAGATCCGAACTGTTACTGAGTATGAAAAGGAAGGTGATAGGGGTCTTAATAGGCGCATTGACTGGTCACTGCTCGGTCAGGGCGAGGACCATCATTTGGGAGATTAGCACTCCAGATTTTTATAGGATGTGCGATCATGAGGAGGAACCAGAAACTATTTATCATGTAATCTGCCATTGCCCGAGGCTGCAACGACACAGGCTTAAGTGGCTTGGCAGACGTTTTCATGAGAGCATTAGTGATATCGCGAAGTGTGAACTTGAGGATATCAGGGACTTCATTATGGGAATAAGGTGGTGGAATGGCGTATAGCAGGATGGTCCTTTTCAGGGTTTTCATAGCGGGTATGAATAGAAGGGAATCACAATGGATCCAACTGGGTCTCTGAGTGGATGTGCGGCATGGCACTACCCTTCCTAACCTAACCTAACCCAACCTATTTAAGGAAATCACCAGAACTGACCGATAAATAAATTAATTATATTACAGAAAATTATTGCTTTTTTATATATTACGAAAAAGCTTTTATATTTACTTTTTCATTGGATTTGCAAAACTTCCGTACATAACACAAACAAAAAATAATGTAGGTGAATCTAGCCGATTTAAATTATTAGCTTACTGTTAATATAAATTGCTGTTACAATTATTACGAGTAAAATTGGTTAAAATAACCACTTCAGAATGGTAACGGAATGGCTATTGTAACTCCTTTGCGGAACTTTTATGAATAAACAATTTTTTATTGGTAGAAATTACCACGTTAAATTGAACATGTAAAATGTTCCAAGTTTTATAAAAAATAAAATTTTTATTGATTAAAATTAACACTTTATAATAGTAATAATGAAAATAGTTATTTTACAAAATTTATTATATTTACTAAGGTTGAAACAGTTACCCGACTAGAAACGATGCAACGCAGAAACGTATTTTGGACCAGATTGGTTTTCTGTGCGGAAATATCACAAACTCGCAAAAACCTGCTCAAATCGGAAAAATAGCAAACTCTAATATTGATTACAAATTGCGAAAGCTGTTCCAGGAAGTAACATATTTAATAATGTGAGCTACAATCACCTCTACCGAATATGATAAAAAAATACGATTAAAAATCTATGTTAGGTTGTCCCAACAAACTCCCAATAGCTTCCCACTTTTGAAGAACTTCTGTCAAATCATTAATTTCTAGATCGGCTATCGCAACAAGTTCTCAGGCGGATCCCGACTGCGATAACCCTTTTGGGTTTGCCACATACGCTCCCAAAAAGTCCCCAATATATATTGGGAAAATTTCTAGTCGGGTAGCGCGTTGACTACAAATTAAATAATGTAAGAGTCCGAGGTCGATACTGGCGCAGACGTGTTAACAATACCGTCATCACTGAAGTAAAATAATTAATAAAGAAAGTTACCAATCGCATGGAATATTTTTCTATATTATTTTTAGCTTAACAAAAAATTTTATTGCAGTACAAATTGGAGGACCAAAGTAACAATCTAAAAAACGAATTTTGTATATTCGATAGATGGACATGATTGTGATGATATGTTGTATAAACTTACAACTACAAAACAAAATATATAAAAATCATAGAGGAGGCCCTAAGGTTTAAGAATGTTGAAATTGGGACCACCGTGTTGAAACACACGTTGAGTGACAGGATGTCGAACCTGACTACCTCGGGAATAAAAAACTTTCTCGGCCTCATAGCTTTTACAAATATTATCCGATTTTAATAAATTTAAACTTGGTATTAAGTTTATAAACAGATAAAGAAAATAAAGTTTGTTTCGTTATATCTTTAATATTTTTAAAGATACATAGATTACGGGAAAGATCTGGTCCAAAGACCGGCACTACGACACCTAGTGAATCTTTTGTGGCATAGATCTGAAAATTAAGTCAACCTCTGCATGACTCTTCTTATGAAAGTCAGCACAAAGGTTGGAGAAGCCCGCCTAATATATCGAATGATATCATTCGAAACAGAAACTCAGAATAGAAAACACGCCTTCTACTATTACATAAGACAATACACTCACAGAGAATATGTTCCGCTCTCTAGTCCTATTACAAGCAGAAACGGCGCAAAGGTGAACGAACTTGTTTACTTTTTCACAGAGGATAGTTCAACCAAAAGTGACCAGAGAGAAAATCGGTAACAAGCCCTAAATCATTCCTGTTGAAATTCAGGATGCCAGTGCATGAAAATGGCTGGTTTAAGGCCAGCCACTGTATGCTATGGTTTGTCTTAAAACCGATTAACTTAACTTAACTTTGATTAAGGACTTGAGAGTCAACCAGTTTACGCCACAAAAGGGTCCTGGGCCCATAAGAAGAGCAGCAGAGGCCCTTTTGGCCAATTCGTCTGCTGCCTCATTACCCGGATAACCACTGTGACCAGGTATCGAATAAATGGAAACCTTGTTCCGTATCGATAGGTCCTGTGGTTAAAACACTCTAAAACAAGACGAACGGAATTCCAAAGAAAGGAGATCCTTAAGAGCTACCTGACTATCCAAAACGATAGCTATGTATATGCACGCTCTTAATGGCCCTACTTAAAGTAATATGTATACACTTAGTGATCGCCGGTATATCCGCCTGAAATACCGTCGGCCAATTGCCTATTGGCACAGAGATTTTCGCTTTGGGTTCACAGACACCAGCTCCAACTCCATTTTCGTTTTGGATCCATCAGTATTTTGAAAGATATTTGGCTTTGAATTTTAAAATTTTGGTTTTTGGTCCCAACTTTATTTTTTTTTCGCCAATAGCTCCGGTAATTGTATAGCCAAATAAAAAACAATTTTATGATTAATATTTGTACATAATTATTATTCGAACTAATTAGGTTCAAGTCGGAAGTTATTATTTCGGGTAAAGTTCAATTCTCGGATTAATGTAAATTCAACTTATTTTTTAAGAGTGGAATATTAGAATATCTAATAAGACTAACAGACCGTATTAGTACAACTAATTTCGATAGCCGCTACAATATCATCATCACCATTCTTTGTTCACTTTTACCACGTTTGATCGTGGATACTAGTATTAAAGAAACATTAGCTGTTTAACCAAATTTGCGTACATGTTTGCTTTCTGCTGTCTAGTTACCAACTGACAAATCAGAATGTAACTTTATATAAAGACAAAAGAAAACCCTTTTAAACATGAATAACAACAATACAAGCTTGATTATTATTTTGCTTTGGTTTAAATTAAAAAATTCAATCTTTTAAGGCCATTTTAAAAATGTATATAAATAAATAAATTAGAAGATTGCTTATTTAAAATTTCCATCCGACGTTTCGTTGGTGCTTGTCCTACTTCTTCAGGGATGTTTCTTTATTGAAATCTGGCAACCACATTAACATAAACACGAAATAAAAGTTTACATCATAATAGATAATGAATGTGGGGTATTAAAAAACGTGGATGTACTTTCCAAAAGCTTTATTACGTTCACAATTATAAAAACTAATACATATCCCTATACTTCTTAAGGACGTTTCAGACTATAACATAAGTATTAATACCTTCGGCGAAAATGCCCCCTGATTTAATCTCTGTTTGAAAAATTTTTAAAAACAATAAAAACTCATCATTTTGGAGTTTCACTCAAAAGTATTAATACTTTTTTTATAGTCTAAAACGTCCTTTATAAATACTTTGTATGTAAAAAAGTTTGTCACTCCATCAGTTTCTTTGTTGAGTCATCACCTATGCCGCTAGCGAAAATAGTATTTATACGGCACTGATGTTCCCACCATCGTCAGATATTTAAATGCAATTTTATGTACTTAGTTTTGGAAATTGTGGGTTAAAGTCTTTCTAAATTTCTAACGGCTTTTCGTTCAGCCTTCCACCAGGATTCCTGAAAGCTCATCAGCCAATATATCTTCGGATTTATTATTCTTCAGCTTGCGATGTACAAGTTTGTAATGGTCCATGGCAACAAGGTATAAACATAGCTGATAATAATGACATTTAACATAACTTACTAGATATTTGTAATAAACTTGTCACTTCGATGCATCGAATAAAAAAATCGATATTTATTCGATGTGGATGACTAGAAAAAACATCGGATTGTTTCGATGTATCGATACGTTATATCGAGTGTTTTTAAAACATCGATGTATATCGTCCACTCTGAAGGAATTTCGCTTCATAAGTCCAATGAAAGAATTTCGTTAGATTTTTTTCACAAGTCTAATGAAATATTTCACAATTCTAATGAAATTTTATGAATATTGTGAAATAATTTCATCGGAATTGCTTTCATAGTTTCGTTAGAAAATTTCATTGGATTTATGACAACAACAATTTGTAATTTTATATGTTTGTTGTTGTTGTACTTTTTCTTATTATTATACACTCGTAGACACATTGTCTTGACAGTGCTGTTGGATGAAGTGGTTAAGACGTTGTCTACAAATCGAATGATGAGAATCGTGAGTCTGAGTTCGATACTGTGAGCGGTCAGCAACATTACAAATTTTCCTGATGTGCATTGGCGTCTATCGTAATTATTTGTAGCATGGGACTGTTAATAAATTAAAATAGTCAATAAAAATAGTCAATAAGCTAATGAGGCTTACCAGGTAATGTAATAATTTCATTAAAACAATAAAACAACTTCATTACAATAATGACAGAATATCATTAAAATAATGACAGAATTTCATTAAAATGATGAAATAGTTTCATTAAAATAATGAAGCAATTTAATTAAAACGATGTAATGATTTCTCCAAAATAACGAAATATGTTCATTAAATTATAACAATGGCTCAATGAAATTATTTCATATATTTAATGCAATTTTCATTAAAATAATCTTAACGAAATTTGTTTCATTAATCCAACGAAGCGCGATGAAGCTTTTCATTGGATTAATGTCGAAATTCACAGGATTTATGAACAAAATTCTTTCAGTACACCACTAATATAAAAATCAAGCGCAGTGCTGCGATGCGAAATTGCATATTCAGTTTTTTAGTTTTATTTTCCCTCTTCAACTTGAGCTATCCAAACATTTTTAACTTACAGTTCAGAAAATCAATGAAAAAAAGAAATATATAAACAAATAAATAACTGAGTAACAAATGCGTATCCGTAGTAATGTAGCTATATAGAAAAATATGTTGTTTTTTAAATACATATATAGATTTTATATATCGTCACAGAAAATACAAAAAGCCCTATCTAATATTTTAAAAGTTTTGCAGGAGAGGCAAAATACTTGTTTAAATGAAAACTTTAGTGACAATTAGTGCAAAATCTTACAATACAAGTAAACACGGACCCACACATTTATATATTAATTATAAAATTTTGCAGTAAATGTCAATATATTTTTTCATGCAAACAAGTTTTATGCTTCTCCTGTTAAACTTTTAAAATGTTTGGGCTTTTTGCATTTTGTGTGACGATATATAATAGGCGTGAGCAGTACTCATGTGTACTTAAGCGACAATTATAACATGTGTATAACGAAGGTTAAACAAGACATCTTGCGCAGCTTTGTAGTATATAAAACCGTTAAAATCTTTTGTAAATCTTGCTACTGAACAATTGAAATCTAAAGCTAATTTTTTTCTCGCAAATTTTAAAACTACCAATTTTATCGATTAATATTTCACGGTACAGCATACAGTATGAAACTCTTTAAATTTTCAGATTTGATTTATTTTCTTTTGCATACAAATTCATTTTAAACCACAAATGATTCCTTTTTTAACTTATTGTTAATATCCATTAAACACCTGCTAAGCAATTTTAAGAAAAATAAACGTAAAAAGAAACAAAACGTTATAACACCCCACAAAAATCAGTGCAAAAGTGTAAGACTACGTGATGATGGGGATGTTTTGTACTACCTGGTGTTGATGTTTAAAAAATATTTGAAGCGAAAAAGCAGGTAAGCTACACATGATTCTTGCAAAGTCTTTTACATATTCATGTCTTTCTATTTGCTTTAAGAACGTTTCATTCATTATTGAGAATATGCTGAAGCAATTACTAGAATGTATGAAGAGGAAAACTTAGAGAAAAAAAACATATTTTTATATAATGCTTTTACCAAAATCAAAAGAAGAACTGTGAAAAAATTAGCAAAACTTAAGGGTAAACGAGAAAACTTTTGTTTTCCTAAGGATATAATTTTTTTAAAAACGTATATCTTTTGTAGCTGAACTTTTTGTTACATTTTAATGTCAAAAATCACAATTTTATTTAGTTGTCAATTTTGTATGAAAATAAAAGTTACAAAACTAGCATGAACGTACTGGTTTTTTCATTAAAAAATCGATTTTACTAAAATACTTAAAGGAAAGAAACGAGATTTTCTTAAGGGATCAGTTAAAAAAAAATGGAAAAAATTATAAAAATTAAAAAAAAATTATACTTAATCTCTTTGGTTACTAAAACCAAAGAGATTAAGTATATCTTTTTGGTTAATTAAAACTGCGTCTAAGCAAGACATAATTTTGTTCTAACTATTGCTAAACTTCATACACAAGAACATTAAAAAAATATTAGTGCTATTTTTTCATATCGACTTTTGTCAATACAAAGCGATGGCTTGTCAAGGCAGTAGGTAATAAATTTTTAATACAATGATATGTGTGACATTTGAAAAATTAACAGAATTATTTCTCTTTTACTTTTAAAAATAGTTCCCAAATTGTAGTTTATATATATATATATATATATATATATATATATATATATATATATATATATATATATATATATATATATATATATATATATATATATATATATATATATATATATATATATATATATATATATATATATATATATATATATATATATATATATATATATATATATATATATATATATATATATATATATATATATATATATATATATATATATATATATATATATATATATATATATATATATATATTTATATATATATATATATATATATATATATATATATATATATATATATATATATATATATATTGATTCCTATGGCTCCAAGTTGGAGCAAGGGGCCGCAATAAAATTCTTCCATCTTGATCTATCTTGCGCCATCAGTTTTATTTCGGACCAAGTTATTCCCGTTTCGCTAATCTCTGCTTCTATTAATCTTCTCCAGGTGTATGCAGGACTACCTCGTCTTCTGCTGCCTTGAGGGTTCCATTCAATTGCCATCTTGGATACATCGTCCTGAGGTCTTCTCAAAACCTGGCCGATCCAGCTCCATTTTCTCCTTGCAATTTCGTTGCGGACTGGTGTTTCACTTGTTCTTTACCAGAGATCTCTATTGGAAACTAAATTCGGCCAGAATATCTTTAATATTTTTCGCAAGCAGCGGTTAATAAATACTTGCAGTGCTTGAATGTCGTTCGCAGTATAATTCCAGGATTCACAGCCATATAGAAGAGTAGCTTTGACATTTGAGGAGAAAAGGCGAAGCTTAGTTTTAAGATGTATTTGTGGTGATTTCCATACCCTATGCAGCGCTCCAAATGACTGATTTGCCTTTTTTATGCGGTTCGCAATATCTTCACGTGAGCCGCCGGTGGTGGATATTATACTTTCCAGATAGCAAAAAGACTGAACATTTTCGAGTTCTACGTTGTTGACTTTGAACTTAGAAGGATTGCCGGTATTAATGCGTAGAACCTTTGTTTTGGCGATGTTAATATGTAGGCCAACATTGGCTGCTATCTGTTGTACTTCATCCAATTTGGCAGATACATCGGAAAAGTCATGGCAGAGCAGACAAATATCATCGGCAGACAAATAAATCTTCCAGTCGGCCATTCATACCCCATGTAATGCCCCTTCTAATGCGTGTTGCGTGGTGCAAAACCGAGTCCAGTACGATGTTAAATAACAACGGTGATAAAATACATCCCTGTCACACTCCAGTCCTTATACCAATAGGCTTAATCATCAAGCGTTCATGCAGTACTCTGCTTGTTGAGTTCTGATACAAAGCTCTGATATGGCCTATTAGTTCAGCTGATGGCCTATTAGTTCAGCTGGAACTCCCTTGCATCGAAGTGCGTTCCAAATCGCCTGATGATGGAGAGTGTCGAATGCTTTGGCGAAGTCGATGAAGATTAGGTATAATGGAGATCGCCATTCCACAGATTACTCCACTATGATACGTAAACTATTTACATGCTCAGTGCAAGAGCGGTGTGGTCTGAAACCAGCTTGTTCGTTTCGAAGACCTTATTCGAGTGCGTATGACAGTCTCGCTTGGATTACAGTAGCTAACACCTTATTGATCATACTTAGCAGTGTTATACCTCTCCAGTTTTTGCATTCTGTGAGATCTCCCTTCTTGGGCAGCTTAATTATGACTTCCTCGCTTAGTTCGGACGGTAGGGAGTGCAATGACCAGAATTCTTAGATAATGGGTCTGATGATCGCTGCGCTGAGAGTTGGATCGGCTTTGAGCAGTTCCGGGTTGATGTTGTCTACACCTGGCGCCTTGCCGTTTTTCAATGTTCGTATAGCATTGGCAATCTCTGTTTCATCTGGGCAGGCTGTACTTATGTCAGTTCGGGTATCATGTGAAGAGCAGTGGCATCTCCAGACCGTTGTAGGTTGCGGAAGTGATAATATGTCGGCATAGTAGTCGGACCATATTGCCAATTGCCGCTCCGTAGACGAAGCAGTTCCCTCATCCGGATCTTTTAATGGGTATGCGGTTGTACAGGCATTCCCTGAAATCTGTTTTGCAATTCTATACAAATCTCTACTCCTGTGTGTATCGGCGGCAGCCTCAGCTTCAGAAGCCATATTTTCCATCCAAACGCGCTTGTCTCGCCGCGCACAGTGTTTGACCAGGCGGTCCAGATTGCTATACTGGGTTTGCAGGCAGGATTTTGAGGCTCTTGTTCGAGCAGCCTTTATGGCACCTTTCATATGACTTCTGTCTTCAATAAGTTGCCAAGTATCGTCTGAAATCCAGGCTTTACGCGTACGTTGCAGGTATCTAAGATGCAGACTAGCGCTCTCTGCAAAAATGCGTTTTATTTCACTCCACTGCCTTCTATTGTCGTCCGATACACCTTCATACCGGGTCCTTAAAGAATCGACATAGCTTTCACGTGTATATGTAGACTTAAGATTGGATACGTCATATCGTCTTGGCAAACACTAAGATTTTTGACGGCGGATTGCAGATATTTTCAGTCTTATCTCCCCTACAAGCAAGTGGTGATCTGAGTCTCCATCTGCACCACGTCTATTGCGTACATCCAGTAATGATCCACGCCACTTTCTATTTATCATAATATGGTCAATTTGCGATTCTGTTCTGTGATCAGGGGAAACCCACGTTACTTTATGTACGTCCTTGTGAGGGAATATAGTGCCACCGATAATAAGACCGTTATTTGCGCAAATTCTAGTGAGGAGTTCTCCATTATCGTTCATTTGTCCCATACCATGAGATCCCATAACAGATTCCATGTAAGTGTTATCTGGGCCCACTTGTGCATTGAAATCGCCAGTTAGGAGAATAATGTCCCCACTAGGCCTGTCTTTTATTGTCCTTTCTAGAAGGCTGTAAAAGTCTTCTTTGTCCTTGGAGTCAGAAACTTCCGTGCGGGCATAACATTGGATGCATGTGATATTGCGTGCACGAGTACGAAGACGAATGGATATAATTCTATCCGAAATAGCTTTCCAGTCAATTATGGCATTCTTAGCTTCTCTGGTAAGTAGGAAACCTACGCCACTGGATTTAGGGGTTCCACTTGGCTTCCTCGACCACAAGAAGGTGTTGTCATCGACGGTTGCTATTGTGCCATTATCAGGGCACCTTGCCTCGCATGAACCAAGAAAGAGAAGGCTGTATTTCTTGAACTGCTTGCAAATTTGGGCTAATCTTGATGGTTCTAAAAGCGTTCTGACATTCCATGTTCCAAATCGTGTCCTTGATTTAAAGCTAAAGGTCGTCAACGGTTGGGGATCATTTTGATTTTCATTTATTGTAGTTTCTGTAATCAGCGAAGTTTAGGATGGACCGGTGATTGGCCGATCGCACCCGATTCTGATATCGGGATTGCCAATTGGAGCCTCCAGACATTCTTATTTTTATAACAGGTTGTTATTTGATTGGCTATTGAGTGGCGCCAATTACTCGCCACGTCGTTTCAAAGATCACTGTCAACTCGGTATTTTTCGGAGCCATGGCACCTCCGAGACTCTCCCCTTGAAACCGCATGGCAGACATATTGTAGTTTAACTATTTAAAAATACGTTGAGAAAATTTTACTTTCATAAATCAAATGCAATGATTTCATTAGATTTGTTCGCTATTCTAATGAAATATTTCACAAACTATGTGAAATTTCACGAATAGTGTTAAAGAGTTTCATTGGACTTAATTCATTAGCTTTCTTAGTTTCATTAGAAAATTTCATGGGCTTTATGGCAATAACATTTAATTATTTTATGTAAAACCTTTAAGTTTTGACAAAATGTTTTATTGGATACTGAAAAATTAAAAAATAAATATTAATAAACCAAAAACCAAATTTACATATATGAGACCTTCTCCGAAAAAAGGTACCTAGTGTGGGAAAATGAAGTTTTGAGAAAACTCATTTCATCTTATTACACACCCTTTTAGGTACCAGAATCCACTCTTAAGTCCAACCCCGTTTTTTGATACACTAGGTTCTTTTCTCGGAGAAGGTCACATATTTTCTTTCATAAATTTTTTTTTGAAGAGTTGTGAACCAAAAGCGAACAGCAAAAATAGTTTTGTGTGTTTGTTGTTGTTTTACTATTTCTTATTATTATACAGTCATAGAGTACATTGTTTTTAGGGTGCTGTTGGGTGAAGTACTTCAAATGTTGCCTATAACGCAAAATATGAAAATCAAGGGTCTGAGTTAAATATTGTATGCTTTCATCAACATTAACATTTTTTCTGATGTGTACTAATGGCTATCGTAAGTATGTGTAGCATAGAATTGTCAATAAATTAATGTGATCAATAAAACATTTATAATCAAAGCCGAGCACGCAGATCCGCCTGAATTTCAGGTTTAAAATTTTGTATTTAATTCTACACGGAATAGTTAATGAAAATTAGTTTTTATTCACTTAGTTCTATAAATTACAACGTTCAAGATATGAAAATATCAAAAATTTCTTGGGCAAAAAATTGTCTGAACACTAGTTTTTATTTTAGTTGACGGAATAAAGTTGATTTGTCTTTTCGAAAAACATAAAATTTGTTTTTATTCACTTGTGTTATAAATTACAACGTGCAAAATATCAAATTTTTTCAAAATATCAAAAATTGCTTGGGAAAACAATTGTCTGAACATTAGTATTTATTTCAGTTGACGGAAAAAAGTCTCCAATAATTGTTATGCCATCCCTGTATTAAACAAAAATTGTGGTGATTTCTTTTTCGCCTGCGTACTACCAAAAGGAATGTCGCCTGAAAAAAATTCAACCTGCGTTTCAGTTTGTCATTTTTTACACATACTTCTAATGGCACCCTGAAATTCAGCCAGAACTGCGTACTAGGCTTAATGTAATTTCATTAAAACAATGAAATAACTTCGTTTAAAGAATGACATGATATTTTTAAAATAGCTTCAATAAAATGATGAAAAAATTTCGTCAAAGCAACTAAATATTTTTAATAGCTCAGCGAAGTGTTTACATTGAATCAATGAAATTATTTCATATATTCAGTAAAACTTTTACTAAATTAATTTTAATGAAAGTTGTATAAAAAAGGGTAAAAATTATCTTTTAGCGGCGATATATACACAAATATTTCTCATAAAATTCTATTATAGGTCTTTAAAGACAAGCAAGTTCCAGATTTTACTGGAACGCTAGAAACCATTCAAAACTTAAAATATGTTTAAAGGCTAATTTCGTACTTATTCACAATTCCTCTATGGAATAAAAAATCTTGTAAGCCTTACGTTTAAGGTATACTATGTGTTTTGCACTTTTATGTACAATATTACAAGGAAAATTTTTGTAGAAGATTATTGCCAACTATATCATGACTGAAGGGTAGTTTTTATCCTTTTTTTAAGAAATCTACAAAAAGAGTTAGATATTTAAATGTTGTTGAAAAATATTTTTCGTGATGTTTTACATAAATGTGTGAAACGTATCGTATACCTTAAACGTAAGACTTACAAGATTTCCTATGCCGAGTATTAATTGTGATTAATTATGAAGCTAACCCTTAAAAATGTATGAAGCTAACCCTTAAAAATAGTTTAAGTTTTCAATTATTTCTGGCGTAGAAATTGAGTCTAGACCATATCTTTGAAGATAAGCAATAAAATTTTATGGTCAAATTTATTTCAACATATTAGCCCTGCTGTCTCCCTTTATAGGGGCGATTCTTACGATTTGTTAGAAAAGAGCCAAAAATGAATATTACGAGTATGTGGGGGAGTTAGAGGGTCTATATGTTCCACAAAAAGAATTTGTCTTAATATTTTCTAAACAATTACTGAAGAAAACCTGCACCTCAGATTTAAAGAACACATAGTTTCATATACCGATATGCTGCACGAACAGGCGAAAGGGCGGAAATTTAACTCCCTCCTCAAAAAAAATTAAATTCCGATATGATCTGTAAAAACGCCGACGCACGTATATATATGTGTTTTGGTCTCCTCTACCAGAATTGGTTGTCAGAACCCCGTAATTTTTTTTCGTGTTGTACAGTGTTATTAATCCCTTTCTTGGTGTCCTTTCTTAATAAAAGTAATTTAAATTACGGAACTCAATCCTCCTTTAGTAGCGTTCAATTAAACCAATATATATCAGAAAATAATTCAAAATATTAAAATAATATTTGTACATGATCTTTCCCTTGCAAAATTGTTTATTTTTATATGTTGTTTCTAGAACCCAAAAAATCGCCTTGAGTAGAAAATTTTTATGGAAACCACTCGAAAAACCGAGTGCTTTTCATAAACATTTTTCACTTTATACAATTGTTTGGGTTCTATAAACAGCACATTAATATCCATTTTTCCATCTTATACTCGCAGTGCACCATTAGTATTAGTAGGAATGCCAGAACTATCTTCCTGGTATGTATCTACAATACTTGCAACATTATTTAAATTTGGCTAGTATTAGTCTTGTATTCTACTTTTCTCCCAAGCATCAATTTATTGGCAGACAAATATAGAAAATATTGACCTTAATGTCTCCTTCTCAAGCGTACAACAGTGCGGCAAAGAGGAGTCTTATGTTTTGTTGTTATAGCATTCCACACACATAAATACACACATTCAATAAGTAGCTAGAATAATTTTATGTATAGATTTGTGTGGTACAAAAAACAATTGGCAAAATTCAAAAGAAATTGTTTATTATGTTTTAGACAAATTTTAAAAGTTTTGTTTGAATATATAAAAATAAACCAGCTAATCTCTTAGTATTTTTGTTTAAAGCATTTAAGTAGTACATGGCATATTTTAAAGCAACAAACCAGTATATGAAATTTTAAATCAATAATGTTTAAGAAATCCAAAAAGTTTTAATATAGTTGAAATAAGCAAGATTGTAGCCTTTGAAATATTTTATTCTGTTTCTACGAGTATAAACTGAAGATTTCTTATATTTATATAAAAAAGGCCGTTTAAGAATGTTCATTGATTTTTGTGTACATCGAAATTATATTATTTTTAAGTTAATATACGTACCTATGTTATAAACTGGATCAAGGGTATATCACTATAAAAGCAAGTAAAATGGATCAGATTGAAATAAATGTGTAAGTAAACTTTGCTCTGGCCATTGCTGTAGAAAGATCAAACATAAAGGCACTTACCTTTTCAGGCTTATAGTCTAGTACACAGTTCCGTCTGCATTTGTGGTTTGAAATTTTAAATTTATTTCTACAAAGAATAATATTTGTATAGACAAATTTGTTTTTATTCAAGAAAATTCACTAATTTTTATTTATTTATTACAATGTACAAAAAATGAAAAATATTTGAAAGACGACAAGAACGCCAAATGTCGAAAATTTCTTGAGAAAACACTTGTCTAAACATTAATTTTTGTTTTAGTTGAAATAGCATTTTCACGAGCCATTGATTTGCCTTGACAAAAGTCAAAGTCGGCATGAAAAAATAGCACTAACATTTGTCCGATGTTTTTATGTATGAAGTTTGACAAACATTAATACAAAATTATGGCTCGCCAAGATACTATGTGACGGAGCAAAGTCTCCAGTAATTGACAAGCCATCCAGTCTCCATTGAGATATATTTCCTTCTAACAATAGCAGTGTTTAAAAATACAGTAAAAAACAAAAACGAAGGAATTCGGAAATAAACATTTTTGCATTATGTACTGAGCTTTGCCAGGATGAGTCAGATAATGACCAGACAACAGAAGAAACTATCGATAGTAATACACACAATCTTTTGCCTGAATTTACCGAAACAATTAAAAGAGTCAAGAATTTGAAAAAATTAAAACAGGATTCTAATGTAATAATGATAGATTTTATAAGTTTAGAGAAATTCAGAAAAGGACTAAGAAATTAGATATTCTGTATTATGAACTGCTTTCGATTTCTTCAACATCTACGATAAGTGAAAGGATTTTTTAGTTAATACATATTTATTGACATTTTTTTACTGGATTTAGTTCAAGAATTGTTATGTAATTGTTTTTCGTTTACTAATAAGCTCAAAATATTTATTTGATTTACTTAACTTATGAAAAAACGTTATTAATCGGCTAATCAATTAATAACGAAATTAACCGACAATTAACTGATTAAACCAAAACCTTGACTAATTAGTAGAGTGTTTAGCCGATTAAAGCAAAAGCCCATTAAATGAATACTCAAGTATTTTCTCACGTTTATCTCCATCGGCCGGATGCTTTCGCCTTTTGTAATACCCAGGTATCTAGGAGTGCTAATCCACTGTACTTTTACGTATCAACCTGTACCGCTTTTCAATTTCCATCTAGGTTGCGTAGCAGTGCCTGCAACCACTAAGCACGTATTATCCTGAATGCAGCTGCCTTCGGGTAAAATTTAAAATCAGGTCACATTATTTGCACTTCGAGGTTCTTTACAGAAGTGCAAAAGGGGCGATACCCTTTATCACTCTATATCGAAGATCCCTGAGAGTTGACCAAATAGTCAACTTGTTGCTGTTGATGATTTCTGTGGCTGTTATTCGCCGCGCATAATGCCCTTGCGCAACTGGTGAATGAGCTAACACATATTTCGTGTGTTGAAGGGTACCAACACAATATCCTCGACTTTTTCTGACTTCACACCCTGATACGTATGTAGATAGCGTCAATGAACCTCTTGTCAATTCGGATCATTCTGCCTGCTTTTCGCATTCAACGATTTGAATTACTTCAAATAAAGCTGCGAAGCGATCTAAATTTTTTACGAAAAGGTTCGTTGGGCTGAGGTCAACGAATTTTTTCGGCAATAATGTTAATTACTTGCCGAAAATTGTAGAAAACACCATTATGCTGGGAATAAAAACATTCATTTCTTCAAAGAAGACGTGCAAAAATGCAGTCAGATCCAGACAGACTACTAAGAAGTAAAAGAGTTTTCGTAAAAGTCGCTTTATAGGTGACTTACTAGCTTTCCTTTCGGAAAAATACACAATTTCGGCGGAAGTAAGGTGGTGGCTCTAGATATTTCTAAGCCGTTTGTTAGAACGTGGCATGATGTACTTTTGCCAAAACTTGTTGATTTAGGTGTCGGTGATGTCTTCTCTCGGCTTATATCGCGCTTTTTGAGCGATCTCACTATATGAGTTTTTGTATATGGGATCTCATCAAACAAGTTCAATATTAATAATTCCAGGCTATGGCATAGCTCCGTTCTTTCATCTACGCTATTTCTTATTTTTCTGAATGACCTTCTCTGTAAAATCTTCCATCCGATTTACTCTTTTCCAGATCACAGGAGTATCTACCATTAATATTTATTCAGTTATAAGTCAAACCTTTCAGGAAATTGGGATATGCAGCAAAACATGAATAATACATTTGATCACAATTATATAACAACCTCTGAATGGGGTCGTGCAAATAGGATCGATTTAATTGCTCGTGAGATACAATCCTGACGGAAGTAATTTTTTTCTACATTATTGTCTATAGACCAAAGCACTGTGCTACGTCTTTTTGACCCTTGTGGCTCGATATCCTACAGAATGATTAACAATATTTTGACTTATATATTATTTTAGTAATAATGATTAAGTTTTTTTAAAAAAAGCTACCTCATAAAATGTAGCACTCTTCTTACATAAATATTTGTTCGTCTGCCCCTTGAACTTATTGGTTTTATTAAATATCTTGATGTATATTTTATATATCATATATCTATAGAACTCAATATATATATATATATATATATATATATATATATATATATGTATATATATATATATATATATATATATATATATATATATATATATATATATATATATATATATATATATATATATATATATATATATATATATATATATATATATATATATATATATATAAATATATATATATATATATATATATATATATATATATATATATATATATATATATATATATATATATATATATATATATATATATATATATATATATATATCTATATATATATATATATATATATATATATATATATATATATATATATATATATATATATATATATATATATATATATATATATATATATATATATATATATGTATATATATATATATATATATATATATATATATATATATACATATATATATATATATATATATATATATATATATATATATATATATATATATATATATATATATATATATATATATATATATATATATAATATATATATATATATATATATGTATATATATATATATATATATATATATATATATATATATATATATATATATATATATATATATATATATATATATATATATATATATATATATATATATATATATATATATATATATATATATATATAAATATATATATATATATATATATATATATATATATATATATATATATATATATATATATATATATATATATATATATATATATATATATATATATATATATATATATATATATATATATATATATATATATATATATATATATATATATATATATATATATATATATATATGTATATATATATATATATATATATATATATATATATATATACATATATATATATATATATATATATATATATATATATATATATATATATATATATATATATATATATATATATATATATATATATATATATATATATATATATATGTTTGATTTACTTTGATTCTAAATTACTTATTAAATAAGCATTTCCATATTTAATAAAATATATTTGTATGTGAAAATAGATAATTGTCTATAAAATTAGAATCCTTGTTTATGTGTTTATATTTGTTCAACATGCACAGAGCAGCACACGTAAAAATATATATATTTTTTACAAGCATGCATACAAACCAAATCTTTAAAAATGTTGTGCTATTTTAAATCTAATAAATAAATACACATACACTTGAGCAATAAGAAAAGAAAACAAGCAAAATATAGGGATTTTTTCTGTTTATTTTATGTCTGTCTCCTGAAGGATATTTTTTCCCTAACTTTTATACTTGGTTGGTTTAATATATAAAATCTGCGTATGCTCCGACAAACAATACGAAAAATGTGGCACAGTTTTAACACAAACACAGTTCTGCACTTTTTTCAAATATATGTGTATTTGTGTGTTTATGCATACATAACTCGCAGACTTGCAGACATTTCAAACATTTCCTCTCCTGTTGTATTTACTCTACAAACAAAAGAAATTGGAAAAATTTCCCAATTTTTCCTGTTATTGTCTGTAACTAAAAAAAATGTATTTCAAACTCTTGAGTTTGTTGTAAATACTCGTGTTATACATATATGAATGAGAGTTTATGGTTTTGTATATTTTATTAAGTATGCGAGAGAACAAGTGTTGGTGTACTTTTATAGTTGCTTGTGTTTTGGTAGGTCCTTTTTTATATGTCAGCTCAGCAGAGCTCAATTTAACTCAACCAAACTAAACTGAATTGGGTTGAATGGTTGGCTCTGGGTTGTATATCAATTGTCTGACAAGCCAGTTGTTTCATAGATTTCGTGACGTATACAACATACAATACGCATACTTACTTAACTTTGTTATTTATCTCGGTCGGTTGTCCTACGCAGAGTAAATTTTCTATATATTTTCTACATTCAATGTGTTGTGGGTGGTTTTTTGATAATATATAATTGCTTTTTATTAAACTAAAAAATATAAAGGCATACCCATTAAAAAAACAGCGTATTAACAATATTTTTGTGAGAAATTATTTAAAGTGGAATTAACATAGTAAATGAAATAATAAACTTTCCTTAAAAAGGCCATTTAATTGAAAAATTTTAGTGATAAAAGAAAATTTACTAATAGTTTTAATGCTCAATCAATGAAAAGTGTGAAAAAAGTTTAGTAAAATTAAATAAAATATTTTATTTATAAAATTTTTAAAGAAGAATAATCATTGAAGTTGTCAATATTTTTAAGTTGATTTATTTACAAATACTTAAAAGCTCTTAATTATATTTATGAATGTCGGAAAAATTACAAGCTAACGAAGTGTAAAATTTTTGTGAAACATTAAAATAAAATACTATTTTAACAGAATATAAGAAGTGTAAATTTTGCTAAGAATTTGATATTGATTATGTGAAGAAGTAGCAAAAAATAACAAGTTCATATTACAAAGAAAACAAAATTAAGAAAAAATAAAGAAGATAACAGACCTTAGATAGTCAATACGAAGAAACTAAGAATAATTGTCAAGAAAAGAAAATAATCTTTTTTTTTTAATATGAAACTGAAATCTCAATTTCATTAATTATGTGCTAAAAGAAAAAAAAAATAAAAAATAAAATTAGTAAACTATAGAAAATATCATTAAAGTGTTCGATTTATCAGCTAAAGAAAATACATTTCCAAACGAAAATTTAAGTGACAAATAAATTTATTGAAATAAAAAAAAGAAAACATACTTCACTTGAAAATACAAGCAAGCCACATGGAACACAAATTTACTTGAACTGATAAAGGTGCATATTTATATACGATTATATCTATATAATTGCTTTGAAATTAGAATATTCATACTTAATAACAGTGTTAAACAAATTTACTTTAAAAACATAAAAAAAAAGAAAAATTACAGTAATTTGAATTTTAAATGCAACAAGTTGAAACAATTAAAAAAAGGGGTGGATCTACTGAAAGTAGCTGTTACTCTTTTTTTTAACTTTGTATTAAAATGTTCATTAGTCTAGTTGTTAGAAATTAAAAATTTTCTCACGCTCCGTAAAAGGCTTTCTTTTGATAAAGAAATCGTGAGATATAATTTTTTAATTAAGAACCACTATGTCCCGCAATACGATTTAAATTCATATTTTCTTTACCAATATAGATATGAGAGGCAATAACTCGATAAGCCACAAAAACAAAATATGGAATAGATCCACTTTTAAGTTTAAACAAAATTTAAAATTGTATGGTTTTTTCGATTGTCTACTTTAAATAAGCAGCATTAATAGTTGTAAAACAGTAGAATTTATCCAAAAATTTCTCTAGGATGTAAAGCTATAACACATAGCAAGGAAATAAGTATATAAATACAATTTTTGATATCATGTAGCTTACCGAGCACTAAGGCCTTCATATGTATTTTTTTACATTTGTCATTAAATATGCAATAAGAAAATATGTACTTTTTATTTACCATGTCGAAAGAAGAAACCTAAACCTTTCCGATAATATTATTTATAAACATGCATATAAACCACAATGTCAATGAGAAAATTTCTTTCTCATTTTCATATTGAAAAAAATAATAAAAAACCAAAATTTGTTATCAAATAAATTTGAGAATGAAATTTTCTTATCCACATTATAGGACGGCAGTAAGATTATGCTCTTCATAGTTATATATTTTTGAACATTAACCCTGCAAAGTTTGATAGCCACAAATGTTCGTCAAAAATTGTTATTATGCACCTTTGAATAATTGTGACCATTTTCGCAATTTTATTTGTTTTGAGTTTTTTGTTCAACGACTTTTTCCTTTTAGGCGTTTTTTTCGCTTTGATGTTTTTATTTGGTTTCGATGATTTTTTCCAGTCAATCATTTCCTTCTTCTTGGCGATAAATTAAGAACTAAATTTATTAAGAAAAACCAACAAATTAATTATACAGTCTAACAAGATTAAGTTCTTTGTGTAGCCTGGGGTTACTCAGTCAATTTGTGTAAACAGTACCGAGCTTAATTGCCTATAAATTACTTTTTTTAATGGACTCTGGTTTTTGAGATTTACCGTTGTACGTAAAATTAAGGAGGCTACACCACATAATTTGCTATAAGTCGGGAATTAGGCTTTCAAGTTAATTAAATAATATACAAACAAAAAAGGGGTCTAAAACTATCTTCAAATTAAGTTGATATCGATCTTTTACAAAAGTGAGCGACTTTAAAAATTTTTTTAATATTACAACTTACTTGCCTGTAAAATAAAAGTTACCTTTTTCAAGGTGTGGCTACCAGTGCACTTACCGACTATTGTGAATGGTTAAAGAGTCGAGTGGCAACGTCATAAATATCGCTCCTTTATTGCAATGTAGACGTATCTTAAAAAAACAAAAGTTTTTAATTTACTTTCTTGTTATATGTAAACTAATTTTCAGAAACATATCTTAATTTAAACCGAAGTTAAAACCAATAAAAAGCTAACACAGCTCACATATTTGCTAACATTTTTAAAACTTTAAAGGCATTTGGCCAAGTTTAATTTTTTTTTGAGATATGACTACGTATTTACTTGATAAAATTGAAAGTATCACAGTCAATTAAATTGTGAAACTTCAAGTGACTAATCTTGCCAATAATAACACTATGCAACAAATTAAATATTTTTTATTATCACTATGCTTAAGTAATGTAATTACGATTTGCTACTTTAATGCGAATTGAAATGTGTATATAAAATGTTTACATCACTTCACATTTAATAGTGAAATTAATTTATTGATTGCATGAATCAATAGCATAAATTGTTTATATATATTTTTAAGAAATCTATTATTTGACATATTGTCATAATTTTATTTTAAATGAAGTCTATTTGATGATAGTTAAGCATTGTCTATATTAATTTCATTGGCGGTTTACCAAATCGTCAGTAGACTTCAACCATAAATTTATGGTATGACGATTTGGTAAAGCACCAAATAAATGCATATATGCAATGCTTAGCTATCAGCAAATAGACTTCAGTTATTATATATTAGAAAACAAAATTTTGTTTTGAACGATTAGCTTTCTTCTTGTAATCGATAGTTGCAGTATCCTTAGAAGCACCCAACAGTAGTCTGCAAGCATAGTTAGTTCCCATTTATTGATAATGCTTCTAAAACTGAGAAATTTCTTGATGGAAACGTTCTCAATGTTCATCACTTTGTGAGCCCAGGTTATCCTGGAAGAAATTAAAATTTGGGATTAAAAATTGATTTTTAGTGACATATTGCATCCTAACTTGTGATGATCATCAAGCATTGATTTTATTTTTTCATGAAAATCTGGTGATTTGCGATTGCCGAAATTTTTTTCCATAAAAGAGGGGCTTGATAAAAGTGCAGGATCAGTCATTAACTTTTTTATACTAAGTCCGACAAAAACTCCTTCTTTGATTCCGCGTCACTTAGTTAAAGAAATTTTGTTTTAAGAAACAAGAATCCAGGTCAATTTTCGGGAAGCGCTTTTACAAAATTTTTTTATCAAACCTAGTTTAATGTGCAACGGTGGTAAAATGACTTCAAATCTACAACTCTCTGACAAAATCATTTAGGTCTGATTGATTAATCATATGTGGTGCTGTTATTGTTTGATCTAGAAATACCTCTTCACTAGAAGGACCTGCTTTGCTCTCTTCTATCGTAGAACTGGAAGACTTCAACGAATCGGAAAGTCTCTCCACTACTGGAATGTCTGGAGAAAGTGATAGTGGCATTAACGCTGATATACATTAGCATATTTCTCTGAGCTTTTTGATTTTTTTTTAAAATCCATTCAGAGTCATCTACGTGATTTTTAGGTTCACGCTACTGCATCCAAAACAGCATCTTTTTTACAGCACCTTTGTGCCATACCGTCAAATATATATAGCACTTTAAATAACAAATCTTAGCACCCATGACTTGTGTAAATTTTTAATTGCAACCTTAAAATAAGCTTCACAATGCGACTAAAGCAGATGAGAAATTGGCTTTCTAACACTTTTTGCCGTAAACTGAACACAAATGTATGAAAATATGCTAGGAGAATTAACACAAAAAGGCGGTATTTTATATTTTTATAACACAATTTCTAATGCAATCGCTTGAAACCCTTGTGCACGCAATTCACACAGTAATCAAAGTGAGATTTCCGTTATCTTTCTTCTGGGACATGATATGTAAATATAAATTTCATTTACATTGTTTAATACGATGATGATTTTTTCGGTGTTGCATAGTGTAATTAAAGATAGAATAAACTTATATATAGCTTACTGCCCACTTTTAGGTTAAAGTAAAGTTGTAATAATGAAAAACTCTTTATAGATCCAATAAATCTTAACTCTAACTAAAGCCAAGTTGTAAGCATGTCCCTTAATATAAGGAAGCAGTAGGCGTATGAGTGATGTAGAAGTGTATACATCACTCATACGCCCTTAGTGTTGGGGAATCGAATTTTTAATTTTTTTGATTTAATACAGCCGCAGGCGATGTGTAGCCATGAGCCACGACGTTTGCTGACTACTTTTCGGCTATTTTTAAATTTTACATGTACAGCCGACAATTTACATGTAACAAGACAAACAATCAAAATAAACAACAAGAGCACAACAGTCATTTGTACCTATCAACAATGCAATTAAACACGAACACACTTAAACAACAAATTTTTTCTCATTTATTTAGTTTTCTCTCTGCCTGGCTCGGATTTAATATAATAAATAGGGCTCGGACTTGCATACAACTAAAAATTGATTTTTACGAACAAAGTACCAAGACTAAACTAATAAGAAAATTAATTAATTTAATTATATATTATTATAAGAGAAAAAACATAAAACAAACATTATTCGGTCTATTATTTTATGCAAACTATTATTTTATGCATTGCCAGAAAGGCACTAAATAGAAACTTAAGTTCTCAGTTGCAACCAGTTTATCATTTCCAGCAACTGGAAACCCAACTGAGACTCACTCAGATGCCATCCACAATCGGCCTATTAATATTTTTCAAAAATTGAGAACTATGCATTAAAAAATTTTTTATTACTACATTGCATTTATTGCCAAAATATGCAAAAATATGCACTTACCACCAAAATCGATGCCAAACTACATAAAATTGGATGATTGGCATAGATAATTAGTCAATACATCTTTATCTATTACCACAAAAAACATGCATTTGCATGAAAGACCAAGCCCTGATAATAACACTACTCAACACAAAGAATGTACACTATGAAATTATTTTTTACCGCCATAAGGATAGTAGAACTGCAAAAAATTGTTTTTTGCATAACGTTACACTTAGTAGTAAATGCAACACTTTTTATTTTACGTCAATAATTTTTTGAGCTTTTTCCTATATTTTTCAGAAAATGTCTATAAATTCATAAAATATTTTCGAAGATTCGTAAACCACACAAAGCTGCCTTTATTTTGAATATAGTTTTGATTACTTTTGTTAAAGGGAAATTAAGTGACACTGCAAGGATTTTCAAAAAGTAATTTTTTAGTTGCTTCCCAATTAATTTGATGTGAACGCGTATATTAGCCATACTACTGAACACATTTTTGCAAACAAATTGGAAATCCATTTTAAAGGTCCAGCAATATTTAGAAAAATATATATTCCAACAAATATTTTTGTCTAGATTGTGGTTTTATAAAAAGATTATATTTATCAATTATTAACTATAAGGTAGGTTAGGTTAGGTTAGGTTGTGCAGGTTACCAGTTTTAAAGATTAAAAAAAAACCAGCCCACTTGGGTCCCTATAAGTCCCGTTGTGTTACCTGAAGCGGGAACGTGAAATATAATTAGAAACCCCCTTACTACGTTTCCCTATTCGGATCAGTGTTGAACCAACCCGACGATGGAATGAAAGAGTTTATCCGTCTGATGTCGCAGTTTGATAAGGCTGCTAGATCCTGAAGCAGCGGGCTGCCCAGTGAAACCACCCTTTGATCGGAAAGGGCGGGGCATAGGCAGAGGAGGTGCTCTACATTTTCTTCCTCCTCCTCATTATGACAACTTCTACAGAAATCATTATACGGTAGATTCAATCTCCTAGCGTGCGCACCAGTAAAACAGTGCCCCGTAATTACCGCCACAAGTGTGCGTATTTGCCCCCGACGGATTCCCTCCAGGATTGCAGATATATTACAATCATATTGGGGCCATATTAACCTCGAAAGCGAGCAGGTGACCTCGTTTGACCATCTGGTCTGCGCGATCCCAAAAAGTTCCTGCTGAATATGAGATTTGCAGCAGTTTAGCGGTACGCCTACCATTTGGTCCATGTCTCGAGTGTTCATTCGAGCCCCGCATTTGGCTAAATCGTCCGCAGCAGTGTTTCCGGGCACATTGCTATGCCCTGGGACCCAGAGTATCTCTAGGTTTTAATGTCTCGCTATCTCATTCAGAGACATCCGGCATTCATACACCAAAGTGGGTGTCGTGTAAACACCCGATAGAGACTTGGTCGCAGCTTTGCGGTCCGTACAAATTTGGATATCCTCGTCGTATATCCTATAGTACATCATTCATTTAGCTGCTCTTTTTATGGCTAATATTTCGGCCTGTAGCACGCTACATTTATCCTGTAGCTTAAACTTAATTCTCTGTTGATAACGGGGAATAAAGACGCCGCCACCCACTCCCACGTCCGATTTAGATCCGTCCGTGTAAATCTCCAGCTCGTCCTCCTGACGAGAGGAGGACGTGCCCGAGAGCACCACGGTAAATCTTTTATCAGGCAGAGGAATAGGTGAGCAGTAATCAATGTTTTCCGGCAGACCGTTTAGGAGTTCCAAAATGTTGGCGTGTCCCTTGGGTGCCTTTTTCCATGCACCTGCTGCATCAAGCCTGATCGCAGAATTCATGGCCAGTTGTCTGACCATGAGATCAGCTGGCAGCCAATGCAACATTATAAAGAGAGCTTTTGATGGGGTGGTGCGTGGAGCGCCTGTAATCATCAAAGCTGATGTACGCAGGATCCTTTCTATGATCCGACAATAGGTGATCTTGTCTAATGCAGTCCACCATACTAGCGCGCCATATGTGAGTATGGGCTTTATTACCATGCTGAAGATCCATTTTGAGTTCTTTAGATTTATTCCCCAGTTTCTCCCAATGGCCCTTCTACATGTATATATGGCCACCGCAGCCTTATTTGCCCTTGACTGGACATTACGGTGCCATGACATTTTCGAGTCCAGATATATTCCCAGCTAAACTATAAGGTAGATTTGAAATTTATAGTGAAGAATTAAAAAAATGCGGTAGAACTCGTAGACTCAAAGATGCACTCTACTACTAACTGCTCTACTAGTGATGCAGCAATTTTATTTACGCAGGTTTACTATGTTTTAGATTGCGAATAATAATTTCACAGTCTAAAGTCTGATACATTCAAAAATTGCAAATTTGCTAAGTAGTGTAATCGAAATTTAGCACTTTAAATTATTCGAACAATCGAGTAAAACTTTTTTCGTTCGAGTTATTCGAATAAATTTTAATCTTCAAAAGCAAAATAGTTTTTTTTTTATCTAGATTGCACATTGGGGCAAAATGATTTGTTTCGCGGCATCAATTAAACCACTCGATTTTTATAAACATTATATGTATAGTTTTAAAGAAAATAGTTTTTAAATTAAATTTATGTAAAAATATGCAAACATTTCTCTTCAAATTTATTATAAATTGCACAAAAATAAAAAAAATGGTTTATAAAATTTATTAAAATTTTAACATTAGGCAACTCCGTTTTGGGGGTTGCCACTGACAAAAGATGTTTATATCATAAAGAAACAACTGTAAGTTTTTAATCTGTTTTCATCCCATCTTGAATATATTACACAATAAAGACATGTCAATTGGCTACATTCTGTAAAAAATAAAGAAAACTAAAATACACTTTTTCAGGATATTTTAGAGGCACTAGTAGCAGAAAGCTTTGTCCTTTTTAATCAGTATTCGTTAAGAGGAGCTTTCAAATGACATTAAATTTGTCTATATCCACGGACGCGTTCTAAGGTTATTCAATCTTCAATATGACGAAGTTTTTGCAAAAATGGCCTAAATAGAAACCATAAGAGGTATTGAAATAATTTTTCCCCATGTGACGCGCACACAGGAGTAGAAGTTATGTGTCGATTTGCAATAAAATCGGAGAGGATAAAAATGCAGACCGTGCCGAAAATTTTCGTTTTTAACCCATACAAGGTGTCAATTAACAGAATTCTAGGCCATCACCATGTAAAAGTGACTGATCCGCTTCACAGGAAGTGTTTAAGTGGGGCTGGTGCCTACCATCTGCGGTCCGGTCAAGTGACTTCTTTTGTGCCAGTTCCATTTACCCTAGGAAAATTACAAAAAACAAAACTAAGACAAACAAGGAAAACTAAGATCTGCACCCTTATTCTGTAAGCTAAAGCTAAATCTCGATCGGTAAAATGCTGAATAAATACAAAATTAAAAATTTTTACCGAGGACATAAAACGCAAAATTTTCAACCGATTCATAATTTGTAAGGCAATGCAATGACTTAATACACGTTGCAGGATTGCACTCGTAGTTAAAAATCGCTAAATCGACTTTATAGATAGTTAGCGATAGAGATTTAGCTTCAGCGAATTACAGAACTAGCATGCTACGATGTCTCTGTGAAATTGGCTTCTGGTTGGCTTATCCGCTTAGAAATACCTTGAGTCTATCTTACTCTGCAGTGTCTATGAATGTATTCAACATAAATAGAAACATCGTTTTTAAGCAAATCATTAAGTATTATTGAAATTATGTAATGACAATAGACACAAGCAAGACTGTTCTCTCAATTTAGCTATTAGAATTTGAGAAAACAAATTAATATGTATCATGAAGATTTTTTAATTAAAAAATAAAATGTTCTTTTATCCAGTCCATTTCACAAAAATCTCTTTTGCAATATTTTAGTAGTTTTATTTTTATATTACTTTACAAACACTTAACAAAAGACAAACTTTTTTCTTTTTAGGTTAACAAAAAATAAAAAACTTTTGCTGCAAAAACTGTCCACGAAAAAATAATTTAATGAAAAAATACAAAGAAAATGGATGAAATAAAAAATGAACTAACTCTGTACAAGTTGTTAAAAAGTGACTACATAAAAATAATAAAATATTCAAAGCCTTTTAAAAATAATTTAACTTTAAAATTATAAATACATAAATTAAAATCAAATTGTATAAAACAAAAACCATCAAAAGTGATTATGTAAAAAAAGGTCATCAAAACAGAGTAAACGTAGATAAAAACGTCAAAATATACAAAAAATGATGACGTGTGATAAACAAAATAAAAATTTTATAACACAGCAGCAGCCAAATGAAGCCAAAAGCTTTAATATAAAAAATATTACTGACACTATCATTAGTCATAACAACAACAGCAAAAGGAATAAATTTAACAGAACAAAAAACTTAACAAACGGTCGAATGGTGATGGTAGATTTATCTCCACTAAAAGCTCAAACACAGCTACTAACACAACTAAAAAATGATGATAATATAAAATGTGTAGTAGAACAGAACCCACAATATCATAAACGGCAATATCAACAGAAGCAAGAACAAACAGTTATTAGTAAAGTTTTCCAACCGAAAGTAACCACAATGGATCAGCAGGCACCGAAACAAACACACACGACCTTAAAGGAATATTTAAAATTTCCCAATAATATTGCTACCGATGTCACTGCCACAACAACAAAAACAAATGTAACAACAAGTAAAAGAATAAACAAAAACATGTGTGTACTACAAAAGAAACAGAATTCAGACCACAAAAGCTTAACCGATGCATTTGCAACGATAAATTTAGGCGAACAACAACATCAACTAAATCTACGACCAACATTTGCCAGCACCACTGACCCATTAAATATTCTGCCAAACCTGGCAACTATATCATCGTCATCATCGCCATCACCACCATATGCATTATTACTACCTTCACCACCACCACCAACAACAGAAGTAACACTGCGAGATAAAGCACTCAATGTTGCTGCTTTGGCAAAAGTATCAACAATTCCTTTTACTGAAGATACTGTTGGAAATTCCCAAAGAAACAAACAATGCACTAATTTTTGCACTAATTCAAATTGTGGCTCAAAGCAAAAATTTTCACAGCAACAGAAACAAAAACGACAGAGCAAAAGTGCGAATATAAGCAGCAGCAAAAACGATTTGAACAACATCCGCACTTATAACAAAACAAACATAAATAATCATCATACTGATGAGAATGCAGATGCCAGTATTCCTACAGCATCTGCAACAGTTGAGGGCATACAAAATTTCAACATAACTAACACAACTTCCACCACCATTAACAAGGCCGACATTAGATACCACACTAATACCAACATAACTATAGCTACGCACACACATAATCCTGTATGCACTGCTGCTGTTGCTATAAGACCAACTGAATCAACAACGCCAGCTACAACAGCAACAACATATTGCACAGCATTTCCCCTACGACAACTTTTCTACAAAAATTTCAAACAAATGGAATGTTTACTTCATGCTGTAGTATTTAGCTTTATGTTCATCATGTCAATGCAATTTCAAACTGGTAAGTAACTAGATAGTAAATTAAATACACAACCATTTATAAATTTGTAGAGTTCCTGTTAAAATTTTAGCACACGTGCAACAACGTCATATGCATACATTAATGATTATAGTTTAATACTGGTCCTTCACCCGGTTTTTACTAGAGGGCACTTATGTTTGTATTGCAACCAGATTTAATCTCATAGAAATGATATACATACATAAAAACTAAAAAAATAATTAAGTTCAATCAACATTTTTGGTTTTTTTTTGTGAACAGAAAATGTAGCAATTGTCATAAAATGAAATATAGTGGAGTTCGGCTATAATGAACATCTGTTATAATGAATTATCACTCACAACGAACAACTTCTGCGGTGCCAATATTTTCACATCAAGAATGCATAAAAATTAAAACGCTTACAGCGAACTTCGTTCACAGAGAATTTTCGCTTATAACGAACTGTTTTTTAAGTCATATAAATAAATCTGCGTAGAAATTTATACGCTTGTAACCAAGGTAGATCAGCACCAGGTAGTCGCAAGAGAATTTACATTTGCGCTGTCAAAAAAGCTACTACATTAATACTGCTGACAGGTTAAAAGAGTAAACACTTTCGTAAACAAAAATATCACTAGTTTTTTTAAGGCTTTTTTTAACATTACAAATATTAAAATCAAAGCAGAAATTATGTTTAGCATTGTTTGTTTATGAAGTCCCAAGTTGGGACCCCCAACAAATCGATTTTAATCGATAAATCTCAATTTTGAGGGCGTAATATAATTTTTTAAATGGCAAAATTATCTTCTGAACTAGCCCTACAAGATTCACTATGTACTTTTTCAACAGAATTTTCACTGTAACAGCGAATTAGCTTTACAATTTGCTTTTAGTCATATGAAAATGGTCAAAATAGTATATTTTCAAATCTTAAATGTATAATTTTTACGAGCTAACTGCGGTGAAAGATTGGCGCCACTGAAATCATCATATTCAAATTAGGTTTACCCACTAGGTGGCCCTGTTGTTGGAAATAAAAAATGTACAATTCGTGCACGGTATTTTTTTATGTCAAAAGCTACGATCACATTTGCCAAATAAATGTCGAACAAAACAAAACAACAAAATTTTATTTCCTTTAATTTCAATATTTTTTGTTTGTATTTATTAATCGGGTTGTCTTTATTAATAGCACAATTCAGTATGTCGGTTTTACACGTTTTCCGACTAATTTCTTAGACTTTTTTGTTTTGTATTCACTAAATAGTTCAGAATATATTTAGGTCGTTATCTTTGAAAGTGAAAATTATTGAATCCAATAAAATAATTGTTTGAATTGCCGCATTACAATAATTATAACTTGAATAAAAAGTACAGGCAAAATAATTTTTTAAACTATTATGGTTTTTAACTTGGCAGTACTTTATTTCCTATTTATTCTAGCCAAGACAAGAACCTCGAAACTCAAATGAAAATATAATAACGATTTACGGAATTGCATTAGTGAGTGCTTTCCGTCTATAGACGTAACGTTTTATCGAGATACTGAATTGGGCTATAAATATTATATAAAAAACCTTTTTGCACCATAATTAATTTTATTTTCTAATATAAAAACCATGTTAAATTGGACTAACCCTGAGCGAATAGTGGATACGCTTATATCGGCAAATATTTGCCAAGTATGATCGTAGCTTAATACCTCGGTTTTACACGTTTTCCGACTAATTTCTGACTGATTTCTTTGTTTTGTATTCGCTAAATAGTCTAGAACATATTTAGGTCGTTGTCTTTGAAAATGAAAAATTATTGCCTCCAATAAAAGAATTGTTTTCTGATAGACTTCTTTAATTTCTGATAGCCTTCTTTGGTTTGTATTCACTAAATAGTTCAGAATATATTTAGGTCTTTATCTTTGAAAGTGAAAAATTATTGAATCCAATAAAATAATTGTTTGAATTGCCACATTAGAATAATTATAACTTGAATAAAAAATACAGGCAAAATAATTTTTTAAACTATTATGGTTTTTAACTTGGCAGTACTTTATTTCCCAATTTCTTCTAGCCAAGACAAGAACCTCGAAACTCAAACGAAAAATAATAACGATTTACGGAATTGCATTAGTGAGTGCTTTCCGTCTATAGACGTAACGTTTTATCGAGCTACTGAATCGGGCTATAAGTCATTTACATTCTTAAATACTTCATATTTTGTTAAAATACTCCAGATCTAAAAATGCATTATATTCAATGTATAATGATTTAGCTACAGCTTGTGCTCAATTTACTAAAAGACAATTTGGAATAAGCTTGCTAAAACTCTTTAATAATATTAAAATTTTTATATTCACGTTTATCATCTTTAAAGAACTAAATAATGAGAACACAAATTTCTAGAAAACAAATTTTATTATGATAAATTGTTATTCATGGCTTGCTGCATGCTTACAAACCACTCAGATAAATTGTCTGGTGGATTTACTTTACGAACATATTTGAATTTTAAATTTATTATTTATTAACAATATTAATAATTCTTGCAAAAAAACCGACTACAAAATAGGCGTGGCACCGCGACCCCATATTTTATCAGCATGTACTTTTATGAGAACTAATTGTGTGTGCGAAGTTCTTATAAGAATCGGATAAGCAGAAGAAGTTAAAATGAATATTTATTTTTCATGGGCGTAGAGCTGCCCACTTTTGTAACTACATTGTTGTATGTTAACGATAACTAAACGTGTATGCAAAGTTTCATAAGAATCGGCTAAGTAGAAGTAGCTAAATGCTTATTTAATTTTCATGGGAGTGGCACTCCCCACTTTTCTAAACATAATGCTGTATTGTAACGATAACTAAAGGTGTATGCAAATATGAATCGGCTTAGTAGAAGTTGTTGAAAAATAATATTTACTTAACATGGGCGTGGCACATCCCACTTTTTTATCCTGATATAGTATTTAAACTGGAGCTTAATGTGTGTGCAAAGTTTCATAAGAACCGGTTGAGTAGAAGTAGTTGAAAACGAGTGTGTATTTACTTTGTGTGGGCGTGACCCCGCCCACTTTTCATAGGGAACCCATCTGCAAATACATCCTTTTGAATAGAAAAAAAATCTGAAATCGGTTCATAAATGGCGGAGTTTTGAGGGAACATACATAAAAAAAATATATAAACATGACTAATTGATAACCTTTCTCCTTTTCTTGAATTTGGTTGAAAATTGAGCTTAGTTTAGTTTCGCCTATAACAAATATATATTTTTTTAACTTTTCTTTTATATTATAGGGAAACAGTCATTTATGTGTAGTAAAATTTAAAACTTATCAGTGACAAACAGTATACAAAAAATATGCAGCTGCAAAGAACACAAATACGAAGGTTGTTAACTTAATCTTGAGAAAATTGTTGGAAAACAGTATTTTTGTTAGATATTTTTATTGCTCTCTACAAAATACCATAGAGTAACATTAGGTGCGATCCCGTACTCAACATAGGGATTCCGCGGCTTCCCAATTTTCACGAAAACTGTTCCCGTACTGCAAAGATTGGTTAAATGAGAGCGAGTCTGAGAGAAAATTATTCTTCTTCTTGCACGAAACAGTCTGTACTTTTTCTTCAGGCAGATTATGGAAAATGTAAAACAGTCAGCTTTTTGAAAAATAAACAATAACAAATGAAAACTATGATTTTAGCTATGAAAAATACTGACGAAATAATTGCTAGTTTTGCAAAATTCAGAGCAAAATACATTTGTGAGAGAGCTGCAACAAGTATAATCTGGTCGTCCTATCCACTAGCGCTAAATAAAAATACAAACTATTTAATTTTTAGGAGTTTTGTTTCCTCTCGAGTATAAAACACGAACCTAACAAATCAGCAACAGATTCGCAACATTATACTTGAATTGATTGGCCTATAAACTATGCGGTTTGCTTACGAACAGTCCCTCATTTGTAGCTCGGCTGTTGTTGCGCATGATTTGATTGTGATCGACACAAAAACAATCGATTTAATTTACTAGTATATTTTTGTGGTTTGCAAAGTATTGTTGTTCGGAGTAAATACATACTTACATATATGTATGTGTATATCCGTAGGTTTTGTTAAGCGGCCCATCCATAATACAATATTATTGCATATATATTGTACATATTATTGTCGTTCTTACCTATACAATGCAATAAATGGCAGACTATTTTCAGATAAAATATTGCCTGATAGTGAAAAAGTATATAAAAGAATAAACAATGATGGCACCAACTAAATACAACCCTCGTATAAAACATGTACTCTTCAAAACTCAACGAAATCATAAAGGAAAAATCAATTTTTTTCAGTAAGTAAAAAGTCAACAATAATGTTTTTCCAGCAGAAGCAACAATTTTAAGTAAATTTGGTAATCCAAAGTTTATTTAATTCATATCTTTTTTTCATAGATATATATTTTTTCTTAAAAAAATTCATAATTTCATCATAAATGAGACAAATAAAAATAAAAAAAGTCAGAGTGGATGGATGGCTGACATAAACTTGTAAAGGATTGTTATGCAGACAGACTTTTAGATTGCTTTTTCAGCTGAGTTTTATGTAAAGTTATATATGCAGTTTCTAAAAACAATACATATTATTATATATAGCATCGAATTTTTTAACAAATTGTTACATCTAAAATTCACTTGAAAAACACTAATACCAAATTTACACGATGAAATATTTTATGAAATTCTCCTTATGAAACTTTTCCTACTTGATTATTGCAAGTGTGGAGTAGCTAATGGAGTAAAGAAACTTGACCAGAACCATTTGCAATATTACTTCGTACTACTTTTTTCACCAAACTTTCTTCGCTTTGGCAAATAAGAAAAGTTTCATGAAACAAATTTCATGAAATATTTTATCATGTCAATTTTGTCTTCGTGTAAATTTCAATACAACCTTATATCATAAATTGCCGACAAACTGTTTGTTTCTTTATATACGAACGACAGTTTCTTTCTTATATATTTATTAAAGAAAAAAATTTTGAATTTTTAATTTTTGTTTCCAATATATATGAAAGAAAGAATTTCGTTCTCATTTAATAGCGTCTTCGCGAGCCATTGATTTGTCTTGACAAAAGTCAAAGTCGATATGAAGAAATATAACTAACATTTTTCTGATGTTTTTATGTATGAAGTATGACAAATGTTAAAACAAAATTATGTCTCTTAAGGACGTAGTGTAAGGAACAGAAAGTAAAAATTATTTAAATTTGACGGACAAAAAAAATTTTAATCGCATAGAGAAGGTTCTAGGCTTTCCGTCATTATAAAAGTTTTTTTTATTAATAACACACTATTACAGTGAAAATTCGTTTAAAAACGACTTAGTGCAGGTTTAGTTGAATAGATGATTACAGCGTTTTAAAAAAATTTGAATGCCCCCTCAAATTCTGAATTTTTTACTTTATAAAAGCAGTAACTAAATTCGTACCCCTAAATTTTTACCAAAATCAGGATTACGAATATTTCTAAATCGCATCAAAATATAATATTTTTCGACGTCTAACTTTTTTACACACACACCTCGTACCCCATTCGGATACGCTATACCGCATTCCGTGTTAAAACCATAAGCTTCGAATTTATAACGTAAATCACAGTATTCATGGTCAAAATGCATGACGCAAGCATCGTATACGTGTGCATGAAGCTATTAACATACACGTACAATCAGTGGGTGTGCAATTTATGTTATAATGAACCACATGTCAAATTCCATATAAAAATTGTTTTATGTCCAGAGTTTAAAAGCTCTAAATAAGATACACTACCATATAAGTTTACCTTGTTATTGTCGTTCTTTCGTACATGCTGACCTATTACGAATACACGTTCATGTAAGCGAAAAATCATAAGATAAAGAAAAATTATCTTATTATAAGTTAAGTGCAACCTAAATGTCAAATTACATATAAAAGCTTTTTTCGTACAGAGTTTTACAGCTCTATTTATAACCTACTGCTTTCAGTAGCTTATCTTGTTATGAATGTGAGGCATATATGCTTGTACGCTTTCCAATTGTACGTACAAAATAAAAGCGTCATGCAAGCGAAAAATCAAAGATGTTTGTGTGTGACGCACACAAACAAAATTTCACTACAACTACTACCATGCTTGTCATGCATTTTGACCGTGAATACTGCGCTTAAGCTGATATACAATATTTATATTTCTGTGTGAAGTTTTATTTAAATCGGTCAGCCAGCTTAGAAACTAGATATTTATATTAGGGATGTAACGATACGCCGTTTTGCCGATCCGATACCGATACCGATATTTAAAAATAAATATCGCCGATACCGATTCCGATACCGATACGAATATTGAAATTGAGTTCAAGTTTAGATCAACAAAACTCAAGTGCAATTTTTTTATTATACAAAATTACATTGTAAGAGAGAATATTTAAAATTGAATATAATAAAATAGAATATAGAAAACTAGAAGTAATTTTTAAGGAGCTACATTTTCTTTGCTTCAAACAAATCTATATTAAAAATATGCAGATAATTAGTAGAAAAGCAAGAAAAAATGTTTAATTCCTTTGTAATTTTAAAAAATACTCGCCATGCTTTTTAAAAAGTTGAGTTTTTAAAGAAC
Organism: Panzeria rudis; assembly: GCA_956483635.1. Taxonomy (NCBI): domain Eukaryota; kingdom Metazoa; phylum Arthropoda; class Insecta; order Diptera; family Tachinidae; genus Panzeria; species Panzeria rudis. Next base: position 120,536,116 of record OY101447.1, read on the forward strand.
ATTTATCAATCAACTAATATTCTTCTAAATAACTTAATAGCTTAATTATTAAAAGTCTTCTAAAAGTTTATATTTATTCACTTAAATTTACATGAAAATAAAGTTTTGAGTTTAAATTCGCATAAAATAATTGTGAAAATGGGTAATTTTTTATCCTTTTTCCTTGAGGAAAAACCATTATAGAACACCGAAAAAGAAATTTGTCCTAGCATCGCTTCCAATTCGGTGATTGGTAATCGAAAAACAGAATTTCTTGCAATGCCAAGGATATGTAAAACTAATTAGAAATTATCCAAATTTTGCAATACTTCCGGATCGCGAATTCTACATATTTATGACTTCTTTGGAGTGTCTTTTTTTGCTGGAATAAGATTTAAAAAACAACGACTTGAATTTGAATTCATGGTAAAATTAACAAAAATTAAATAATTTTTTTTACAAAATGACAGCATAAAATATTATTAATTTTTAAAATTGATATTAATAAGATTAAAAAAATAACGAAGTGAATTTAATTCATGGTAAAATTGAACAAAAATAAATTATTTGTTAAAAAAAAACTCTGAAAAAATTTTTAAAAGTAACGTCGTATCGACAGTAAAATATCGCCGATACCGATGTATCGGAAAATCTGAAGTATCGCCGATATATCGGTATCGGTATCGGCATCGGCATTCGTTACATCCCTAATTTATATATCCTATTTTTGCTCCACTGTGTATGATTGATGTGTATTACGCATCCGACTAATAGCAAATATTATCCCAAAGATATGCAACACATTTTATTGTTTAGGTTATTATTACTTAGCGTATACTTATTGTCACGGTTACTTATACGACCGCCTTTTTTATCTATGTTTAGGCAGTTTTGCCATTTTGACGGATGACGGGTTTTTGGTCTTGTTACCCCTTTATTTTTTCCGATTACCCTTTTTCTAAAAAAAGAGTATTTTTTGACGCTTTTTCTATTTTTTGTGGCGCTTTTGGTACCTTTTTGTGATATTTGCAGAGACCCGGAAACTTTTTATTTTTTATTTCCATACCATATAAATATTTTTGTTGCTGAAAATGTATTTTCACTTGTACAAATATAAATATAAATATCAAATATAAATATCATGATGAAAAAATAACAAGTCTTCAACGATAAATATCAGAAAAGAAAAATTTTCAAATGATTGTTTTTTTCAAACTCTTAAAATTTTAAATATTTGAAAATACTTCACACCAAAATTAAAGAGCAAAAACTTTCACTATACATTGGGCTTTCCGCGATGTTAGCAATTTCTACTGAGATTTTGTTATTCTTCACAATATTAGTGATTTCTTCAATATATTTAGCAATTTTTCGCGAACATGCGGCCTTGGCGGTTTCTAATCAATGTTAGGTTTTTTTTCGATTTTGCAAATTCTCGCGAATTTTCGCAATTTTCGGGATAAGAGCGACCTTTTGCCAGTAGTTAGGCTCTTTATAGTTTACTCGATTTTTAAACCATATTAGAATTTGATATCGCCGCTATTAGCAAGTTTTTGCGAATTTTTGGCCATTCTCGTGTTTTTTTTAAATTTTGTCATTCCTTACAGTTTTAGCAATTTTTAATCAAAATTACGGTTTGTTAAAATTTTTTTGCAATTTTTCGCGAATTTTCGCTATTTTTGCGATAAGCGAAATTTTACTAAAGTTTATGGTTTTCTTATATTTTTGGAGCTTTTAATCAATCGTAACATTTTAATCTTTCATGTACAAGAAAGTTTTTGCAAATTTTCGAAATTTTCGCAATTTTTCCCTCCTCTCCTTGTATTAAATGATTCAAAACATTTTGCAAATGTTTTACAATTTTTTCATCCGATGAAAAAGGCGAAAATATCATAAACAGTATATAATAAAGGATATTTATTTTATTTTCTTTCGAAAAGAAAATAAAATAAAAATGCTTTGTTTCAAAAAAAAAAAAATCCAAATGATAAATATAATTTTTTAATCACAAGTGTTTGTTTTTTGATGCGAAAAAAACAAAAAAATATGGTAAAAGTATTAACATACGGTCTGGATATTTGTTTTTTTCAATTTAAGTGTTTTTTACTCAAATGTTGAAGTCGAAGAAACATTTACTGCCTGTTCGCCAATGTCGAAGGAGTTCTTTCTTTCGCACAACTAGATTTAAAACAACAACAAAATTTTTGAATTTGTTTTTGCTTTAAATGTAATTTGTGCGAATGAAAGAACTAGTTCGACATCAGCGAACAGGCAGTTAGATTAATGAATTTTTAGAAATCCACTTTCTTTACACTCATCTAATACATTATTGCATATTAAGTAAGGTACGAAAGAACAAAAAGATTGTTCTTGCAATTCCAAATTGCCCTTAAGTGTTTGCCTAAAAATGAATTCAAATAAAACTTATAAAAGATGTGAGCAAATATCTTATTAAAACCTGCTGATAACGATTATGAAACAGATATATTTGAAAATGAAATTATTTTTCTATAAAACGATATACTTAGGTATATGTATAAATAAAATATATTTAATTTGTTTTTTAATGAACTGTTACTTTTAAACCCGTAAAAAAAGGGGGTGATATAAGTTTGTAGTGTGTACCCGTGTATCTGTGTGTCTGTCTGTGCCATCTTAGAGCCTCCACGGATGAACCGATTTTGATTTACTTTTTCTTTTGCAGGCGCAATCAGTGGTTTGGTCGTGCATGGGCATTTAGTGCGATTGTACGTTTTTCTGCAGCGATGCCAAACAGAGTTTTATATTTTGCTGATGGTACTACTTTGTGGTATTGTGTATGGTGAAATTAGCTCAGTTGAGAAAATTAAGAAAAAGGGAAGAAAATATATGTTGTAAGGTGTTTCTGAAATAAAACAAATCATTTCTTATCGTTTTTTAATGAAGAACGCGAAGTTTTTCGAATTTCTAATAACAAAATAATATCAATAATAAATGCTGTGCGCAAATCATCCGTAAAAAATTTTTAAAGAAATGAATATTGCAGCAGTATGCATATATGGTATATGTTTCGAGCGCAATTCAACATCACTTGTTTGTGTCAGTATGCTGGAGTAGTGTATGCTGTGCTTTAGCTATGTTTGAAGAACATACATATCTTATTTAATCAGTTTGTCTGTGGCACCGTAGCGCCCAAGGGCATGGATCGATTTTTTGTTTTTTCGAAAGGTGGCTCACTCTAAAATCTTCCAACCTATGTTTGAAGAGAATTTCTCCAGCCGTTTTGAAGTTATTAATTAAATTCCAATCGGTAATTACAATTGTTGTCTCTGTTTGGCGGTACCAAGGCAGAGTTTGTGGACTATAGATATACACCAGCAGAATGGAATACGTATTTTCTGTGCCGCAACGCATTTTGTCAGCATTCAGGTGTCTTGGGTTTCCTTGGAATCTGAACAGTTATTTTCAATTTTCTTCGAAGCTTTAAAATTTTTAATTTTTATATCAAATTTATCTCCAAAAGTATGGTTGAAGTCTACTGATGGCTTGGTAATGCACCAATGAAATGCTAATCTCACAACGAATGAAAGTTTTATAAATAAAAAAATTTATAATAAAATAGATCATTTATTTTTAAATTTTATTATGCTTTTTATGTTTAAAGTTTGCTGCGCATTCTTCCCCTTTTTGACCGTAAATTTTACCTTTTTACTATTTTTTAATGTGTCATTTGTAAAGCAAAATAACACATTTTAAAATTTGTTGTTATAATTTTCATGTTTTCTCTTGACTCCTTTTTCCCTTTTTATCTTAATTTTTACCCTTTTTACCCGTTTTAGCTGCACACTTGGTGCTTTTCTTCATTTCTAAAAGGGCAACACTGCCATTAGGGATGGGCAAGTGAAAAATATATCGATATACATATACATATGTATATGGATATCGATAAATATGTATATATTTTAATAGCGATCGGTATCGATATATATCGAATAAAATATATCGATATTGCGATATATATCCTAGCATGATTATTCATAATAGACTAAGTTTACATGGTGAAATATTTTATGAAATTGGTAGTATAAAAAATAGATTTGCCTCTGGGAACCTCGCAATTTCCAAAGCAATTCCAGGAAATCCTTAAAATTGGATTTTCAGTATTTTCGCTGTATTTTTTTTATTAAAGCTTAGTACTCTGTTCAAATTTGTGAAAAATGTTGATCAACATTGGTTTTTTCATACGAAAAAATGACAAGTAAAGTCATAACTAGCCCTTGAAAGTATGCTGCAATTGTGTACATATAAAAAAAACCCAATGAGTTTGTTGTAAATTCCACACGAAAAAAGTGGTGCTCATATTATTTCGCATGAAGATTCAAAATGTTGTAGATACATTTCATATGTTTTTCACAAAATAAACAGAGTACTACTTCTGCAACAATTTTTCGTGAGCAATTCATGTAAATTTTTTTATATGGACTTTTGACAGCACTTCGCACGAAATGATGAACAGAGTACAATGCTTTAAGGAAGAACTAGGCCTACGGTTGACTTGCTACCCTTATTGATAAGAGGCTCGATTTCAGAAAACACGCCTTAAAATTGATACTTACAAAAAAAGGTATATTTTGAAACGCTCTGGTTATTACCTTTCAAATAAGTATAAATATCGGGTATGTGTTATTGCATTTTTATAATTATGAAATAATTGATGCACTATTTTCCGCAAAAAACGGGAAAAAATTTTAAATTAAACTACGTGTAACATTTAACACTGCGATGTGATTTTTAAACAAAATTTTTCCGTGGTATTAAAAATTTTGTCAAAAACTTATTAATGTTAAGTATGTGCAAATCGGAGGATTACATTTTATTTCCCCATTAGAAAAATAGTGCTCCAATGTGGGTAAAAAAAAATTAAATTTAAAATTGTTTGTCGAATATCTCCTTAACTGTAAGCGAAAACCTATAAGAGGTAGACGCTTTTTCACCACTTGGATACGAAAATCTATTTGCAAAAACTCTTCTTTATCACATAAAAAACATTACCTTGGCATATGTGTAAATTTTTCATAAGCCTAAGGTGACCCACTTTGGGGTCTTGTGGTGCCATTCGCTTTTAATATATAAATTCCAAACTTAAGCTCAACAATATCTTTGAAAGTGTCATACGAAATTTTATAAGAATCGGACAGCTAGTTTAGAAATTGAAGATTTATTTAATTTTTTTCCAAAATCCCCCACTGTGTGACGCTATTTAAAAGGCTTTCCATAGAAAAACTAACTTAGACCTGACGAAAAAATTTCATTAATTTACTTGTTAGAACTCTTAAGTTTATTTAATTTTTGTTTAACTAAAAATGCATGTGATATAATTAAAAGCTCTCTACTAAATATTATCAAAACAAAGTAGCAAAAACTCTTTAATTATTTTTTATACTTAAATTGATTAAACAATTTTTTTACTTCTTATAAAGAAAACTTTTATTTCATTAACAAACGTTAATATAAAACAAAAAAACATGAATATATACAATGACCAGTGTAACGAACCAAAAAATTCTTGTGAAAATAGAAAAAAAAAATTACACAAAAAGATTTAACACAGACAAACATAAACATTAAGTTAAATACAGTGAGCTTACAGAACGAAAAAATCCTTTTGAATAAAAATACAAAATAAACAAAAAAAAAAATGACATCCAGCTCGATAGATAGATGGCACTACAGACGGACAATTTAGTACTTAAACAAAAAAGTTACAAATGCAACTTAAAATAAATAAAACAGAATAATGAACCACAAATAACTGAGCTTTATATGTGTTGGTTTTATCATTATTTTTGCTACTACAGACTCGTACAGCTCTTTATTCATTTTTAGTTAACAGTACAACAAATACACATACTATATACTGTTACGATTGTAATAACAAAATTCTAAGACTTGTCTAATACCCAACAAACATAGGATATATCCTTTGAAATATGAAAGCAGACATCTAACGTTGTTCTCAATACATTTTTAAAACTGATAAGATAATTGAGAATACAATTTCAATTGAAAATAATGTTCATTGGGAATTTATAAATTTGACATAACGTGTTATTACCTAAAGCCAATTAGTAATATATCTCAAAATATTTGCCATACATAATATCTGTTGCAAAAAAGGAATACGTGTCGTAATAATCGACTTGAAAAGTAGTTTTTTCGAACTTTATTGCTAAAGGCTCGTTTCCGCATACACCGTAATCGTCGACGAAAACGAAATTCCTTACATTACCAACGGAAAAATTTCGTTTAAGAGATTTTTTCTTTGCTAATGTATGGTATTTTGTTTTCGTCGACGATTTTGGTGTATGCAGAAACGATCCTTAAGAGGTTTATAGGCTTTTATGATTTATTCCCTATGTGACCCTTCCTGGTTTAGGTAATCATACCTGCTGCAATCTTTAACTGAATGCGATAATATTTCAGGAATAAAACAGTGTTAAAGCAACATTTGCTTAAGTCGACTTAAACACTTATTCATTATTCCCAGAGATATAACTCATTCCTTTGAGACTAACGGAATTTTTTCTTTTAAAGCAATTGCTAAAATCCTTGCTATTTGCAATGAAAATTTGCAATATAATTTTTATTAATGATTCTGTAATATGAATTCCCAAAAACAAGAATAAAGGGAACGTTACAATTTTAAATGGAAATCGCAAGTATTATATTAAAGTTTATTAATGATTCTTTAATATAATGTGATTATATCATGCCCGAATTAAAGTCATAATTGATTTATTGTTTACTATTTAAAGATATGAGAAATAAAAAATACATACAATGAAATAAATAAAATTTGAGAATAAGCATCTATCAACCGAAAGAGGAATTGAAATTCAATGGGTTGTAATGTGAGTAAAACAATAATCAACTCACATTGTAATAATTTATGCAATGAATTGGTTTAATCCGTAACAAATCTTTAACCCTTCCCCCCTGGAGCGTTACGTAATATTTGAATATCCCTTTAGTGACAGATGTTGCGACTAATAGTGGTTCCAATTGAAAAAAATAATAATAATTCTGTATTTTGAAAACTTGCGTTAAGGTTTCAGACTGTTGAAATTTGGAACACCTTTTTTAAACACATGTTATGTTATAGGGTATCAAACTTGACTAAATCGGGCGTAAAAAACCTAGTCGGCCTCATAATGTTTACAACTATACGATTTTAATTAATTTAAATTGGTTGTGAAGTTTATCAATATATAACGAAAATATAGTTTTTTTTCAGCAAAAACTTTTGTCATTTTTGTAATCGGTAGTACTTTTTTTGATGAGTCACAAAGTAATTAGTGGTATTTATTTATCTTATTACTATGCTTCAAATTAGAACTATTGCCTTGTTTTTAATAAAATTAGTACGTATTATTCTCATTATCTGAAGATAGTTATAATTTGTTGTTAAATATTAATAAAATAAATAGACAACTATTTTTAAGTCAACATGTATATGAAAACTAATTTTTGTCGCTTAAAATTATAAGTCAACATTAGCTAAGTGGATGAAGTACTTGTCTTCAAATCTGAACGAGCATAGGTTCGTATCGCAGCTGGATCAAAAAAAAAATATATATAAAAAAATTTTTAAAAATATAAATATTTGACTACTTATTTTTTAGCTTCAAGTAAGCCAAAAAGAAACTAGTTAATTGCTGTGACAATGTAATTACATTTGTAAGGGGTACCCCTTATTTTGTAGACTTCTCAAACAAAAATAAGTAGTTATCGGGTCATATTGTAAGTAGTTTCGACTTAAATCCTCATATACTTTTTGGCCTACTAGTAAGCAAAGTTTTTGATGAGTTTTTGTTAAGATATCTTAAATATTTTCAAAGTCGTTTGGTTTTGAATGTTAACATTTTGGTTTTTGGCCCTGACTTTGTTCCCTATTTCGTTAATATTTCCGGTAATAGCAGAAACAAAATTAAAAAAAATATTTTATAATTTTTGACACAATCATTGAAAATATACAGAAAAAAATTTTAGTTTTTCAATTCATTCAATTCAAGTCGTGAAATAGAATCAGAAGTTAAACTTTGAAATAAGAGTGAGAAATGGCAGGTTTTAATAAAAATAGAGCTTTTCTCAAAAAAATTTCAAAGCTTAAATTTTTCGTTTTCAATATTACAAACCTCAAAAATAACTGCAAATGAAATTTTCAGTTCATTAAAGCATGCACGTTACATTTAGTATTGGACGAAAATAGTGAATTTTTCTACGAAATTCTAAATTAATCGCTTACGAAAAAATAACGCGCACCGATTTTATAAAATATCTCTTCAAATTACATTAGATATATTTATTATAATATTTTTACATAATTATTATTCGAACTGAAATAGGTTTAAGTCGAAAGTTATTATTTCGTTTTAATACGTTTACCGTCCGATGAACCACATATGGCTCAGAAAACGTGCCTTTGGATTACACAACTACGTGCATGAGTCACATGTGGCTCAGAAGAACAGGGGCCTAATCGTTCTGGATCGAATTTTTTTCTTTTGGGATTGCGGCATACGATAATCGAGTAGCTGCTGTTTAAATTCCACTCGATAGCACTAGAGCGATCGAATACAATATTTTCTTTTATTGTGTTTGTTTTGCAAAAAAGCATGGAACATTACCTATAAACCTTATTACAGTTGGCCAATCGACTTGGTTGTTGTACTAGCTGCTAGAAGCACAAAAATTTTTTTTAATGTATTACAAATTCTTAGTCAATTCAACAAAAATAAACTTGGTATACTTTTTAAAAATTTCGCTACGATAGCTATCGAATGCGGTAATCAATACATTCGATACGTGTCGAAATTTTATTCGATACGATAGCGTACTCGATATCGAAAGCGACGATTAGGCCCCAGTACATTTTTGTTTTTTATTGACGAAAGTACAACTTTTATAAAACATACTTACTACTCATCAGTTCTTTTTTAAGCAAGGCAAAAGCATTTTTCCTCTACAAAATAAATAAAAGATAAAAAATAAAAATATTATATGCATGTTTAACTTATCTGTTGACTGTCTGAAAACTAGAAGACAAACAACTAAGAAAACCAGTTTAGGCATATATAAAAACAAACGAAGAAAAAACTTTGATTGTAGATATAACTAAAAATGCCCATCATAGCGAAAAACAAAAAAATAAAAAGAGCTTGTGAGAGTTGGATTAAATCAGATGGGGGAAATTTCGGCTAACTCAGTTGAGTTGCAATAAAATGAATACAATAATTTACATGAAAAAGTCTTGTATGCTACTTCGTGACAAAATCTAGTTAAAGCATCAGCCTTCATAAGTGGTAAAAGTGAACAAGAACGTTGATAAGACGGTGTAGCGCCCTGTCAAAATCAGTAGTACTTATCCGTTCTGCTAATCTGATATGAATATTCCAACACTCACTCCACTCTTAATAAAAATAATTTGAATTTACATTAATTCAAATATTGAACTAAAAGCCGAAATAATAAAAATTACAGACTTATAACTAACTATTCCGTTCAAAAATAAAAATTACGTAAAAAACAATATTATTATTTTATACATACCGCAGTAACCAGACTAAAAATTTTTTCATTTTATATAGACAAACGTTATAACTGTATTCGTAGAATATAATAAGATCATGTAAATAATTGTAAATTTCTGTCAAGTAAGTAAAATCATTGAAAAAACGTTAAAAAGCATAAATAATTACCTGCTAATTCATGGAAATATTATAATATATCTACGTCCACTTTTTATATCACCATTTCTGTTTTAGGGATATTCATAGACCCTAACAGCACACATTTTTACAAAAACTAATTGGATGTACGGGATAATTTTGCTTTTTTGTTTGGAACAGTGAACGTGTTACGTTCAATGCTTGAATTAAGGTAAATTCAAACTATTTTTTCAGAGTTGTATATTCGAATATAAAATCAGACTATCAGAACGGAGTAGTAATACCAATTTTGACAGCCGCTACACTGTCATCATCAGCGTCCTTTTTTCACTTTTACCTCGTTTGATCGTGGATACTAGTATTAAGGAAACATAATTTTACGACGAAATAAAATATGATTGTCTTAGTTCGTTTTATCAATATGGTGAGCATAAGGTTTCAACTATGTCTTTTCTTCCAATTTTCCTAGTCTTATTTTGTTTTTGGTTTTGTTTGTCCGTAAGCTCCCTACGGTAAATGGAACTGACACAAAACAAGTCACGTGACCGGTCCCCAGGTGGTAGGGACCAGTCCGAGTTCTAACACTTCCTATGCAGCAGACCAGCCACTTTTACATGGGGATGGCCTAGGATGGGGTTAATTGATACTTTGTATGCACCTTGTAACTTGTCTCTGAACTATCTTATGGAGTCCTAATAGGTGTAGAATAATATAGATTATATATAAATATTATTCCACAATTCAGCTGTAACTATCGATTAATTTATTTTCTTATTGTATTTTATTTTTAAGCGGTGTCTTTGATAGCATTCGAACAGAAAACCTCCGGCATGACAGGCTACTACACTACCCACTCGACCACAGGGGCACTTATATTTCAATGTTATAAATACTAGTCAAGCTGGAGTTAATATCTGAATATAGTTATGGAACAGGTTCCTGAGTGGCATGGCAGTCTCATTGAAGGGAGACAATTAATATTATATAGACACTATATGATAGGCCTTAGATCCAGGTCTATTGAATTTGTTCAGTGCCGTTTACTACATACTAGCCGGAGTACCAACTAAATTGACTGAAAATGGTTAATATTTGACAATTTACACAATACGTCTTTTTCACCATTCACTACTCCTTATTTTTGATACCAGTCTCATTTTCTCAAGTCATAGGGCGAGTACTTTTGGATCATTTGTCACTAAATTTTCCGCAGGGCTCTTCTTTACTATCAATCAAGCAATTTTTGCTGTTGCACAGAAAGAAGGTTTTCTTTTGTCTTTATAGTATCTCACAAAGGGACCAAAGGACCCCAGTGGGCTGGTTTTTAGAAACCGACAGCCTGTTCAACCTAACTTTATAGTAAATTGCATAAGCTGGGTAACTAGGCAGCAGAAATCACACATGTATGCAACTTTTTGCGTGTGCAGTCGCAAATTTTAATATCTGTACGTAATTATTATTCGAACTGAAATAGATTTAAGTCGGAAGTTATTATTTCGGCTTAAGTTCAATACTTGAATTAATGTAAATTCAAATTAAACTGTATTTCCCATATCTTGTTATAAAATTTACACCAAGTTTAAATTTATTTAAACCGGATATTGTTTGTGAAAGTTTAGAGGCCGACAAGGTTTTTGATTCCTGCGGTAGTCAATTTTGATGGTATGCATCTTAACGCGAGTTTTAACACGGTATTCGAAACTTCAACACTCTTAAAGCTTAGATCATTTTCTATGATTTTTGCATACATCATTTTGTAATCGGCTTGCAAGTTTCTAAGATACATATATATTACCGAAAAATAAAATGATGTTTCAGTTCTGTCAGGTATTTGAAAATGTCGTTTGCCTTAAAACTATTTTGCAAAAAATTTATATGTTTCTTAACAAAAATCTTACTTCACAAATCTTTATTTTAATTAAAAATGTAACTAAAGAACTTGGGCATGATTAACATTTCTTAGATTTGAAATTTATTTAAGTACCACATATATTTCCAATCCTTACTTGAAAAACATTTTATCAATACGATTTGAGAATAAGTTCCGATATTTAAGAATGAAGTCCCGTTTTAGCTGATAGTGATGCCCTGTTTCCTAATTTATATTACAATCGTTTTAACATTTTAGCATTTGGAGAACAGTTTGGTTTAAAAAAATTTTTAGTTTGAAATCAATCCTGCGTACTTGCTGGGTATTTTCTGGACATTTCATGTACAGCAACAATAAAGCTACTGCAGTTAGTAGCGTTAGTATGCGGCGGGCAACAGTAGTGCACTTATTCATTGTTTTCTTTCAGATACACTTATATCGCCTTTGGCTATTGTAACAAACAATTTGTTACAACTGTTGCCATTTAAGAAAAAATTGTTATGAAAAGCAAAAAGAAACCAAAAAAATACACACACTCAACACAACTGCAGAACAAAAACCATTAAAAGGAAACGTGTGGAAAAGAAAAAATTGTGAAAAAAAATTAAAATTACTCTGTTTCTCCGTTTTGGTTTGGCGGACGCATTTACGTTTCTTGTTTTGTTATCAATTATAGTTGTTATTATTGTGGCTGAGTGTTCTTTTTGTATTTGCTGTTGTGTTGGTTTAGTCTAAGAGAGTAATAAATGTAAGTGCTTTGAAACACAGCTACACATTGGTAGTATATTCACTTTAATACAGAATCGGCTTTAATATTAGGAATACCATAAATTTAATTCAAAATTTTAATAAAATTTTTAAGAAATTTTGTTTTTTTTTATCAATAAAAATATTTTGCAAACAAAATTCTTCGGAGAAATTTTTAAAGTTTTTTGTAAAATTAGTTCTAAAATACTCTTCTAAAATAATCTAAAATAGTCCGAATCAGAATCTGGCAAACAATATGGCAGGTTTTTATATCTTCAGATTTTTGTCAAAACGTGTAATTCAACTTGATCGCAAATTATATAGAAAAAACATTTTCATTTAGTTTTGCAATTAAAATTTTTTTGAAAAGTATGATTTTTTCTGTAATCCATTTCTGTATCCAGTTTTTACATTCGTTCATAGATACATTTATTTGTATGTATATGTAAGAGTGTTGATTCATTTGCATTTGTACTTATTTCTTTTTAGTTTTTCCTTTATTTGTTTATCACTTTTTCACATGACTTTTTACATTTCCAGATTATTTTCACTACAAACGGGCTTGTGTACATTAGACTCTAAATTGCAAGTTTTTACTCGTATACAGTTTGAAATATTGTTGAAAATAATTGCAAAATAAATATTCCAACAAAATGAAAAATTACTTGATGTAATTGACATAAAGTTTAGTTTTTGCACTTTTTTTATTAGTCGGTATAGAGTTTAAATTACAATTATTTTCTTGTTGCTTTTAAATTGAGTTTATGGTAATGCAAACTTTTTGGAAATTTTTATTAACATACTTTGCACAATTTAAGCAAATATACAATTTATGTAGAACTTTATTTATTTGTGTGGCTTTCACAAGAAAAGAGGTAGCTACAGTACCGAACATAAAATACGAAACTGTGAGTTATATTATCTTAGAATGCATCAGTTTCAAGGCTACGGTAACCATTTCATCTTTTCTTTTGGCTATTTATTATTTTATGATAGAATATACGAATTTGCAATATTCTGTGTTAGTTTCTATTACACAAAGTTGAGTATGTCATATTTAATTAAAAGACTGGCGAATTTTAGCAAAAAAAAAATATATATATGTAGAGTAATTAAATAACACTGCAAGCAAGTTAGCGTTTCTTAATTTTTTTTATATATTAACATTTTACTAGAATCTGCTGTCAATTGATAAAAAATAGCAATTATTAAGGCATCACGATTTCACGTAAGAAAAACTATTAAAAGGCGCCCAAGTGGTTGTTGTGCACGAAAAAATGCTGTGCTCCAAGATTTCCAGATCGGCAGTAAGGACTGCTAATTATACAAATTAACATGTTGATGCCTATATTGGAGTGTACTCTAAATAGCGTAGATTAAGTCACTCTAACTTACTTGCTGGATGACCAACAATGAAATTACTCATTAATAGAGTTAACAATCTTATGACCCTTGACTTTTCAAAACGGTATAGATATTTTCTGAGATTTCAGTTACGACCAGTCAAGCATGGCTGCACATAAAAAAATTTCACAAAAAAAAGTTTCAAACATAAGTTTGTCTATAATATAATATCATTTTCAGTAAATGTTCTTTACTGAGTCAGTGAATTTTTTGTTTGACTTTTATTTAGGACGCAAACACCGAAAATAACAACACAAACTAGTTTTCTGTATCGTGAAAAAAACAACCTCCATGACGACAAACACATAAGTGACAGCAAATAACATGATAGCAAAAGGAATGCGATGTCGGAATTCATACAATTATTACTAAACGTAAATTTTAAAAAGGAGTTAATTCATAAATAATGTAAATTTGTGCAACAGATCTGCCAACTATTGCATCGTTAATAAAAACGCTACCGTAGTTGCAGCTATCTGCAGAAGCACTGTGAATTGTTTGCGTAAAGAAACTTTTGACAAAGGACGGTATTGCCAAGTAATGGTTTTCGAGCGCAGAACTTTGATTATTATAAAAAAAACAAGATACAGTAAATGTTTTTGCTTGATTCAGGCAACTATTTTTTCTAGAATTTATAAGTATTTATATATAAATGGTTTTATAAATCCAAATTAAAGTATTGCTTGATATTATACAGAAAATGGAGTCAATATTTTTGTCTGATTCATTAAATTATTTTGTTAAGACTGAAATTTTATTATTTCGGCTTTTTAGTTCAATTTTTGAATTAAACCTCTGCGACTGAGGTGGTAGTCTAGCAGACACCAACCAGTAAACAGAAACATTATTTTACGCCATAATTATACAAGTATTGATTCTGGTGTTTTCAGTACATTAGTGCAAAGAAAGCAATTGAAACGAGCGAACGCTTTGATGTTAGTATACAAGTATCTATAAGTCTACCACGTCAGTATTGAGGTAGACTTGACAAAATACGTTATAATTTTTTTTTAAACCATTGAAATTATCTCTTTTTTTATATTGGTTAGCTTAGGTATAACCTAAAATTAATGTTAAACTTTTTACCAAAAAAATAATATATGAAGTTTTTTTGTTTTTGTATGGATGTAAGTTTTTTAAGGCTAATGTGTGCCATGCCAATAATTTTATATTTAATAAGACTTCAAGTTTTGCTTTCAACAAAAAATTACAATAAATACACTAAAATCAAAAATATTTTCAGTGGATTTACAAACGGAACTTGGAAAATATAAGCAGTCGAAATAGTGTCTAGTGTACTACTAGTGTCTTGTGATAATAAGGTCAAGTCAGTCGCGGGGTTTTAATGTAAATTCAAATTATTTTAATAAGATTGGAGTGTTTTTTTAGAATTTGTAAATATTTTTAAACAAACTGTTTTTTGGTTTGGACAATTGGGAAAAAACGGGGTTTAATCTGTATTTATCTGTATTTACAAATTAGTTTATAGGCCTGTTTCTAGACAAAATATTTAGCAATTCATTGAATTTTTGTAATAAAAAATTAATTTAGCTTATTCTGTGTACCGTGTGGTAACTGCTGTGTATAGTGGTAATATTATTGCAAAGTATAAACAAGAACTTGTTTGCAATGACTAGAATTGTGCTTAAAAAAAAACAACAAGCAAAAAACTTTTAAACAGCATTTTTAATTCTAATCTCCTTTTTTGTGGAACTGATTTTCTATTTTAGTTTTTGATTTAAGTTTTCTCCTATGCCTTTTACCTTAGAAGCTGTGATTGTCAAATCAATGAAGCGAAATTCAGTGAAATACAAGCTGTTTATTTTCAAAGTGAAAACAAAAACCTTTCTTTTTCAAAATCTATGTTCAATCATATCGTTTAAGCTCAGCTGTTTCCTCATGAAAAGTTTTTTTTAGCGCTTTTCTAGGTTTGATTCTCTATATGCTGTCTTTGCAACTATGTGAATTCGCAGTTCCTATGAAAAATCAGACAATACAAAGAAAACTTAAGATATATAAAAACATCTTCTGTATAGCTGATTTATGCAAGTCTTCTTTAAGTTCAGATTTTAAGAATTTTTATGGTATGACTTTGGTCGATGACCAGCATAGAAACCAACTTTAATGTCGATATACGATACGCAGTTAGTATCTCTATTCCTTGCCATCTGATTGCTCCGGTTTTTAAGTGAACGGCCAACCTAAAACTGATTTATATATTGGATAAATATGTCTGTCAAACAAAGATAGCAAGTTAATATGATGTTTACCGAAGAATTTCTTTATAGAGTACAATCTCATTAAGAGTTATTTGTACTTCGTCTTTTTTGCGTAAAGTTGAACTTTATCTTCCTATATGATATTATTAAAGTAATCAATGTTTTCGAAGAGAATATTAGTTGGGCAGCTGTAAACTAACAAACTTTATTGGCTCAAATTTTCTTTAAGTTAACCTTCGTGGTCTTTTAAAATTATGCAAAGCACATGTTGCAAAATCTTATTTAATTTTCTGTACAAACTCGTGCCCTAAATAAAATGTACGAAGTATTTCAAAGATTTTATTTTCACCAAAAGTTTAACTTTGAGAATTTTTTTTTTAATTTTTTCATTCCATGCGCTTTATACTATGTATGTCTCGTTTTAAACCTTAATTTAGTATGACACATATTAAGGGAAAAGTCTCAAAAAATACTCATTTATGTACGTTTGGCTTCTAAAAGCAAGAATGAGTGCATAAATAAATGTAGGTAATTTCATTTAAATGAAAATTTATGTTAACTTAAATAGGTAAAAGTCGTAAAATTGTATATAGAAAAAAATCTATATCCTGCATGCCACAGTCTGTCATACGTATTTAACTAAAAGGTAATTTTAAATTGTAAGAAACTTCGTGGAATTGAATACATACAGAGGAATGTAAGTGTTGCTCAGTACGTACATATTATAAATATAAATTATATTTATTATGGCCCTAATTGTCTAAATCACAATACCAAACTAAAGTTTAAAAACAAAATTGAAATAAATTTGAAAAATATATTTTCGTTTATCTCACAAAATTTTCACTAACGCTCAGAAACTCAGGCATTGCTTTGCCTATATGTACCTTTGAAGTCCCATGTCAAGAGAAACTATATAACTCAGGCAAACAAAATGACGGGATTTTTGTATAACTTGGGACTCCTCAGTCAATTTCGATACACATATGTATCACTAAGCTTCAATTTCTATAAATTGCTTTTCTTTAATTGAATTTGGTTCTCGAGATTTACCGCTATATATAGAAAATTAAGGAGGCTGTCCCACATAATTTGCCATAACTCGTGAACTACCCGTTCGACTCAATTAAATAAAATACCAAAAAATTGCTACTAAAATTATCATTAAACTATGTTTTTATTGTTCTTGGCTTTAGAAATATTGAGAATATTTTTGAAAAAATAATAATATTTCCAAGAGAGTTTTGAGTAATGAATAAAATCTTAAATTTTATTCTATATATGTTACTAATAATATACCTATTATATGACAAATAAAGTATGCCATATTTCGTTAAAAACAATTCATAAAATCATACGTTATTTATTTTAAAAATAAAGATTTTCATACAACAGCAAAATGCGGAAAATTCTTTAAGAAATTTACCCACCTGAATTTCAGTTTCTTTTTTTTTACATATACTTCTAATGGCAGCCTGAATTTCAGGCAGAGGTGCATACTACTCTTAAAAAGTTGAGCATGATAAGAATAAAACATAGTGAAGTACCGAACGTTTGTTTTCGATGACAGTCACGAGATGGCGACTCAAATGTTCCATATAACCAACTTTTTATTTGAATGTGCAATATTTGCATGCTTTATAATTTCTTTAATTAAATAACTTTGGAAAAAAATTTCTTAATTTTCTTGGAAAATGTGTTATTTTTCCAAAAACTTTCTCAATACCTCCAAAACTATAAGAATATCCAAGAATGCGCATAATTTGAAGATAATTTCAGTCCCAATTTTTTAGAATATTATTTATTAAATTGAAGGGCTAGTTCTCTAGTTATATCAAATTATATGGTGCAGGCTCCTTAGTATTCTATATAATGGTAAATCTTGAGAGCCAGAATCAATCCAAAAAAGTAATTTATAGGCATTGAAGCTCAGTACAATATATGCTTATTAAAATATGCTTATATAAAATTCCCGTTACCTTATGTAATATTGTATTTAATTTGCTAACTGAAAATGCAATTTAGTGTTTCAGTGTAGTCTATACCTGTTGTGTTCGATACATAGAAAACTATTTTAAAGTTTTGAATCTATGAACAACTAAATGGTAAAATAAAATTTAATTTTTCACTCAAGAACTAAGTATACAATATACTTTTATGAAATTTTTACACAGTATGAAGGACAATATGAGGATTAAATCAAAACAAATTGATATATATATATATATATATATATATATATATATATATATATATATATATATATATATATATATATATTGGTCTTATCAGTTTTTCGTACTATTTCTCTAACAGTATTAGATAAAAATTTCTAAAACTTTACTGTAGTCATAATTTTACTTTGCAGTAAATGCATCACCGTATGCAAAACAAATTGTTTCCCTTTTTTCTGCCTGCAAAATAATATGTCGCTCTCACTTCAAAAAGCTGTTTTGCCTTCATTTTAGGATGTTGTCTTACGCATATTTAACAAAACAGATAACAAATGCAAAAATAGATAACCGTAAATGAAAGTAAACATATCAGTTTTGTTTCTCATTCCCTCAAATGAAAGCATGTTTACAAGAAATGGCTTTGTTCTATGTCCACACGTTGCTTGTCATTCGTGATTTCTCTTTTACTATTAGATATTATTATGAAATAAATCAATAAATTGGTGAGCCGTATAAATTAATTAACCACATATCTCATGATGTCAAAAGAATTCTTTCTTTCGTACAATTATATTTAAAACAAAAACCAAATTCTAAAATCTTGTTTTTATCTCAAAAGTAATTCCACGAAAGAAAGTATTCTTTCGACATCGTGAAATAGGCAGTAAAACCATACGCGTAATAACTTTAGTGCAAAGCAAAGCTATTAAAAACATGTGAAAATGAAGTATTTATTGTAACATTTGTAGCATGAGCTTCATCAATTCGCTAAGAGTTTGTCATTCGTTACTTGAATATTTATTCCAAAAATCCATTGGAGCGTTGAATAAAAGGAACTATTTTTCGAATAAAAAAAATTGTTTGTCAATCGTAATAATTTGAGTCGTAAACAATTCAGTTATATTAGACCATTTGCTTAATATTAAATTGTTAAGAAAAATAAATACGCTAGAAAATAATAATTCGTGACTTGTTTATGTGCATGGATTTTGTTGGGGTTGTTTCCAATATCTTATTGCGGTTTTTTGTTATTGTTTTTGGGTTTAAAGGAGTAAAAAACTAAATTAACTTGAGCGGAGATCTAAAATGTTTTACAGAATAGTTGAAAAAGTAAGAGAGCGGTAAAGGGAATTAAACAAATAAAAAGAAGTGAAATTATATAGAACTCATATCGTCCTAAAGTGAGGTAACGGATGACAAAAATATTATATATATATATTTATTAAATCCTATAATTCGCATGAAGAACATAGGACTACAACAAAGGGCTTCCAATCATCTCTTTCATTCGCGATATGCTTTATTTCGCTCCAGTTGTTGCCTAAATTTTTTATTAAGGTATCCAGCTGTCGCCTTCAACAATACATTGTTGACTTTAGGGATTCCAGTCGATGGCAATTCTGCTAATGTCATCGGGTAGCTATCTAAGCGTATGGTCAATCCAGCGCCATTTACGTCTACGTATCTCCAACTGGATGGGCATTTGGTAGGTTGTGTGCCAAAGATTGGTTTTACTTATTTTTTCAATCCAGAATATAAGTACGGTTCTATGTAAACATCTGTTGACAAACAGATGTTGACTTTGGTGTTGGTAAATAGCTGGCTGAGTCGCTATAAAGGATTTCGAATGGCAAAAGCCGTTTCAGATTATGCAATCTGGTTTTAACATCCTGGGATGAGGCGCCGGTTGTTGCAATAGTGCAGCCCAAAAGAAGTTACATCTTCCATAGGTTAGTACCGTAGATAGAATAGCTGAGTAGTCGATGCATTTACGCGTAATGTTTTAGTTTTTCTGAGGTTCATTTTTAGTGCCAATATTGTGGTCATTTCCTCTGTTGCATGTCAGAGAATCTGTGAGCAAGAAGGCTAATATCGTCTGTGTAATCGAGGTCTTCCAAACATACTTGCAGTCCCCAGCTTACGTGTGGCATCTGCCCTACTGACGTCAAGATTGATATTTCATAATAGCCAGCTTTAAAAAAATTTAAAGTAATTTTTAAGGAACTAAATTTGCATTGCTTCCAAAGAATGTATATTAAAAAAATGCAAATAATTAGTAAAATCAGAAGTAGAATTTTATTTAACTCACAAAAAAATGTATACTTCCTTTATAATTTTTAAAAATACTAGCCATGCTTTAAAAAATCTATTTTTTGAAGAACATATCTGTGGTTTTCTTGAATAACCGCGTTTGTATAAAAACCTATTTTCAGGAGAGCCGAAATACTTTATTTTTAATACTACTCTGTGTGATTTTTATCATTTTTTTTGGACAGTAATGTAAACATATGTGGTAAGAAGTTTGTGTAAAAATTTCAGACAAAAATTCCATAAGGGTAACAGCCTAGATAATAATAAAAAAAAACAATTTGCTAAGGACACTAAAAGTGTGTGCAGAAAAAAAGCTTATGTCGACAACAGTTGTTTACATTGGACTAATTCAAGCACACAATCTTTTTTACTTGAAAAATACATGCGCATCAGTTTTTCTTAACTGAACAATAACCAAAAATATTTCGGAAATGTGTTCAAACGTAACAACGCATGTGGCTATAAGTCGATTTAGTTCATTAGAGCTGAAACGTTTTTGATTGAATTAAGAAGTAACGTTTTTTTTTTTGAAAAACAAAATTCGGAATTTTGGGTCCATGTAAAAGAGCACATAAAATAATGTAATTTCGCATCAATAACTTAAAATCGACAAAAATGGACATCCGCGCTTATTCATGAAAACCACAGAAATAACTTAGTAGCTTAATTATTAAAATTCTTCTAAAACTTAAATTTATTTACTTAAACTTACATGAAAACACAGTTTTGCATTTAAACTCGCATAAAAAGAAACAAGCTGCGAAAATGGGTAATCTTTCATCCTTTTGCCTTGAGGAAAAATCATTATAGAACGCCAAAAAAGAAGTTTTTCCTACCATCGCTTCCAATTCGGTGATTGGTAATCGAAAAAGAGAACTCTTCCAAATTCGCACAACTTCCGGGTCGCTAATTCTACATTTTTTGCTGGGTAGAGATGAGAGTACACAACCCTGTCTAACGCCCTTCTTGGCTGTAATTATGTCAATAATTCTATTTTCGTGCAGTACTCGGCAATTGGCATCATAGAAAAGACTCTATGAGCGCTATTATTTTCTCTGTCACACCCTTGCACCCATACTGCTGTATGTGCGAGAGTGTCGAAATATTTCTCGACATCAATGAATATTAGGTGAAGAAAAGAGCGCCATTCAATTGATTGCTCGATGATCATTCTCAGACTATTTGTGTGGTCAACACAGGATCTTCCAGAAGGAAATGATGCTTGTTCTTGTTGCAACTTACCACACAGCGCTGAGGATAATCTAAAGCTTATAATGTTTACTATTATCTTACAGAGCATGCTAAGCAGCGTTGTCCCTCTCCGATTCTGGTATTTGGTAAGATGCTCTTTCTTAAGCACTTTAACAATGACTCCTTTAATGTGGGTGGACAGGTAAGCAGATGTCCAGAATTTTTGAGTGATAATTTAAAGAACTTGGCTGATATATTATCATTGCATGGAGATTTTGTTCGGTTTTAATTTTCTTATGGCCTCAACAATTTACGTCAGGTCCGGGCATAGAGTCGAGATGTTATTCCTTACGTAGTGGGCGGTACATACATAGAATAGCGAGCGGATCACTTTTTGTAGAGATTTCTAGTATTTCAGTATAATAATTTGTCGATATTGCCAGCTGTTCTTGTTTACTCGTTGTGATACTTCCAACCGGTCTCTTAAGTGGTTTGCTGGCGAATGATGTTTTGTGAGTCAATTGTTTAGTGACTTTGTACAGGTTCCTCCTACGATTGATTTCGGCAGCAGCTTGAGCGTCATCAGCAATGTTATTCACCCATTTATACTTATCGTGCCTTGTGCTGCGTTTAACCATACGGTTCAAATTGTTGTGTTTATGCAGCAGTTGTTGCTAAGATCTGGCGGTCTTTGCGTTGTTCAGTTAACCTTTGACAATTTTTCTCTCTGCTATTAAGGCCCACGTGGTGTCAAACATTAATTGTTTACGTTTCTTTTTCTTGTGGCCTAAAAGTGTATTTGCTGGATTCAAGAATATGGCTTTCGTAATATCCCATTATCTAGCTGTGTGTGGGTGTGATAAATTATTATAAAAAAATATTATGGTAAAAAAAATTTATGGTAAAAAAAATTTCTTATTCATTACATACTCAGCAAAAACTTAGTAATGTGTTGCCATTTCTCAACAACATACTTCTCACCACAAACTACATACTGTCTGCATTACTTACAGTAGCAAAATCAATTATTTACTAGTAGATAAATAAACCAAAATAAGTAAAAAACTATTTAATAAACGGCAATTTTTTCCTTGTTCCTTGAAATATTATCTCACGTCTAATTCTTTCTGAATAAAATGTTATGAACCTTCGCATAATAAAAATCACCTGTGACTAAATTTTCTTTATAGTTTTTATATGTTTTTATATTTTATATGACATAATTAATATTTAATGGCGATTCCTGATTAATTTCTCAAGTTCCTTATCATTTTTTTTTTGTAGATGGTCCGGCCAACCAGAATAAAAGTAAAAATATAGTTTTTGATTAAAGTTAAAAATTTTTTTTAACAGATATACATAATAATATTGCACGTTATTATTATGTATGAGTCTATTTGTCAAGTCACGTTTATTTCTGTAAAAAATTTTAGCAAAGGTATTTATGAGAAATGAAAAAGGCATGAGGTCTCTTTACGTTTACAACATGAAAGAAGAAATAAAGTGAAATTCCAGAAAAAATGAAAAAAAATTATAAGAAAACGTGTGTATATGCATATATGAATACGTAAGCTTATCGCTAAAGAAAAATAATGATTTTTGAATAAATTAAAAAATAAGACATGATATGACAAGTTGGGGTTTTTGAGGCCCTTAAAGCATTAAACTTTCAGAAACATACATACTTAGCAAAAAAAAACAGTATCATAAAAATACTTACACAGACATTTTGAAAATTATCTATGTGTTTGTATGAGCCTGTGTTGACATGTTGTTATTATAGATACAGTACAAGTTTCCGTTTGTTTATGCCTTATTTCCTTTACTTTGATGTTTTAACTTTATTTTTTCTTAACTTCTTTTTATTTTTATGTCAGTTTTAGTTTTTTCCTTTAAATGTATAAATAACTTTTCACTTTCACATCGCATGAATGATTTCTCTTTAGCAGTCGTTATTTCCCAGAAAAGAAATCCGACTAATTTATGTAGCAATAGCAATTTCATGTTGAAGGTTGAATTTATTAGAAGGAAAGATACCATCATGAAAAAGGGTAAATATTTTAAGAGAACAAAAACTTTTTTTTTCAAAAATAAAATAACGAGTACTGTTAAAATTGTTCTAGAATAGGTAGCAAGAGTATAACATTTATTTTGATAATGTTAAACGTTTGTTTAGGTTTTTAATCTTATTTTATATACAAAAGCAAACCAATATTGTTAGGAATTTAAAGTGCAAATGAAAACGTAACGAACCAAAGTGTAGCACTAGTTATTAGTATTGTCATTCGAATAAAAATTATTCGAAGAAACAACATTTTTTAGTTTAGAATAAAAAATCATTCGACAAATTTTTGCCGGATATTCTTAAAATACTTTTTATAAAAATTAGTTTACATTTCCGAATGTAAAATAGCGTTTTAAGTTAATTACTTTTTTAACCTTCCTATACTCACGTCTGTGAGACCGACGTATAGTACATTAATTTTTTTCTTATGAACGAAAAACGCGAAAGTATTATAATTTCTGTGAGCTTCAATATTTTCAATGAACTTCAATTTAGTGCTGTTACAAAGTTTGTGCCATTAAAACGGGAGTGCGTACATTGCAATAATGAGTCTGCGAAACCGACGTGAGAATTGGCGTAACAGTTTTTCGTGGGTTATACTTTGCACATATATTTTAATTTTGTATACTTTGGACATATATTTTATTTTTAGATTTAGTTGAAATTTTTTTAACTTACTGTGTTATTTTCTTAGAATTATTGTATTTTGGCTTGCTTAGTTTTAATAGAAATTAATTTTTTTAATGTTTTTTTTATTTCTTAGGAATTTAACCATATTTTACAAGGACTGCCGTGAAAGACTATTAGTCATATAGTTACAAAAAATATTTTTTTTTTTTTAACTTGTGTTTATATTACTAAAAACATACATTTCTAAAACTACATGGATTTCTTTTTACGTAATTTTTTAAGTCTGAAAATTTATATTATTTCGGCTTTCTGGTTCAATATATTGAACTAATGTAAATTCAAATTATTTTTATTAAGTGTGGAATGTTGGAATATTCAAATCACATTAGCAGAACGGATCAGTACTACTGATATCGACAGGCCGCTACACCGTCTCATCAGCGTTCTTATTCACTTTTACCACTTATGAATGTGGATGCTTTTTACAAAAATTAATTTGAATTTACATTAATTCAAAATATTGAACTAGAAAGCCAAAATAATAAATGGATTTGTTTTAAAACTTTTTTAAACCAATGTAAGTTTTGTAGGCTCTACAAACATCGGTCTGACAGACCGGGAGCGAATATACGTGTTTCATATTTTGACGTGAGTGTAGGAAGGTTAAATTGTTAACAAAAGGATCTGTTAGTAATCAAATTACACCAAATTATATATACTAATTTAAGGAATTGTTTATAATTATATGACGTAACTCCGTTAGAGATATCGTTTTAAATTACAGCATGATCTTAGTTTGTAGATATTTTGAAGAAGACACTTAGAAAAACCACACTTGTTTTCAAAAAGTGTTCTAGGACTTACAAATATCACGGATACACAACTTCTTCACTCTTGCACCATTTTCGTAAAGTACATAATATACAAATTGAAAGTTTGAGCGAAGATCACACATCTGACAAGAACTATAAGGGCCCAATCACAAAATATGTAAAGAAAAGTTATCTTAATTCAATCGAAGAAACAATATGTAGGAAGGAGTTTGGCTAAAGATAAAATGTCTATTAACGCCTTGAAGAGGTTGAAACTAGAATAGATAGAAGACAACCTGTTACAAGACAAGTCAAGTAACTGCTTCCCAAAGACTAGCAACCGGTCCGAGTTCCGAAACTTTATATGAAAGGGACCGGTAACTTTTACATGACGTTGCCATTGGAGGGTGTCAATTGACATAATTAAGACACTTAGTGATAGCTTCTGGACCCAAACTTAAGTTACTTATCCTGTGTTTGTCTCTTTAATGCTCGCCAAATTAAGGCACTGTAAACGATAATTTTTTATTTAAAAAAAATGCTGCTTGTACAGTATGGTGGAGCGTGAGGATTTTTTTGCTAATTTCACCTTCGAGTAGGGAAAAATAATGAAATAATTATTGGGACCTAGTTGTAGCCCCCTACCACAGCATCAAGATTTTGAATACGAGATCAATCGAACAATTTGTGAAACATCATATAATCAGGTATGTGATGGAAATCGATTTTGAAAACGAAGCACTTTTGAAAGTCCTTTTTAACGCACTTTTCATCAAATTTTTATAATTTTTGTGATACAACTCTTTTGTAATAAAGAAATTTTTTTATAATATTTGTTATAAAATTGTTTTTAATAAAGAAATATGATTAAAAAACACCTTTCAAAATTGCTTCGTTTTCGGAATCGATTTCCATCACATACCTGAATGCAACAGTATAGATTCTTTATAGCTGTTATAGTTCATTACACTCAAAATATCTACTATTTTTATACATACAAGGTCAGATTTCAGACAAGCTTTTTTTCGGTTATATTTATTTATTGTATCTTCAATAAAATTGAACTAAATATAAGTAATCAAATCTTAACTCTAAAATTTTGATTTTTATGTCAAGCCAATGCCAGACAAAAATATTTGTTTCAGCGTTCTGTGGTTGTCTACGTCTCTCGTCTTCGGCTAAGAGCAAGAGTGTCCCTCCTTCTCAGCCGAGTGCGGCCTCTAAAGTTAATGATGTTTCGGGCTAGGGGATTTGGGTGCAACTCAAATTTTTTGATCGATTTTGTCACGTGTTTAGAAAACACTGTCTTAACCAGCGGCACATATAAATCTTTATGAATTCGTTTATTTCTGACATACCATGGGGCTGTTGTAATCGTAAGGAGTATTTTATTTTGTTGCCTTTGAATTTTTTCTACATTTGATGCCGAGGCAGTGCCCCATAACTGGATTCCGTATGACCATATTGGTTTTAAAATGGATTTGTACATAAGAAGTTTAGAATCTAGGCTTAAAGTAGAGTTCCTTCCCGTGAGCCAATTCATTTGAGCTGCTTCTAGTTTCATTTGCGCCACCTTTGCATTAATGTGGGACTTCCATGTTAGACGAAGATCAAGATGAACAACGAGATATTTTACTTCAGTGTATTCAGGTATAGTTTGCTTATTTATTTGTATAGGTCGGTAGGCTTCTCTGCATAATGTAAAAGTAATGTGTAGACATTTTTGCTCCTTAATAAAGTCAGAAGCATATACCAGATATAATACAGGGCCGAGGATGCTGCCTTGAGGAACTCTGGCTTCAATCGGTTGCGGGGGGCTTAGAAAATTACTTTCCTTAACAGCAAATTTTCGCTCAGTTAAGTAGCTTTCTTAATTTAAGGCTGTTTGCGGGTACGGGTTGCTTTAGTTTATGTATCAAACCTTCGTGCCATACTTTATCAAATGCCTGAGAAACATAGATGAAGAGTGTAGAATAATATATATTTTCCTCTAAGGTTTTTCTAACCACTTTCACGAGTCTATGTGTTTGTTCAATCGTGCTATATTGTCTCCTAAAACCGAATGGGTGATCTGGAGTGCATCTAGTACAGTGACTGCCACTCCATAGCCTCGTATACAACACAGGGATGGCATGTGTCAAGTACCATTCAGTATGGGTGTTAGCTTATTCATAAGTAGCTTTTCAAATATCTTTGACATGTAAGACATTAGGTTTATAGGCCTATAGGATTCCACGTTCGTATGATCTTTGCCTGGCTTAGGTATCATGGTAATCAGCGAAACCTTCAATTCTGCGGGATAGCATTTGAAGCGTAAAAAATAAATTGAATTATCCGTTTTTCAGTATAGGGTAGCTCTAAGAGCATTTTATTGCTTATTTTATCAGTGCCTGGAGTTTTTTTTTCAAATTTAAGCCCGCAATACAGTGTTCAATCTAACGAATATTGAACCTGAAAGTAACATCTGATACAGAGAGGGCTGGTGGCAGATCAACTATTTTATCAGATATATTTGAAGTAAATACTTTCTGCAAGTGGCTTACAAACAAAGTACCCTTTTCAGCGTCAGTTCTTGCCTAGTATCCATTTGAACCTCGGAATATAGGCTTATATATCACCGGTATTTTGAGGCTTCGGGCTGCTCTCCATAGCGAATAGTCTGTTTGAGGTGTTGCGACGTGCCCATTCAGAAATTTTTGAAGAGAAGCGGTTTTTTGATATTCTAGTAGAGTTTTCAGCTTTTTAGTACATTCTTTCAGCCTAGATTTTTGCTGAGGGGATGTCTAGCATTGCCATTCTCTCTACGAACTCTCCTTTTTTCGGATAACAAGAGTTCTACATCAGCTGAATAAATTTTATTATATCTCACCTGAAGATTTGTCGTAGTAGCATTTAGAGCAGCTTGCTTAAGGCATGCCTCAAACATTCTAATAGAGTCATCTATATCAGCAGGGGTTTCTTGTTGAATATTTTCTGCGCAACGAGCACTCAAATATTTTTTATATTTCAATTAATTTGTACTTGTGGTTGTCATCGTTAAATCACAAGTGGGTGAAGAAGTTGTGTATGAATATATACTAACTATAGTTGGTGAGTAGTCTGAAAACAAATTTAAAGATGCTTCAACTTGGATCATTTCGTAGATTTGATCTCGTTTTCAAAATATTGATGCTGCGGTAGAGGGCTAAAAGTAGGTCCAATATTTGTTTAATTATTTTTCCCATGTATCTGAGAGTAAAATGCAACATTTTAGTGCTATTCGAAATTGGAACTTGCCAACAAATTCTGAAGCTTCGCCCTAATATAAATGCCCAGCAAAAATATGATGGCAAAGTAATGAGTTAAAATGCTACGAAACATCCCAACATACCATACAGTAATCAAAATCCAATACAATTTGAGAATAAGCTTCTATAAATAGGGGGCCTTAAGGTTTTCTTAACTTCGCTTATAATAATATTTATAAAATGTGATTTCACAAGCAGTTTTTAACAATGCTTGAGAAACTTTTATTATACACAACTGTTTCTAAAGTATGCTTTATAAACGTCATACATATATTCAAGAGAACAATATAGCGATTGGAAAATTCTTATATTTTTCAATACATTTGCATCTAGTTTTAAATTGCAAATTGGGTGCACGTGTAATTTTTTAAATTACAACATAAAAAACATAAATATGTATGTAATAAATAAATGAAATCTAATGAACTTGAAGTAAACAATAAGCATTTTCTTTTTCATCATTTAAAAATATTTTATTTGTGAAGTTTATTCTGCAAAGCTTATAAAAATATTAAGACAAATTAAGTTTTCTATACAGAAGCTAATATAATATTATTTTCATAAGCTTATTCTAAATTGCAACATTAAGCTTATAGTAAGCATGCACTTATAGTATTTTCAAGAGGGTTCCGTTTTGATTTTTCTACAATTGTTACGATAGCTTTTTTCAATATATTTTCAATACTTTTTCAAGCTTAAGGCTTATGTTATTAAGCATATTATAATATTTTTCTCAAGCCATTTGGTATGTGTGGTATGTTCAAGTGCATACTTCTTTGTTGTGTTTCACTAACATTTTGTTCCCAGAAAAATAATATGTTCCTGTACTTTTTTTTTTTGAAAAAAATTTTTTTTAAATTATTTTATTCACTTTTTTCAGTATAACTTGTAGGGACTCCAAATTTTTCAATACCATTATTTGGCAAAACAACAACAAACAATAAAAAATAGTAAATACTAAAATCAGCAAAATAAGAAGTGGAACAATAACAAAGAAAGCAAAAAAATGCAATAAAAATATAGCCTAACTAGTAAAAAACGAAAACTTTTAAGGTAGAAATGTTTTTCTGGGCTGTTTAGGGTGTCCAGATGCATTTAGATTGTATTGACATCTTCACAAAAGTTGTTCAGCTTTTTAGGGTGCCCAGATACATTCAGATTGTATTGACATGTTCACAAAAGTTGTTCAGCTTTACCGTAGCTACAACTTTGCCAAATATTGTTAATAAAAAATTACGAGTCCCTGTAAGTTATTCTGGAAAAAGTGAAAAAAAAATTTTTTCCTTAATTTTTCAAAAAAGGTGCACGGAAAAATAATTTTTTGGCATAAAATGGTAATAAAATCTGTTTAGAGAACTCTTAGCAACATTATTGCCATATATAGTTAAGCGGTATCACCGAGTTTGAATTTTCTGTTGGCCAAAAGTTGATGACACCTTTTTTTGAGGGCCCACTGATTTTCCAAAAGTTTGGAGGTCCATAAAACGAAATTGGTCACCAAATTCGCCAAGCTAAGTATAGGGTTTTACTACCCCGTGGTAGTACAATCGAATCAAGTCCGTGTGTTTTTTGGACTGTTGCACTGTGTTATCTGCATATTTTTAATATAGATTTCTTGGAAGCAAAGAAAATGTAGCTCCTTAAAAAAGACTCGCAATTTTTTATACTGGGTTAATATCAATTTTAAATATTAATAATCTCTTACACTGTAATTTTGTATAATAAAAAAATTGCACTTGAGTTTTGTTAATCTAAACTTGACCTCAATTTCAATATTCGTATCGGTATCGGAATCGGTATCGGCGATATTTATTTTTAAGTATCGGTATCGGATCGGCAAAACGGCGTATCGTTACATCCCTAGTTAAAATCATGCATGTTTCACCTAACTCGAACCAATGCGTCATCACTTGCATCCATGATTATACACATGATATGTCATGTTATTTTTTGCTGGGAACCTTAAAAAAATGCAATACAAACTTTAAACACTCCAAAACAAAGTGCAAATGAGTCTTATTTAATGAATTAACCTGCATAAAGTGGGATGAAAATATGATCGTAAAATTTTTCCCAAAGCAAAAACTTCTCAAAGCGATGCATTTAAATAGCGTATTATTTTAGATGATCAACTGTTTTCATTAATAAAATGTATAACACGGCAATAAAACTTGATTTTTTACATTTTTCCAAACAAAAATTAGAAAAAACCGAGTAAATTCAAAAGGTTTTCGACTAACTCGAATAATTTTTAAACGAAAACTTTACTCGAATAACTCGAACGAAATAAAAGCTTTACTCGATTGTTCGAGTAATTTAAAAACCTCAATTTCGATTAATTGATTAATTGAACAATTGAAAAGTCGATTAAAATGAATACCCTAGTAATGCATAGCCAAAACTTTTTAAAAAATAGTTTATGATTTTTAATGCAATACATGATAACATCCTGAGTTTTTGTCAAAATTTACCAATTTTTCATACTCATAAGCTTATTCTAAATTGCAACATTAAGCTTATAGTAAGCATGCACTTATAGTATTTTCAAGAGGGTTCCGTTTTGATTTTTCTACAATTGTTACGATAGCTTTTTTCAATTTATTTTCAATACTTTTTCAAGCTTAAGGCTTATGTTAGTAAGCTTATTATAATATTTTTCTCAAGCCATTTGGTATATTGGGATACTTTTCGCTACTTGTACCTTGGCATTTTAACAAATTATTTTAACATGGCGATATCATTTGAGCCAAGTACTTACCACGTTAGGTTACGAGTTTCAATATTTAGAAGTTATTGAATACACAAAACACAATAAAAATTAAATGTCTCTGCTAAACATTGAACCCATGCCGTTTTCAGTTATTGTTGCATTTTATACCAATGGTTTTTCTCACTGGTCTACTGTATAACTATTTTGTTACTGGCTTAGACTTTTGGATGATTCCCTAAACGTATGCTCACAATGTGTCAATACAGTATTATAAAGTTAGTTTATGTCTTTGCTTTGCACACAAATTCTTATGGATTCATATCCCACATATTTTTATTTAAAGGCTCGAAATTTTTTATTCTGCATACCAGTGTAACTTGTAAATTTAGCAAAATGTTTTATCTGAGCTTACATTTTTATTCAATGAAGTGTATTCATCATAATAAAGTTTAATTGTTTTCTGTATGTGTAGCTACATTTTAGTATTTACAAAATGCGTAAAATAATTAGATGCCTATGTGTAGGCAATATATGAGTTTCTTAAAATAAAAATAAATAATGTTAGTAATATGAAATCAAAAGACCTTCTAGGCTTTAAATTCTATGTTTATGATTATATTTACAGACATAAATATGATTGTTGAAGTATGAAACAGACGTCTTGTGAAAGTTTTCTCCTACGTATCATATTTTGGTTTTAGCTTTTAATGTTTGCCATGCTTTTACGTTGTTATCGTTATTATGAATATAAAATTCTATTACTGGCAGTTAAATTGAATGGAAGATACAATAAACTGCTTAAAAACACGAAACTTTAACGAACCGTACGTATAACATAAAGTTACATTTCATGTTGCTAATTACTTAGAAAAACTTACTCAAAGACATACACATTATCACATCTCATAGATATACATACATATGAACAAGGACTTTTTTACTCAAACTGGTTTTTTCCTTTTCCTTTTGCTAGAACTTATTTATGTGTCTACTTTAACCACTTGTTAATTTATTACTCACATATACCCATATTTTTTGTAAGTTGCTTACAAGTAGTTATATGTATGTAGGTATGGGTGCGTGCTTTAATGTGTGTGAATGTTATTTTATGTTTACAAATATTTTTAAATTATTGGAAGTTCTAGGCTCATGTCACTGTATTGGAATATCTCGTATTACAATCCACTGTATTAAATGAGGGATACCATGTGCAGTATTCAGTTCTGCTTCTGATGTCTGATTGGAAACTTTGTATATATTTCTACAACTCATTGTCGGCCGTGCAATTAGAGTAAATGTAAAAGGATATTCTCGATATCAAAATTAAAAATAATAAAGCATGTTTTATTTTATTGCGTTTCGGTTTATGTAAAAATATACAAATTTGGAGTTACCAACTCGCTTTTATTAGCCTTACATCTAATCGGCGCACGGTGGTACAGAATCATTTTTAATTGGACAAAACCAATTTTTTCTTGACATAGACTATTAAAATTTTTACCTCATTAGAAAGGAAACATATCAAAACTAAGATAGCCACAAATTTCGTCCAAATATTTTCAGTTGTGGGCGTGGCATGCTGCTAAAAACAAAGAATTTATGTTAAAAAACTATAATTTGTCATATTTTATCTGAAATAAATTATGATTACACGAAAACTATTATCGATAAAAGACTGAAGTTTTTTTCGTTATCTTGGGTATACTGTTGTTTAAAAAAAAATGGTATGTACACATCCTGTACAGTTTGTAGTTAGGGTGCTATATGAGAAATTTTAAACCCCCATATTTTCATAAAACTTGAAGCTTAGTAGTGTATAATTTTTGAAGATCAAAAGGGATCAAAAACCGTAACCATCTAGAGAAAGCTGAAAGTTTCTTCTTTAAGCGTATATATACTTTTGCACCCGCCATGACCCACCTGTTGAACACTTTTTTTATTTTAATGAAAATACTCAAAAATTATAAACAAAAATTTATACCAAAATTGCTAGTAAATATCTACCTTAGAAATCACGTAAATACCATTCTACCTGAACAAAATATTATGAACAATGGCAAATATATTTTTATATAACTTTGAATTAAAAAACAGATATTAATATTTAAAATTGAATGCGGTAAACTTCAAATAAACAATCATAAGTACAAAACGTAGGTAGCAAAACGTATTATGTTGATTGTTTTCCTGTAATTTTGTATAGTTAATTGATTTTTGAATATTAAGTTAGGTAGACAGGTTGTTTTTATGCGTACCAGAAAGAAAATGATGAAGGAGAGATAGGAAGCGATTGGAGGAGTTAATTTTATTCGAAAATTGAGAATTTAAGTAGGTAACCTATTTTAGCTTTCAAATAAAATTTAGATTCATACAAATATTTGATTCTAAAAGATTGATAGACCTTTCCAAGCTTTACTTTATAACCCTTTAGCAAATAAATTCTTACAGCAGGGAAACACAATCGGACTAACAAAAAAAAAACTCTGCTTTTGTCAAAAATTTAAAAAAAAACCCCTACAAGGAAGCTGATTGGAGTAAAAGTAAATTTAATATGTGCACTGCAAAATGTTTACAGGGTGAACTTACTATCCAGATAACTTTGGAAACTACAAGTAAAAACAATGGTGGAAGACCACAAAAATTGCTAGATAAGTGTAGCGATAGATATAAGAGGCGAAATCTGAAGAATATAAACTAACAAATCGGATGTGAAGACATTAAAGATAGTCTGCTGTTCCAATTGCGATCACAAAAACAACTAACGAAAGTGGAGATCATTGAAAAAGTTTTTTCCGCTAGTACAGTGAGAACAAAACAGACCCTTAAAAGCATTGCAACACCAAACGAGGAAAAGTAGTTCACAAATGAGGAAGCGCTTGCATTATTTCTGGACTTGAAGTTAACAAAACAGCCTATAAAACAATTTGTATAAAAATATTTACAAATTATAGACAAAACAATTTACTAAATCAAACAAAAATATTTACTGAATTTTCTGAAAAATATCAAACAATATTTTTGTCTGAATTTAATAAACAATTAGTCTAAAAATGCTAACAATTATTAAGGAAAATAATTTACTTAATCGAACAAAAATACAAACAAAATTTTTGTCTGTGTCATCATCATCATCCATTAAGCATTTAGGAGAATTCACTTTGCTAAATGTGTTCAAGTCTGAATTTTTATCTAAATACTCTAAAAAATGAATGAGAATTAATGCAACGACATTAACTAATCGATTCACTCAAAAATCTTTTGTAAGTCATTGTTGTTGTTGTTATTTGTGTGTATATCGCCATCAGGGTGGTTTTTTACTGTTGTTTTTTGGTGTTTGCGTTCTAAATAAAAGTCAAACAAACAGTTTAGAGATTATGGACAGAACATTTACTGAAAATTAAATATATTTTTAGATTAACTATTGTTTGAAAAATTATAGGTGATAATTTTTTCTGTAATATAATGCTCGGCTTTAGCTTTAAAATTAAAATAATGGAGTTTAATTAAGGAATTTCTACTTCGCTATCTTTCTAATGAACACAAGAATTGTCTCCTCTGCTGCATGTCCAAAACTGGCTTTGTTTAATTAAGTTTTTCTGTAGTGCCTCTCTTTGGGCTGGCTCAAGGATTTTCTACTTCACGTTAATGGTTGAATAGCTTTAATTTTTTCTTGTTTAAATGTATAGCAATCTGATCTGCCACAATATCTTTTATAACTAAATTAAATAATTATAATGCAAAGCTCTCTTAACAAAACATTCACCAAAAATTTAATAAGTTTTTATATTCGACAACCGCGATCATCCACATGCCCCTTCTCTAGCTTTTATTATTATCTTTTTATTAGAGTTTCAAAATGTTGAATTTTTTTATGAATAGCAGGAAGTATTAATACTTATAATTAAGTTTTTCAAATGTATACACATAAAAATGCTTAAAATATTTATATGGTTTTAATTTAAATATGCTTTTTTCACACTTAATAAGCGAACATAAGAAATTATTGTCTTGCAGGGAGAGAAAAACAGATGGATAAAAATATGAAAAGGAAAATGTTCAAGTCATCAAAATTATATATTTTAATAACAAATATGCACGACTTTGTTTTCGCAGACTCAATTGGGAATTTAATATAGATAATTTTTTCATATTATTTATTTTGCCTTATTTGGTCTGGTACAGACGACATTCATTCGTATTTATATTAAACCACATCACGTTCAGTCAAAAAGGAAATCAAATTTTCCAATAAATGAAAAAGCAAAAACTCTTTAACTTTTATTACATGCTTGCATACATTTTATACTGATAGATATCTACATATGAATGAAAGTGCATATATCAATTTATAAGCTGTATGTTCTTGTGTGAGTCTGTTTGAAAGTTTCTGCAAAAACAAACAACAAAATGCAGCCATGAATATTTTTCTATTGACATTTAAAGGAAGTTCACTTTATCAAAGTAAGAGGAAACTATGATAAAATGTAATATAAATTATGTGAGATATTTTCTATTTCTTTTTTTTTAAACGAACATGAAAAAATAAGTGAAATTTTATTAAAAGAGAAAATAAATATTATATTTAATCAAATATACGAGGAGACTTTATATGAAGTTTTTAAAGATTTAGGATAACAAAAGTCTCGGTAAAATAATAGGATATAAATATAAAATTTTTGTTCTTCTGATACTCCTACAACTGAGATTTTTTTATAGAAAATCCCATTTTAGGCCACAGAAAAACAGATACATTCAATTGAAAGGAGCTAAGACCCAAAATTTTTTAATTCAGTTTTCGATGCAGTATAAGAGAATATGTAAAAAATATGGTATTTACTCGAATAATGAATGCTTGCTCGATTAATCGAATAATTAAAGTCAAATAATGTTCGATTAAAAAGAAAAGTTTCAATTTCGAGTAAACATTTATTCGAGTAATCCAGGTCGATTAATCGAATAACTGTACTAAAAAATTTCGTGTAAGTTTTCTTATTTTAATGTTTTTTTTTGCAGATTTCTTAAAAAAAATTACAAAATTTTTGATATTATATGCAATTTGGTATTCATTTCGAACGTAATACAATGCTTCCAATTTAAAAAATGGTAATAAATCTGTGCCTTTGAAACTTGCAATCCAAAAAAAAAAAAACAAATTTGGCACTATATTTATATGTTTTCAATGTGTGTTTATTAGAATATCATTGAGTAATTAGCCTGTGCAATTTTAAAGTATAAATGAGTCTTAAAATATGTGCAACATGTGTTTTTTATCCATGTCCCTTATAAAGGACTATGTGCTTCATGGTTAGATTTCATGCCGAAATATTGAATCAATTGGAAAAATTCGATGATAATTTGCAAAATATCGATAAAGGTATTTGCAATTATTCCTCTGGATAGAAATGATACAAATCACGATGCAGAGTGTAAAGTCGTACGTATTTATGTAGGGTCATTTTTATGAAAAACACTTTTCTTTGATTTTAGTTAATCAATTATGTTTATTTAATTAAAATAAAATTATGCCTTATAGTTAAGTAGTAAATTGTCTGCATCCTTTTTAGTCTATCGTCAATCTATGTATTTTCCATTCATTATACAGTCATTTGTCGCTCATCCAAAAACGCAGTGTAGCAACCTTAACAAGCGTTATCACTCCTGGTCGTACGTCCGTTATTACCCGTTCCCACATTCGGCCGCTCTGTGTGGTAATTCGGGCCAAATGATGATGTCCACCTCTTCATGTACTCTACAATTGTGTTCGTCTTTCGAGGACCTTCACCAATACCGACTTTTTCAATCTCATAACGATCGTGATTGAGTCTTTTCAAAACCTTGTAAAGTCCAAAATACTTTGGGCTTAATTTCAGGCCTGGTTCTACCTGTATACGTTTTATTGCTACGATATCATTCTCTTTACTCACTGGTGACTCGTTTCTTTTCTTATTAAAGCTTCGGCGGTTTTAAAATTGGATTCTGGCTATATTTCCTTGCTACGTGTTTCATCTCTTTCTTCCTCAAGCTTAGTAATATTGTACTCCTCAATTAAGTTCCTTAAGTTTGCTTCAGTTACAACATTCATTTCTAGAGCTGTCAATATTTTAAACGACGAAACATTTGTAATACATGGTGGTATTTTTGATGCATAGTTGCACGCTTTCAACGTGGTTATACCACTGTTGAGGATCATCTATACATAATTTTGAATGCAATGATATTATGATCTTATTTATTCTTTCAACGTGGCCGTTACTTCTTTGAACGCCACTTGCAATCAACAAGTGTTGCTTATTCTGCTCCTTGCAATTAGGGATGTAAACGATACATTGCTGTTTATAAAACATCGATGTATCGCTCATAAACATCGATGTTAACATCGATGTTTTTATGGACGATACGTCGACGATGCATCATTGTCAAAACTAAAAAACATCGACATCGTTCATTTAATCTGTTAGCGCTTGTTTCGTTTATTAAAATTTTTTACCATATATAATTTTTTTTAATTAAAAATATAAAATATATAAAAGTTTAATTATATATAGGGCAAATCAAAATGTTGATTCTTGATGTTCGCAAAAGGCGGAATTCATGCTGTTACATGCCACAACGCACAGGGGGTCTAATGAGAAAAAATTTAATAAATTTTTACTTTTGCAATTTGCGATCAGATTCCAAAATGATGTATGTAAAAATCATAAAGGAGGACCTAAGCTTTAAGAATGCTAAAACTGAGACCAGGCTGTTGAAACACACGGTATAGCTCACCGGGTATAAAAGTTGACTATCTTGTGTATGATAAACTTTGTTGGCCTCATATCTTTTACAAATATTATCCGATTTCAATAAGAATAATATTTGTGAGGGTGCTGTTGGCTGAGTAGTTAGCGCGTTTGACTACAAAACCTGAGGTTATGAGTTATAGACTAGTTTCAGGCAAGCCAACAATATCATGCATTTTTCTCATGTGCATTGTTGTGTAATTGTGTTGGTTGTTGTTGGACTCTTTTAAAGTGATTGCTGATCACTTTGGCGGTACCGGCAGCTAGTAATACTAACATATCATAATGCACTTTACAGCACCCTCCTTCGTCGGTATTGTAGCAAAACCGTCGGCGAAGTAAAAGAACTAATAAAATGTCTACACACCTTACACAACTCAATGCCTCTACTTGACACCAGTGGGGCTGGCAACACTGCTCTACAAAAAACCCGCAATAGCAGGGTTGTAAATGAATTAAGCTTTCTATCTCTCTCCCACTTCACCACCTGTTCTCTCTACACTATCCCTTTCCCAAAGAAGGTACCACATTAATTAATTAACTGGTAGGCATTAATTGGCTGATTGTGTTACTTCTCTTTAAAAAAATGAATTTGTATATGAGGTAAAGCTTATTAAGAGACAAAAAATATACACTTTATTTTATTAATATCTCTAATATTTTCAGAGATACTTTTTCATTTTGGCTGTGACTTTGTTCCTGTATTGCAAATATCTCCGTCAATAGCATAGCCAAAATTTTCAAAAACATATTTTATGATTTTAAACAAAGTCCCTGATAATATGCAGAAGAAATTTTCAAGTTATCTCAAATAATTAAAATTTAACGATATATTGAATGGGCATTTTTTACGAATTTTTAATTCCGAAAAAAAACGCGAAGAAAAGGCTAATTTTCCATTTTCCACGTTTTTACTTTTTTTAATTAAATGCCTGTCCCACAATGTCGTCAAGTCGATTACTCATACGTCATACCATCATATTACTCATACGTCTCACACGTCGGCCAAAAACGGAAATTCGCGTTTTTTCACGTTGTGCTTTTAATTAAATGCCTGTCCCACAATGTCGACAAGTCGATCTCGTTGTTTTATTTATATTGAAAATAAAAATAAAATTTTATTTTTGTTATTATTGTTTTCAATATAAATATGAGAACTAACTCGACTTGTCGGCATCGTAAAAAAATGCCT
The DNA here is from genome assembly GCA_956483635.1 of Panzeria rudis. Classification (NCBI taxonomy): domain Eukaryota; kingdom Metazoa; phylum Arthropoda; class Insecta; order Diptera; family Tachinidae; genus Panzeria; species Panzeria rudis. The sequence continues at coordinate 120,574,976 of OY101447.1, forward strand.
GTTGAATATATCGTTAAAATTTTCTCTTGAATCAGTGATATTTTGACACCGGGCTACCAAAGAGCTGGATCGATTTTAATATAGTAAATTTTGTTTGAAAGGTGACTTGATCCAAAATCTTCTAACCTATATTGGAAGAAAATTGGTCTAGCCATTTTAAAGTTATCATCTATTTTCTTCGAAGGTTTTTAACATTTTTAATTTAATGCTGATAATAAACAGTAAAGAAATAAAAATTAAAAAATTAAGTTTGGTACAGAAAAGCTGCTCTATGGTCACATTTTTTACCGGGCGGGTAACAATTAACAGCCAGATAAATTATGTCAAATGTGACCACATTTTTGACCCAGCGGTTAACAATTAAAACCAGGTAAGTTGTATCAAAGAAATTTGAAAATCTCGATGGACTTTTTTTTTTCTTAAGCGATTAAGTTAGAATTTCTTAGAAAAATTCACTATATCCGTCCAAAGCTACATCGTGCATGCCTTAATCGATTTAAAATTTCAACTGCAGTAATTTTTAAGTCTGTTCTTTTGAAATATTGAAAAGAAAAAATATATTTTTGAAAAAAAGTTGAGAAAAACGTCCAACTATTACGCGCTATTTTTGTCCAAATTTAGTCATTTTCACCCTCATTTCAAAGCTTAAAGCAAACTGAAAACTATAGGATGATTTTTATTGTGAATGCGCTGTAATACGTGTTCAACAGTAAATGCTCCTAAAGCCCTTATGACACTACATTTTTCTTGCATTGTTTTGCTATAGGATTGAAAGAAAGAAACAGCAAATGATAGAAAGAAACAATTATACAAATGCAAGCACTTATTATTTATAATAAAACGCCAAGAGAAAAGAAAGTAGAAATAAAGATGCGAAAAATCACTGAATTCGTGAATAAACTGCTATCTTGGAAACACTTTAATGTTTCAAGCTTGAAACGTCAATTTTAAGTTGAACATTTTTACATTTTTCTGACAGGCCCTCATTTTTTATCGATAATATTAGTAAAAGCCTTGACAATTTGTTATTTATCTTAATATAGCTAAACTCTTTGCACCTGGTAAAATTTACTATCATATTATATTTGCACTGTTCTCCAAGACTTAAAAACTTAAGAAAAAATGTAGTCATAAGGGCTTAAGTCGGACATCGCGAACAAATAGCATGCAATATGTAAGCAGATTTGTAAGCTACACCAGCAAAACTTTTCTTTACAAACCTTATACCGAAGCAGTAGTTTTTGCTAGGACGACAGGACGTAAAAAGTATCAGAAAAATTTTAAAATTTATTGATATATTCTCAATCATGTCAAAAATTTTGTTTAGAATTACCCCAGAAAATTGATCAGAGTTGGTACAGAAATCTCCCAGACCTTTCAACAAAGATTTAAGAAATTCCTAAGGAAAAGAGGTGCGCTTACTTGTCAACCACTTCGGAACATTTTCTGACTGATACCCGAATTCGACAAAAATTTTTTCTGGGTACATAAATACTAGGGTATTCATTTAAGCGTGCTTCTGCTTAATTCGGTTAATCGCTCGATTATTTAATCGATGTTTTGGCCTAATCGGTTAATAATCGCTTAATTTCGGTATTAACCGGTTAACGGATTAATAAAGTTTTTTCATAAACCAAGTAATTTCAACATATAAAAATGCATAAATTATTTATTATTTTAAGTTTATTAGTAAAAAAAACAATAATATAACAAACATAACAATTCTCGAGCTAAATCAAGCAAAAAAAAATAATAACATTAATATGTATTAATTAAAAAGTTAACAAGCTTGTGAGATCATTATATTAGTCATTTCAATAGTTTAAGAAAAATAATTTGCTTTAAACGTTTGGCATTCAAGAGATTCTCTTCTTTAGTTTTCATAAAATTTGAATTGGACAATTCCTTTCGCTTTCGTAGCGAATATCTAGTCTCTCAGTCCTTTTCCTGGATATCTCTAAACATATAAAATCTTTCATTATACCATTAGAGAGAGTCCTGTTTTAGTTTGTTTCAAATTCTTAATACTTCTAATTGTTTCGGTTAATTCTGTTAAACCATTTCTTGTAGTACTATCGATAATTTGTAAGTTCATCATCTAACTCATACTGGCAGAGCTCAGCACCGAAGATTCTGCAAAAAAGTTTATTTCCGAATTCCTTAGTTTCCGTTTTTGCTAGAAGGAAATATTCCTGAGTGGAGGTATAAAATAATTGAATTTGTCTCTGACTAAATCTAGTCCTTAGATTTTTAATTAAATCGTTGGCAACAGTATTATTGGCTTTTATTAAATTATTAAACAAAATCTTAATAATTCCTTCAGTTTAAAAAGTTTAATTAGAGTAGCAGAGCATTTACCACACTCTTTTGTAGCCACGTCCAAAGATTTTAATGTTTTACTTAAGTTAAAATCACTGAACACACTTCTTTGTTTGTATGAAAAATAATTTCTAAATAGATACCTTTTGTATACGAGACGAAACAAATAATTAAACACACAAAAATACGTTATAATACTACAAAATACGAAAAAATTTGTTTCGTCGGTTAATCGACTGAAATTAACCGGCTTAACCGTTAATCGAAAATATGCAATGTTAAATTAATCGATCAGTTAATCGGGTAGTAATAAACCGGTTAACCAATTAACGGTTAACCGAATACGTTTTAATCATTTAATGATGATTAAATAAAAGCATTGATGTATCGTTTTTATTATCGATGTTTTTTAACATCGATGTTTATCGCGGAAACATCAATGTTTTCAAACATGGATATTTTTAAGAACGATGTTGATCCCTAATTGCGAGCGGCTTTACTAAATTATCCTGTCACAATCCGTACGAAATGTTTCGTAACTCCTGGAGTTTTGTCGATTTACTCTATAATGACAACATACTGTATGACGCAATTACAACAATAGTTACAAAATGTTTAATTTAATGCACTATGTTTTGAAAATTAATCAATGCTTTCAAAATTTATCAATTTATCATTTTTTACTTAAGAGAACTACTAAATAAAATATAAAATTTTTTATTGTGCAAATAATACATGACTACAAATTTCGCAAGAAATGCAACTTGTTTAGAACGCTGAGCATGAATATGCACTCCGTTTTTTTTTCATCAGCTGTGGTTTTCGCGATATAGCGTTATTTAAAAAATAAAGGCACTTTCACCACATAGTACATATTGAGAAGGGGTATCCATATTCAGTACAAAAACCAAATTCGGCAACAAAATAATCTTAAGGCCGTGCCAACATTGTTCCTACATATTATCATTATTTTCAGAGATATCATAAAAGTTTGACAAAACAAATTGTTATAAACATTTTTAATTTTTTAGTTCTTAAAAATGCATAAAAAACAAAAATACAATAACGAGCTTATTTGTTGTTTATGATATCGCCAAAACTACTGTGCAGATTTAAAAAAAATCCCTTATAAAGGACTATGTGCTTCATGGTTAGATTTCATGCCGAAATATTGAATCAATTGGAAAAATTCGATGATAATTTGCAAAATATCGATAAAGGTATTTGCAATTATTCCTCTGGATAGAAATGATACAAATCACGATGCAGAGTGTAAAGTCGTACGTATTTATGTAGGGTCATTTTTATGAAAAACACTTTTCTTTGATTTTAGTTAATCAATTATGTTTATTTAATTAAAATAAAATTATGCCTTATAGTTAAGTAGTAAATTGTCTGCATCCTTTTTAGTCTATCGTCAATCTATGTATTTTCCATTCATTATACAGTCATTTGTCGCTCATCCAAAAACGCAGTGTAGCAACCTTAACAAGCGTTATCACTCCTGGTCGTACGTCCGTTATTACCCGTTCCCACATTCGGCCGCTCTGTGTGGTAATTCGGGCCAAATGATGATGTCCACCTCTTCATGTACTCTACAATTGTGTTCGTCTTTCGAGGACCTTCACCAATACCGACTTTTTCAATCTCATAACGATCGTGATTGAGTCTTTTCAAAACCTTGTAAAGTCCAAAATACTTTGGGCTTAATTTCAGGCCTGGTTCTACCTGTATACGTTTTATTGCTACGATATCATTCTCTTTACTCACTGGTGACTCGTTTCTTTTCTTATTAAAGCTTCGGCGGTTTTAAAATTGGATTCTGGCTATATTTCCTTGCTACGTGTTTCATCTCTTTCTTCCTCAAGCTTAGTAATATTGTACTCCTCAATTAAGTTCCTTAAGTTTGCTTCAGTTACAACATTCATTTCTAGAGCTGTCAATATTTTAAACGACGAAACATTTGTAATACATGGTGGTATTTTTGATGCATAGTTGCACGCTTTCAACGTGGTTATACCACTGTTGAGGATCATCTATACATAATTTTGAATGCAATGATATTATGATCTTATTTATTCTTTCAACGTGGCCGTTACTTCTTTGAACGCCACTTGCAATCAACAAGTGTTGCTTATTCTGCTCCTTGCAATTAGCGATGTAAACGATACATTGCTGTTTATAAAACATCGATGTATCGCTCATAAACATCGATGTTAACATCGATGTTTTTATGGACGATACGTCGACGATGCATCATTGTCAAAACTAAAAAACATCGACATCGTTCATTTAATCTGTTAGCGCTTGTTTCGTTTATTAAAATTTTTTACCATATATAATTTTTTTTAATTAAAAATATAAAATATATAAAAGTTTAATTATATATAGGGCAAATCAAAATGTTGATTCTTGATGTTCGCAAAAGGCGGAATTCATGCTGTTACATGCCACAACGCACAGGGGGTCTAATGAGAAAAAATTTAATAAATTTTTACTTTTGCAATTTGCGATCAGATTCCAAAATGATGTATGTAAAAATCATAAAGGAGGACCTAAGCTTTAAGAATGCTAAAACTGAGACCAGGCTGTTGAAACACACGGTATAGCTCACCGGGTATAAAAGTTGACTATCTTGTGTATGATAAACTTTGTTGGCCTCATATCTTTTACAAATATTATCCGATTTCAATAAGAATAATATTTGTGAGGGTGCTGTTGGCTGAGTAGTTAGCGCGTTTGACTACAAAACCTGAGGTTATGAGTTATAGACTAGTTTCAGGCAAGCCAACAATATCATGCATTTTTCTCATGTGCATTGTTGTGTAATTGTGTTGGTTGTTGTTGGACTCTTTTAAAGTGATTGCTGATCACTTTGGCGGTACCGGCAGCTAGTAATACTAACATATCATAATGCACTTTACAGCACCCTCCTTCGTCGGTATTGTAGCAAAACCGTCGGCGAAGTAAAAGAACTAATAAAATGTCTACACACCTTACACAACTCAATGCCTCTACTTGACACCAGTGGGGCTGGCAACACTGCTCTACAAAAAACCCGCAATAGCAGGGTTGTAAATGAATTAAGCTTTCTATCTCTCTCCCACTTCACCACCTGTTCTCTCTACACTATCCCTTTCCCAAAGAAGGTACCACATTAATTAATTAACTGGTAGGCATTAATTGGCTGATTGTGTTACTTCTCTTTAAAAAAATGAATTTGTATATGAGGTAAAGCTTATTAAGAGACAAAAAATATACACTTTATTTTATTAATATCTCTAATATTTTCAGAGATACTTTTTCATTTTGGCTGTGACTTTGTTCCTGTATTGCAAATATCTCCGTCAATAGCATAGCCAAAATTTTCAAAAACATATTTTATGATTTTAAACAAAGTCCCTGATAATATGCAGAAGAAATTTTCAAGTTATCTCAAATAATTAAAATTTAACGATATATTGAATGGGCATTTTTTACGAATTTTTAATTCCGAAAAAAAACGCGAAGAAAAGGCTAATTTTCCATTTTCCACATTTTTACTTTTTTTAATTAAATGCCTGTCCCACAATGTCGTCAAGTCGATTACTCATACGTCATACCATCATATTACTCATACGTCTCACACGTCGGCCAAAAACGGAAATTCGCGTTTTTTCACGTTGTGCTTTTAATTAAATGCCTGTCCCACAATGTCGACAAGTCGATCTCGTTGTTTTATTTATATTGAAAATAAAAATAAAATTTTATTTTTGTTATTATTGTTTTCAATATAAATATGAGAACTAACTCGAATTGTCGGCATCGTAAAAAAATGCCTGTTGAATATATCGTTAAAATTTTCTCTTGAATCAGTGATATTTTGACACCGGGCTACCAAAGAGCTGGATCGATTTTAATATAGTAAATTTTGTTTGAAAGGTGACTTGATCCAAAATCTTCTAACCTATATTGGAAGAAAATTGGTCTAGCCATTTTAAAGTTATCATCTATTTTCTTCGAAGGTTTTTAACATTTTTAATTTAATGCTGATAATAAACAGTAAAGAAATAAAAATTAAAAAATTAAGTTTGGTACAGAAAAGCTGCTCTATGGTCACATTTTTTACCGGGCGGGTAACAATTAACAGCCAGATAAATTATGTCAAATGTGACCACATTTTTGACCCAGCGGTTAACAATTAAAACCAGGTAAGTTGTATCAAAGAAATTTGAAAATCTCGATGGACTTTTTTTTTTCTTAAGCGATTAAGTTAGAATTTCTTAGAAAAATTCACTATATCCGTCCAAAGCTACATCGTGCATGCCTTAATCGATTTAAAATTTCAACTGCAGTAATTTTTAAGTCTGTTCTTTTGAAATATTGAAAAGAAAAAATATATTTTTGAAAAAAATTTGAGAAAAACGTCCAACTATTACGCGCTATTTTTGTCCAAATTTAGTCATTTTCACCCTCATTTCAAAGCTTAAAGCAAACTGAAAACTATAGGATGATTTTTATTGTGAATGCGCTGTAATACGTGTTCAACAGTAAATGCTCCTAAAGCCCTTATGACACTACATTTTTCTTGCATTGTTTTGCTATAGGATTGAAAGAAAGAAACAGCAAATGATAGAAAGAAACAATTATACAAATGCAAGCACTTATTATTTATAATAAAACGCCAAGAGAAAAGAAAGTAGAAATAAAGATGCGAAAAATCACTGAATTCGTGAATAAACTGCTATCTTGGAAACACTTTAATGTTTCAAGCTTGAAACGTCAATTTTAAGTTGAACATTTTTACATTTTTCTGACAGGCCCTCATTTTTTATCGATAATATTAGTAAAAGCCTTGACAATTTGTTATTTATCTTAATATAGCTAAACTCTTTGCACCTGGTAAAATTTACTATCATATTATATTTGCACTGTTCTCCAAGACTTAAAAACTTAAGAAAAAATGTAGTCATAAGGGCTTAAGTCGGACATCGCGAACAAATAGCATGCAATATGTAAGCAGATTTGTAAGCTACACCAGCAAAACTTTTCTTTACAAACCTTATACCGAAGCAGTAGTTTTTGCTAGGACGACAGGACGTAAAAAGTATCAGAAAAATTTTAAAATTTATTGATATATTCTCAATCATGTCAAAAATTTTGTTTAGAATTACCCCAGAAAATTGATCAGAGTTGGTACAGAAATCTCCCAGACCTTTCAACAAAGATTTAAGAAATTCCTAAGGAAAAGAGGTGCGCTTACTTGTCAACCACTTCGGAACATTTTCTGACTGATACCCGAATTCGACAAAAATTTTTTCTGGGTACATAAATACTAGGGTATTCATTTAAGCGTGCTTCTGCTTAATTCGGTTAATCGCTCGATTATTTAATCGATGTTTTGGCCTAATCGGTTAATAATCGCTTAATTTCGGTATTAACCGGTTAACGGATTAATAAAGTTTTTTCATAAACCAAGTAATTTCAACATATAAAAATGCATAAATTATTTATTATTTTAAGTTTATTAGTAAAAAAAACAATAATATAACAAACATAACAATTCTCGAGCTAAATCAAGCAAAAAAAAATAATAACATTAATATGTATTAATTAAAAAGTTAACAAGCTTGTGAGATCATTATATTAGTCATTTCAATAGTTTAAGAAAAATAATTTGCTTTAAACGTTTGGCATTCAAGAGATTCTCTTCTTTAGTTTTCATAAAATTTGAATTGGACAATTCCTTTCGCTTTCGTAGCGAATATCTAGTCTCTCAGTCCTTTTCCTGGATATCTCTAAACATATAAAATCTTTCATTATACCATTAGAGAGAGTCCTGTTTTAGTTTGTTTCAAATTCTTAATACTTCTAATTGTTTCGGTTAATTCTGTTAAACCATTTCTTGTAGTACTATCGATAATTTGTAAGTTCATCATCTAACTCATACTGGCAGAGCTCAGCACCGAAGATTCTGCAAAAAAGTTTATTTCCGAATTCCTTAGTTTCCGTTTTTGCTAGAAGGAAATATTCCTGAGTGGAGGTATAAAATAATTGAATTTGTCTCTGACTAAATCTAGTCCTTAGATTTTTAATTAAATCGTTGGCAACAGTATTATTGGCTTTTATTAAATTATTAAACAAAATCTTAATAATTCCTTCAGTTTAAAAAGTTTAATTAGAGTAGCAGAGCATTTACCACACTCTTTTGTAGCCACGTCCAAAGATTTTAATGTTTTACTTAAGTTAAAATCACTGAACACACTTCTTTGTTTGTATGAAAAATAATTTCTAAATAGATACCTTTTGTATACGAGACGAAACAAATAATTAAACACACAAAAATACGTTATAATACTACAAAATACGAAAAAATTTGTTTCGTCGGTTAATCGACTGAAATTAACCGGCTTAACCGTTAATCGAAAATATGCAATGTTAAATTAATCGATCAGTTAATCGGGTAGTAATAAACCGGTTAACCAATTAACGGTTAACCGAATACGTTTTAATCATTTAATGATGATTAAATAAAAGCATTGATGTATCGTTTTTATTATCGATGTTTTTAACATCGATGTTTATCGCGGAAACATCAATGTTTTCAAACATGGATATTTTTAAGAACGATGTTGATCCCTAATTGCGAGCGGCTTTACTAAATTATCCTGTCACAATCCGTACGAAATGTTTCGTAACTCCTGGAGTTTTGTCGATTTACTCTATAATGACAACATACTGTATGACGCAATTACAACAATAGTTACAAAATGTTTAATTTAATGCACTATGTTTTGAAAATTAATCAATGCTTTCAAAATTTATCAATTTATCATTTTTTACTTAAGAGAACTACTAAATAAAATATAAAATTTTTTATTGTGCAAATAATACATGACTACAAATTTCGCAAGAAATGCAACTTGTTTAGAACGCTGAGCATGAATATGCACTCCGTTTTTTTTTCATCAGCTGTGGTTTTCGCGATATAGCGTTATTTAAAAAATAAAGGCACTTTCACCACATAGTACATATTGAGAAGGGGTATCCATATTCAGTACAAAAACCAAATTCGGCAACAATATAATCTCAAGGCCGTGCCAACATTGTTCCTACATATTATCATTATTTTCAGAGATATCATAAAAGTTTGACAAAACAAATTGTTATAAACATTTTTAATTTTTTAGTTCTTAAAAATGCATAAAAAACAAAAATACAATAACGAGCTTATTTGTTGTTTATGATATCGCCAAAACTACTGTGCAGATTTAAAAAAAATCCCTTATAAAGGACTATGTGCTTCATGGTTAGATTTCATGCCGAAATATTGAATCAATTGGAAAAATTCGATGATAATTTGCAAAATATCGATAAAGGTATTTGCAATTATTCCTCTGGATAGAAATGATACAAATCACGATGCAGAGTGTAAAGTCGTACGTATTTATGTAGGGTCATTTTTATGAAAAACACTTTTCTTTGATTTTAGTTAATCAATTATGTTTATTTAATTAAAATAAAATTATGCCTTATAGTTAAGTAGTAAATTGTCTGCATCCTTTTTAGTCTATCGTCAATCTATGTATTTTCCATTCATTATACAGTCATTTGTCGCTCATCCAAAAACGCAGTGTAGCAACCTTAACAAGCGTTATCACTCCTGGTCGTACGTCCGTTATTACCCGTTCCCACATTCGGCCGCTCTGTGTGGTAATTCGGGCCAAATGATGATGTCCACCTCTTCATGTACTCTACAATTGTGTTCGTCTTTCGAGGACCTTCACCAATACCGACTTTTTCAATCTCATAACGATCGTGATTGAGTCTTTTCAAAACCTTGTAAAGTCCAAAATACTTTGGGCTTAATTTCAGGCCTGGTTCTACCTGTATACGTTTTATTGCTACGATATCATTCTCTTTACTCACTGGTGACTCGTTTCTTTTCTTATTAAAGCTTCGGCGGTTTTAAAATTGGATTCTGGCTATATTTCCTTGCTACGTGTTTCATCTCTTTCTTCCTCAAGCTTAGTAATATTGTACTCCTCAATTAAGTTCCTTAAGTTTGCTTCAGTTACAACATTCATTTCTAGAGCTGTCAATATTTTAAACGACGAAACATTTGTAATACATGGTGGTATTTTTGATGCATAGTTGCACGCTTTCAACGTGGTTATACCACTGTTGAGGATCATCTATACATAATTTTGAATGCAATGATATTATGATCTTATTTATTCTTTCAACGTGGCCGTTACTTCTTTGAACGCCACTTGCAATCAACAAGTGTTGCTTATTCTGCTCCTTGCAATTAGGGATGTAAACGATACATTGCTGTTTATAAAACATCGATGTATCGCTCATAAACATCGATGTTAACATCGATGTTTTTATGGACGATACGTCGACGATGCATCATTGTCAAAACTAAAAAACATCGACATCGTTCATTTAATCTGTTAGCGCTTGTTTCGTTTATTAAAATTTTTTACCATATATAATTTTTTTTAATTAAAAATATAAAATATATAAAAGTTTAATTATATATAGGGCAAATCAAAATGTTGATTCTTGATGTTCGCAAAAGGCGGAATTCATGCTGTTACATGCCACAACGCACAGGGGGTCTAATGAGAAAAAATTTAATAAATTTTTACTTTTGCAATTTGCGATCAGATTCCAAAATGATGTATGTAAAAATCATAAAGGAGGACCTAAGCTTTAAGAATGCTAAAACTGAGACCAGGCTGTTGAAACACACGGTATAGCTCACCGGGTATAAAAGTTGACTATCTTGTGTATGATAAACTTTGTTGGCCTCATATCTTTTACAAATATTATCCGATTTCAATAAGAATAATATTTGTGAGGGTGCTGTTGGCTGAGTAGTTAGCGCGTTTGACTACAAAACCTGAGGTTATGAGTTATAGACTAGTTTCAGGCAAGCCAACAATATCATGCATTTTTCTCATGTGCATTGTTGTGTAATTGTGTTGGTTGTTGTTGGACTCTTTTAAAGTGATTGCTGATCACTTTGGCGGTACCGGCAGCTAGTAATACTAACATATCATAATGCACTTTACAGCACCCTCCTTCGTCGGTATTGTAGCAAAACCGTCGGCGAAGTAAAAGAACTAATAAAATGTCTACACAGCTTACACAACTCAATGCCTCTACTTGACACCAGTGGGGCTGGCAACACTGCTCTACAAAAAACCCGCAATAGCAGGGTTGTAAATGAATTAAGCTTTCTATCTCTCTCCCACTTCACCACCTGTTCTCTCTACACTATCCCTTTCCCAAAGAAGGTACCACATTAATTAATTAACTGGTAGGCATTAATTGGCTGATTGTGTTACTTCTCTTTAAAAAAATGAATTTGTATATGAGGTAAAGCTTATTAAGAGACAAAAAATATACACTTTATTTTATTAATATCTCTAATATTTTCAGAGATACTTTTTCATTTTGGCTGTGACTTTGTTCCTGTATTGCAAATATCTCCGTCAATAGCATAGCCAAAATTTTCAAAAACATATTTTATGATTTTAAACAAAGTCCCTGATAATATGCAGAAGAAATTTTCAAGTTATCTCAAATAATTAAAATTTAACGATATATTGAATGGGCATTTTTTACGAATTTTTAATTCCGAAAAAAAACGCGAAGAAAAGGCTAATTTTCCATTTTCCACGTTTTTACTTTTTTTAATTAAATGCCTGTCCCACAATGTCGTCAAGTCGATTACTCATACGTCATACCATCATATTACTCATACGTCTCACACGTCGGCCAAAAACGGAAATTCGCGTTTTTTCACGTTGTGCTTTTAATTAAATGCCTGTCCCACAATGTCGACAAGTCGATCTCGTTGTTTTATTTATATTGAAAATAAAAATAAAATTTTATTTTTGTTATTATTGTTTTCAATATAAATATGAGAACTAACTCGACTTGTCGGCATCGTAAAAAAATGCCTGTTGAATATATCGTTAAAATTTTCTCTTGAATCAGTGATATTTTGACACCGGGCTACCAAAGAGCTGGATCGATTTTAATATAGTAAATTTTGTTTGAAAGGTGACTTGATCCAAAATCTTCTAACCTATATTGGAAGAAAATTGGTCTAGCCATTTTAAAGTTATCATCTATTTTCTTCGAAGGTTTTTAACATTTTTAATTTAATGCTGATAATAAACAGTAAAGAAATAAAAATTAAAAAATTAAGTTTGGTACAGAAAAGCTGCTCTATGGTCACATTTTTTACCGGGCGGGTAACAATTAACAGCCAGATAAATTATGTCAAATGTGACCACATTTTTGACCCAGCGGTTTACAATTAAAACCAGGTAAGTTGTATCAAAGAAATTTGAAAATCTCGATGGACTTTTTTTTTTCTTAAGCGATTAAGTTAGAATTTCTTAGAAAAATTCACTATATCCGTCCAAAGCTACATCGTGCATGCCTTAATCGATTTAAAATTTCAACTGCAGTAATTTTTAAGTCTGTTCTTTTGAAATATTGAAAAGAAAAAATATATATTAAAAAAAAAAATTTGAGAAAAACGTCCAACTATTACGCGCTATTTTTGTCCAAATTTAGTCATTTTCACCCTCATTTCAAAGCTTAAAGCAAACTGAAAACTATAGGATGATTTTTATTGTGAATGCGCTGTAATACGTGTTCAACAGAAAATGCTCCTAAAGCCCTTATGACACTACATTTTTCTTGCATTGTTTTGCTATAGGATTGAAAGAAAGAAACAGCAAATGATAGAAAGAAACAATTATACAAATGCAAGCACTTATTATTTATAATAAAACGCCAAGAGAAAAGAAAGTAGAAATAAAGATGCGAAAAATCACTGAATTCGTGAATAAACTGCTATCTTGGAAACACTTTAATGTTTCAAGCTTGAAACGTCAATTTTAAGTTGAACATTTTTACATTTTTCTGACAGGCCCTCATTTTTTATCGATAATATTAGTAAAAGCCTTGACAATTTGTTATTTATCTTAATATAGCTAAACTCTTTGCACCTGGTAAAATTTACTATCATATTATATTTGCACTGTTCTCCAAGACTTAAAAACTTAAGAAAAAATGTAGTCATAAGGGCTTAAGTCGGACATCGCGAACAAATAGCATGCAATATGTAAGCAGATTTGTAAGCTACACCAGCAAAACTTTTCTTTACAAACCTTATACCGAAGCAGTAGTTTTTGCTAGGACGACAGGACGTAAAAAGTATCAGAAAAATTTTAAAATTTATTGATATATTCTCAATCATGTCAAAAATTTTGTTTAGAATTACCCCAGAAAATTGATCAGAGTTGGTACAGAAATCTCCCAAACCTTTCAACAAAGATTTAAGAAATTCCTAAGGAAAAGAGGTGCGCTTACTTGTCAACCACTTCGGAACATTTTCTGACTGATACCCGAATTCGACAAAAATTTTTTCTGGGTACATAAATACTAGGGTATTCATTTAAGCGTGCTTCTGCTTAATTCGGTTAATCGCTCGATTATTTAATCGATGTTTTGGCCTAATCGGTTAATAATCGCTTAATTTCGGTATTAACCGGTTAACGGATTAATAAAGTTTTTTCATAAACCAAGTAATTTCAACATATAAAAATGCATAAATTATTTATTATTTTAAGTTTATTAGTAAAAAAAAACAATAATATAACAAACATAACAATTCTCGAGCTAAATCAAGCAAAAAAAAATAATAACATTAATATGTATTAATTAAAAAGTTAACAAGCTTGTGAGATCATTATATTAGTCATTTCAATAGTTTAAGAAAAATAATTTGCTTTAAACGTTTGGCATTCAAGAGATTCTCTTCTTTAGTTTTCATAAAATTTGAATTGGACAATTCCTTTCGCTTTCGTAGCGAATATCTAGTCTCTCAGTCCTTTTCCTGGATATCTCTAAACATATAAAATCTTTCATTATACCATTAGAGAGAGTCCTGTTTTAGTTTGTTTCAAATTCTTAATACTTCTAATTGTTTCGGTTAATTCTGTTAAACCATTTCTTGTAGTACTATCGATAATTTGTAAGTTCATCATCTAACTCATACTGGCAGAGCTCAGCACCGAAGATTCTGCAAAAAAGTTTATTTCCGAATTCCTTAGTTTCCGTTTTTGCTAGAAGGAAATATTCCTGAGTGGAGGTATAAAATAATTGAATTTGTCTCTGACTAAATCTAGTCCTTAGATTTTTAATTAAATCGTTGGCAACAGTATTATTGGCTTTTATTAAATTATTAAACAAAATCTTAATAATTCCTTCAGTTTAAAAAGTTTAATTAGAGTAGCAGAGCATTTACCACACTCTTTTGTAGCCACGTCCAAAGATTTTAATGTTTTACTTAAGTTAAAATCACTGAACACACTTCTTTGTTTGTATGAAAAATAATTTCTAAATAGATACCTTTTGTATACGAGACGAAACAAATAATTAAACACACAAAAATACGTTATAATACTACAAAATACGAAAAAATTTGTTTCGTCGGTTAATCGACTGAAATTAACCGGCTTAACCGTTAATCGAAAATATGCAATGTTAAATTAATCGATCAGTTAATCGGGTAGTAATAAACCGGTTAACCAATTAACGGTTAACCGAATACGTTTTAATCATTTAATGATGATTAAATAAAAGCATTGATGTATCGTTTTTATTATCGATGTTTTTTAACATCGATGTTTATCGCGGAAACATCAATGTTTTCAAACATGGATATTTTTAAGAACGATGTTGATCCCTAATTGCGAGCGGCTTTACTAAATTATCCTGTCACAATCCGTACGAAATGTTTCGTAACTCCTGGAGTTTTGTCGATTTACTCTATAATGACAACATACTGTATGACGCAATTACAACAATAGTTACAAAATGTTTAATTTAATGCACTATGTTTTGAAAATTAATCAATGCTTTCAAAATTTATCAATTTATCATTTTTTACTTAAGAGAACTACTAAATAAAATATAAAATTTTTTATTGTGCAAATAATACATGACTACAAATTTCGCAAGAAATGCAACTTGTTTAGAACGCTGAGCATGAATATGCACTCCGTTTTTTTTTCATCAGCTGTGGTTTTCGCGATATAGCGTTATTTAAAAAATAAAGGCACTTTCACCACATAGTACATATTGAGAAGGGGTATCCATATTCAGTACAAAAACCAAATTCGGCAACAATATAATCTCAAGGCCGTGCCAACATTGTTCCTACATATTATCATTATTTTCAGAGATATCATAAAAGTTTGACAAAACAAATTGTTATAAACATTTTTAATTTTTTAGTTCTTAAAAATGCATAAAAAACAAAAATACAATAACGAGCTTATTTGTTGTTTATGATATCGCCAAAACTACTGTGCAGATTTAAAAAAAATGGTAGCTTAGATTATTTTGTTGTCGAATTTTGAAATTTTTATTTAACTAATGTATCCGCTGCAAGTGCCTTCATTTTTGACATAACAGTATAAATATATAATTATAAAAAAAATATAATTAGATATTTAAAATCTGTATTACATATGTAGTCGGTAATTGCTTAAATTTTTTCGGAAGGCGATGCACTGTAATTATGTGTAATTCATCTAAATACCCTCGAGCCTAAAGTTTCTTCTCAATAAATAAATAAAAAAGCACTATTGATATTCATATATATTTTTTGTTTAAACGGATAAGGATTACGTACCTGTAACAGAAGTAAATAAAAAGAAAATAGACACTGCATTCAAAAAGCTTATCACTTGAAAACACTTGACGTTATGCAAATAAATCAGAATCATCTGAGAATGTGAAAGAAAACACTTCAAGTTGACTTAAATAGAGAACAAGTTTTCTTACTTTTTTCTTATAGTTTTAAGAAGAATTTTTTTTTTATCTCCTAGTGTGGTATGTTTCAAATAAAAGCGGAGAAAATAACAGTGAAGAAAATAATCAATTGGAAACAGATCAGGTTAAGCTAACACATATTTCGGAATTTTTTTCTTTATATTTTTGAAATTTTATACCAAATTTTCTAGTGCGTTATATATTATTTTTAGATATTCTCTACGTAATTGTATACCAAATTTTCTAGTGCGTTATATATTCTTTTTAGCTATTCTGTACGTTTCTGGCCCGGTAATTTTACTGTCAGAAAGTTATTTTATGTGACACTTTACATTAATATTGCAACCAATTGCAATTTGTGACTTTTACTACTAATTTACAAAGAAAGTCAATGAAATTTTTGTTTGTGTCTTTTTCTGGCTCAATATCTTTTTTATATCACTGACAATGACTTCAACTAATTTTGCACCCATTCAGTGCACACACATCTATAAAAAATTTTTAACATAAACCACAAAACTTTGCCATATACATATCAGCAGGTGGGAGGTAAACTACACCAAGTCACATTTTTGTAACTTTTACTACTAATTTACAAAGAAAGTTAATGAAATTTTTGTTTGTGTTTTTTTCGGCTCAAAATCTTTTTATATCACTGACAATGACTTTAACCAATTTTGCACCTATTCAGTGCGCACACATCTATAAACTATTTTGTACATTAACCACAAAACTTTGTCATATACATATCAGCAGGTTGGAAGTGAACTACAGCAAGTCACATTTTTTCAAAATGTGTTTTTCATAATCTTGGAATCAGCATTTTTTCCTCTATCGATAGGTGAAATTCAGTAAGTGCCTCTGTTTCAAGGGACAGTAGTACTGCTCAAAACTCTCCAGTAGGTAAATAACACCAATTCCATTTTAATAAGTAACGGTTACATTATATGACGTAATTTTAATAAAGATTTGTTGGATATAAAAAAATTTGGGATAAGTACAACGAGTAATACTACAGAAATATAACCATTTGTGATTTTAAAAATATTTTTGCGGTCTTCTGTAAAATTTTCAAAATGTGACTTGGTGTAGTTTATATACCACAAACAGATATGTATGTATATTAGGTATGGGATAGTGCACTACTTTTCGATTTTGAGATGCTAGGCCCCTGATTTTGTGATGTTCGGAAAAAAATGCATGAGGCAAAGTGTGGGAGGAAGGGAGGGGTGGGGAGGATGGAGGATAATACGATGACAAATGGGCGTTCATCGAGTGTAATGTGTAAACAAATTTACAAAATAATATTCATAACTGCCACAGAGTCACTCTTAGAGGGGTAAAATGTATGTCCGACCTCCATTAATTCTTACTTCGAAACATTTTTTTAAAGCTACTTAGCCCACCTCTATATTCCTTAAGTGGGCTCCCATACAAAGTTTAAAATTTTATGAAATTGTAAAAAATTGGCCCGCACAGTACACCCTATTGGCATTCAATAAAGGGGCTCCCATATAAAATTTACAATACAGACTAACACCATATTGAAAAAAATTTCTTTTTGTCATGTATGATGAACCTCCATAAGTTTTTTGTGTCCAACATTACCCAAAACCATACCTGCCCTGAGCTCCACTCCTTAGGAGGCTCCAATACAAATATGATGGTTAAATAAAATCATAAAATTTGATGACTATAGCGCTTTATTATGCCTTAAATTTGTTTAAGATACCTATCCTTTATCTCATAAAGCGGTTACCACATAAAATATACACCCCTAAGTAGTGGAAATAAAAAGCAAGGAAGTTTTGAGAAAATGTTAAAAACAAAAAATCAATGAAGGTTAGTCATCCATTTTGCCCCACTAGGATTACTCCTAGACAGTTATGAGACTTTTTCAATATATTTCTAGTCTGTGTTGTAAACTGTGTATGGGAGCCCCCTTAAGGAATGGGGATGGGGTGTAGGTATGTTTTACAGAAATATTAAGACCTAAATGTTATTCGGAGTTACTCATCTAGGGGCATCCTAGGAGCTGTGGGGTCCAATTATTTTCAATTATATAAAATTTTAAACTTTGTATTGGAACGCCCTTAAGGAGTGGTGATGACGGGGTAGGTGTGTTCAAAAAAAAATGTAACTAAGGAAAACTTAAAGCGGGTTGGACCTACATTTTACCATCCAAAGGAGTGACTTTGTAACAGTTAATGATGTTTTCTTAATTTTTTTTTGCCACCCACTTTGAGCTCGATCACTTTCAGCTCGAGCACTAGCTTGTCCTCGCTCTACGCTCCTCCTTTTACTAAGAAACTCCATACATCACTATCCCATAGCTAATGTATATTTTTTAAGCGATGTCTGGTTGTTAAAGATTTTTCCTCCCTGAATTGTAAGTGTTGATGTTGATTTAACTCTTATCCTTAGCGATATTTGTGTGTATGCATGAGTTTTATTTGGTTGCCAAAAGTTTATAGTTTCAGCAATATTGAAACATTTTTTTGGGGTGAATGAAAGTTATAAGAGGCAAACAAAAAGAAATTCCCGGATAAAAGTTTTATATATATGTTTTTTTTTTGTTTATTCGAATGAAGTTGCCACAGAAACCTCTTTAGGCACTGGTACTCTGCTGCTGCTTGTGATATTGCTATTGCATTTACCACTCCATGGAAAATGTTAGAAATAAACATTTACACTCTATATAAACGGCTTCAAATGTCAGCGTTAGACACTTAAGTACTCATTCAGATTTTTTTCCATTTGATTTCTACTGGTATGTGAAATTATACAAGTATAAGGGGATTTGAAAAGGTGTTTTTTTTTTCTTGAATTTTATTTTGACAGAAGGGCACTGGAGTATGGTTTGCCTCCACCAATGTGAACAAAAGTCTTTTTATTTCTCCTTTTTTATTTACTTATCTCAAGTGTATTGCTTTCTTATAATATTTGTCTTTTTTTAAATTTTCTTTGCTGTTTTGTTAATAATGTATGTTCAACTACAAGCACTAACATGCAAAGAAAATGCGCTTAATTTTTGCTTTGCAGCAGGCAACTCAGTTTTTTTTTTTGCAATAAAAAATGAATCTATTGTAGACTGGAATATTAACATGTTGCAGATTGCTATTCATCAGTTGCTATAGAAGGGTTGATTTAGGGTTGCATTTCATAAGTATCTACCAGCACGGTGATTATTTGTGGTGAATGCTGATTCATATATGAGACAAATTAGGTTAAATAGCATAATGGCTCTTTGTGTAATTGCTCTTTCAAGGAACAATTTTTATTAAGTTTTGTTTTTCTTAATATTTTAAATACACATGTTTACAAATTTAAAAAAAATTATGCGTTCTATGGAAATGAAAGTTGTTTCTTTAGTTATTTGGAACGCTGAACGCGAATCTGCACTCCATTTTTCCAAAAGCTTTAGTTTTCGCGACACAACGTTATGTAACAAATAAAGGCATAAGTAGCATGACTTGAGAAGGACTTTTTCTATTCCGTAAAGAGCAAAAACCGAAATTTGACAACAAAATAATCTAGAGGCCGTGCAAATATTGTTTCTAAATTGGCTCAGTATTTTCAGAGATATCATAAGGGACTAATCCAAGAAAATAAAAATTTTACAAAAAATTTTTAGTTTTTTTTAACCCTTAAGAGAACACCAGGTCCTAGCCAGGCATTTTGTAACTTTGTTTAAATTTTTTTCCTACTTAGCATCGACAGACCCTCCAAATTTTTTATGAATTCCTCAATTAAGGTGTTTTCTGTGGAAAAAGCGAGAGAAACAAACAATTTTCTCTCTGTGGGCGTGGCACTAGTTCCCAATAAATTTTTACTCATGTTTGTACCACCAGGGCCTGGCTAGGCACTGCACTATTGTATATAGACTGTAGTACATAAAACCAAAACAAAATGTATAAAAAAGCACACGCAATAGATAAAAACTCTTTTCTTAGTTTTATTTCGAAGAATGGAGATTTTTGATAACAAAATGTTCTTTCTGTTAGTGAGTGTGGAAGCAAAGTATGATAATAATTTTTGTGCTTCTATATAAAAGAAAAGTCCCTTTGTTTGCAATATTTTATTAATTAGTTATTTAGTTTTGTGTTAGCATTTGACAATTATAGTGTATTACAATTGGATCTACGTTCCGGGGCGACTCAAGTCCCACTCGGCCAAAGATCGTCAACCCAGTAACAGCTGTACAAATTGGAAGTAGAACTGTTACACCAACAACAACAATTAGTACTGAAGTAGATATAAATCTTGTCCTAACTATTTTGAAAGGCTGGCAGAGGCGATTGACAATATGACTCATGGAAATGAAGATAATAATATAGAATATGAACCTTGGAATATTGAAGAAAAGTGGTGACAATAATAAAAACGAATACCAACATCAGAAACTTTCAACTCCAATGGTTTTTCATTCGAAAGGATGGAACAAAGTGGCATAAGCTGCCTCCAGGTTCCAGAAGATTTATGGCTTAACGTATTAATGTGTAGTGGTGGAGTTACAACTGAACACATTATTGAGCTAGGAATATTCAAGACATAAACATGCTAAAAAATTTTATTAAATTTTCAACAAAAGTAATACAGATAAACAGCAAGTTTGGAGTCCAATTACTATGGAAGAGTTAGTTGGTTTGTAGGAACCTTGATTTATGGTGGAGTAACCCAAAACAATACACACCCTACCTCAGAAGAGATTTTAAAATATCTTGGTGGTTATACGATTTGATGATAGCCATAGTAGGTCATTCCGGTCTCAGTGTGATAAAGCAGGTCCAACACGACATACATATTTGGAACTAACTAAATATAAACCTAAAAATAGACCGCATTACAATATTTCGGTAGAATACGTAAAAAATTACATATGCAACTAGATTCGAATGAAAAGAATCGATATAGAGTAATCCAAATTGATTGGAAGTCGAGCGACTAGCTTTCTTTTCATCACTTAGATTTTCTATCGACATTGTGGAGAAGGTTATAAATTTATTTTTTTCTATATTTAATTCTTATATACGCTTATTTTTAAAATATTTCGTTATTTTTTCTTACACGAACATATCGTTATATAAAATGCAAAAGGGCCAATCTACATCTTTTTAAATTTTCACGACAGATTAAAAACTTAATAAAAAAGCAAACTATTGTGATTATCAAAACAGTTTTAGCTGAGTAGTATCGTTAATTAAGTCTAAATTAATGAAAATATGCTGAAAAACAATTATTTAATGACAATGGTTTATTTTTATTCAGTTTTTTACCTCTTCTGGAAATGTTAGAAAATGTAGATTGGCCTTTTTGCATTTCCTATGACGACATAATTTCTTGTAAATATTAATAAAAAATAGTTTATTTAAAAACTAAGGTTACATTTTATTGATTTTCTTGCGATACAAAATAAAAGCAGTTCCAGCCAGCCCCTGGAGTTCGTTTGCGTGAGTACACTTTGGTGTTTGCTTAAGGGTTAAGAATGCATAAAAATAAAAATGCAACAACGAGCTTATTTTTGATTTACTAGCTTGTAGTTAAATGTATTCCAAAAGAAATAAGACCTTTTTTTTATTGAAATTGGTGCATTACTTTTGATTTTATTCATAATTCAGTGAGAGCACTGTATTGATAAAAATTAAATTTTCATAAAACAGCAATTTCTGACTTTGTGCTTGGGTTTGCTACTGTTGTATTGAAATGAAAATTTTATCAATTCAGTTCTGTCACTAAATTGTGAACAAACTCAAAAGTTGTATACCAATTTCTCTGAAAAGCGGCTCAATTCTTTTGGAATATATTTAGCTACATGAAAATCAGCATCGAGATCAATCTCATTTTCGGCCCATACACCAAAATCACGACGCATTGCATGGTCTCGCGGCTTTAATTCTTGCACAAGCTGGATCTTGTAAGGTCGCAAGCCAAGATCTTTGCGCAAAATCTTCCATAAAGTTGATGGACAAAGCTCCAATTGCTGTGCACGGTGGCGAATCGATTCATTCGGGTCCTCTTCAACACTTTGCTCTACAGCGGCAATTGTTTCTTCGGTGCGCACTGTTCGACGTCTCTGCGGATGCGTATTATCACATAGAGTAAACGTAGTGCGAAAACGATCCATGGTTAACCGAATTAATTGCTCTGATGGACGATTATGTCGACCATAAAATGGACGGAGCTTGCGGTAAACTTCGCGAACTGAACCATTATTTTCGAAATAAATTTGCACGATTTGCAAGCGTTGTTCTTTTGTCAACCTGTTCATGATGAAATGGCAAACCAAACTAAATATTAATCACTTGACAGCTGACAAAATGGCCGCCATTTAAAAAAGTGATGCCAACTTAAAGTTCTATACCTCAATAAAAAACACCCAATATATTTGTTTTTAACATCCCTCATTTCGTTAGATACTCCCAACTTCATCAGGGAATTTATTTATTAAGTATATTATATCTTAATTTAATCCATTGTTTGTTATATGTTCTTGTATTTTACTTAAAAATTAAGCATAAATCATTATAATCAAAATACAAATGCGAACCACAAAATTAATGCATAACATGCAAAATACACAACTAATATTAAAATTAATATCACGGTAACTCGTTTAAGTTTAAGTTCGTTTTTCATATATTTACTGAAGCTGTGGGCGAAGATTTTCAAAATTTATTTTTTTTTGCAACTTTCTTAAGAATTGTGAGATTTTCAGAAGAAAATATTAACTCCTTTTTTCTTGTTGGGTATTGGGTACATGAATACCTATATAACTGCAAAATTTCATTTGAAAATATCAATAATCAATGATTTTATACCAAAAATAGTATATATATCATTAGAATTCGGTGACGCTATAAACACTTTCACTGCCAGCCCATCATACATAACGTAGCCATTGGTAAATACATAATACTTAGTAACAATTCTTATTCAGTTTATGTAACAATTAGGATAAGTATTCAAAGTTTGTCCATAAATGACAAGAAAAAATTTGGAGAAAATGAAAATGTTTGTACGTTGTCGCCGAGCTTTAGAGTACACAGAAAAAACTAAATTTCAAATAGTAAATATTTTGTGTAGAAACGAACCTATAAACAAATTTGTAAATACAGGCAAAAATATCTCAACAACTTCATTGGAAAAAAAATGTTTTTTTTTCAGTGACCAAATTGCTTAAATCTATAAAAAAACTTGTCTAAAAATGTCTACAAATTGTAAACAAAATAATTTACTAAATTAAACATAAAAATTTACTGGATTTTTTGAAAAATATCAAATAATATTTTTGTCTGAAATTATAAAACAATTAGTCTAAAAATTCTAACAAATATTAAACGAAATAGTTTACTTAATCAAAAATAATATTTAATATATCAAAAAAAATTTTTGTCTGGGTCATGATCCATTAAGTATTTATGAAATTTCGCTTTGTTAGATGTGTTCAAGTTTGAATGTTTATCTAAAGACTTAAAAAAAAAATAATGAGAATTAACGCAATGACATTAACGAATTGATTCACTTAAAAATCTTCAGTAAAGAAACTTAGTACAATCGCATTCCTTTTGCTATCATTATTGTTGTTGCTACTTGCGTGTATGTCGTCATTGGGGTTTTTTTACGACACAGAAAACGGAATTTTCTTGTTTTTAGGTGTTTGTGATCTAAATAAAATTCACAGAAAAAATTCATTGATTTAGTAAAGAAGATTCACGGAAATTGAAGTTTTCTTTTAGACAAACTTTTGTTTGAACATTTTTCGGTGATAATTTTTCTGTGTATAACAGGAGCAAGGGCAAATAAATTTTTTAGCTCTCGATCATCCAATTGTAGAAATTACTCCATACTACGTTTCGACAAGATAAATACTTCGGGATAAATACATCGAGATAAATTCTTAAACTCTCGATGGTTTAATTGCGGCAAGCAAATATCACCATCCGACTAAATAAATACTTTAGGTTTTCATCAGAGAACTTCGGCTACTGATTTGTGGTCAAGAGATGAAGAAAGAGTATAGGCCTTGTTCTTACTACAGTCTGTGTACTGCAACTTTTGCTTCTAGGTGGTGGATCTATGTAGCAATTAATAAAATTTCAACATTAAATTCATGCCATACTTTATCAAATGCCTCAGAAACATCGATGAAGAGCGCAGAACAATATTTATTTTCTTCGAAGGTTTTTCTAACCACGTTCCCAAGTCTATACGTTTGTTCAATCGTGCTATGTTGTCTCCTAAAGTCGAATTGGTGGTCTGGCGATCTGTTGGCCAGTAAGTTGGCAGCCCGCTTGATATAACATTCAAACGCATTATAGAGATCGTGTCAAACAAAACGCGTCCCTTTGGTGTGATGAGACGTTATCCCCAGAACGTGTGCTTAGCGGTGTAGTCACCTGCAGCCAAAAAGCGTAGGCCTACTGAATTAAAAAAATCTACTATATTGATTTTCTGCAATATAGTACCAGAGACGAGAGTAAAGCATAAGGTTTCGATGCAAATCTCTAATGTAGATGTTAGTTGCTTGAAGATAGTCTTCACAATGATCACCCATTAAGTAGTGTTTTAATCGCGATGTTATAATTGTACGCGAGCCACCACAAGCGCTAGCCTTTGTATGGTAGAGAGTATATCCGTTGATTTTAAAAAAGCTTCTAGCTGTCAAATACGTCTCAGAGATAAGCATGACATCAATTTGTTTATCGAGCATGAAGTACTCGAGTTCTCTTTTATGTTGGCGGATGCCGTTTGCGTTTCAAAAATTGGGAAGAAAATAGATTAGAGCAGGTTTAACATTCTAGTAAAAAAAATTGCTTCGAATAAAGCAGGTTTTTACTATGAGAGAATAAAAGTAGTGCTTACAAACCTGCTGATATCGCTGCTTATTTTTGTATGGCGAGTTCCCGGTTTGGAGTAGTAAATTTTTGATACAAAAAGCGCTGTTTGAAGCGCTGAAAATCATCACAATTTTCAGCACTAAAACATATGAAACTTTCACGCTTAAAAACCTGAATTGTATGAGCAGTGAAAAATTTGCTTTTTTTGTACAGTTTCTTTCATATACACTAACTGCTCTGCATTAAGCTCTTCTTTTAAAGCGTATTATTATGCGCTTTATTGCGTTAGTGCTTCAAAAAACATGAACTTTTTTTACTGGGATCGCCAAAGAAAAATTTAATTAAAATTACTGAAAATCCAAAGTTATTAAATTAGTTTGGCTTAAGTTCATTTTTTTTTAAATTTAATTATTCGATCAAATTATTTTTTATTTAAGAAAGAAATTCTAAAGCATGTAAATATTGAACATTCAAAGAAAAATTCATAACTCAATTACTGAAAATGTGAAAAAGTTCCTGAAAAATTAATATTTTTTTTCGATTATAAAAAAAATTTTGTTATTTTTGTAAATATGCAGATCATTACCTTAATATGGAGATTTCCTCCGAACTCATGGTTTTTTTTAAATCGAGTTTTTTGCATATTTCGATATATTAGAGTTTATATATCGAAATAGGCAAACAAAAACTCGAGTTGAATGAAGTTATGAGTTAAAGCCTTTCTATATTAAGGAAACGATATTAACATCAAAATATGCAGAAGAAGAGCCAAGTATGCCACAAAAGCTAGAAAAATGCTCTAAATATCCGGCTAAGTCTGAAATATGCAAGCACATGCTGTAAAGGGTAAAATATGTAAAAATATGCACTAAAAAATCAATGCCAAAATACTTAAAAAGTTCTGAAAAGTACAATTATTTTATTAGTGACTAAATACATCTCAGGAAAAAACATGTTATATTTGTGGCTTTCCTGCAAATATCTTTCGCGATAAACTTAATGCCTCAAGAATTCTTGACTAAGAGCTAGTTCTGTTGAAAGAGATAAAAAAACAGAAACTACAAGATACTCCTAAACAAAGTCGTTAAAAATTCAAATTAATTTTCTGAAAATATTTTATACTCAATTATCGCCTTACTCGGCAAATAAGCAATTTAAAGCTTCAACAACTTACCGACACTATAATAAATGTTTTCCTTTATATTAAATGTATAATTATTCTGATCGTTGTGTGTGCGTGTGTGTGTATACCAGTGGAAGTGTCTGCGTAGCAAGTTTAATTTGTCTGTTTATAAATATGGTTAAGCAAGCATCAACATTTATTTTTCCAACTATAAAATGTTAAAATAAAGATAAAATTTTATAATAAACAATTATGAAAAACCCACAAACTTAATAAATAACAAGAACAAAAACAATGCAGACTGAAGTCAGCAACAGTCAAGATGTGGGATAAAAGGCATTTTCATTGTAAAGCAAGACAAAAGTTTTCAATGCAATGGTATTAGCAAGTGAATAAAGGATATTGTAGGTTTTTTTGAAACGGTAATAAATATTTGTAAGAAACCACAATATAAATAGAAGCAACAGTTTTTTTTAAGAATTTAACGTATAACGAACTCCTTGTTGCAGAATGTTGCTGCTGATGCTACCGGTCTAAATGACTTTTTCACTACTGCCACACCAACGATATTTTTTTAACGTAATTATAAACTTTTTATTCCATCTTTTTGTTTGAATATAGCTTTTTAATTTCTATTTTATTATGCTACTCTAGTCTAAAATTTCCACGAGTTGGTTTGCAAACTCATATTATTCATATTTTATAATAAACTAAAGCAGTTAAATGAGAAAAAACATGAAATTAAACAGCCAATCTTAACAGTATGTACTTACTTTCACGCAAAATACTAAAGTTTCTTGGTGTTTCCTTTTTATAAATTTTTCATTACGAAATATAATGTGAGAAAGTTAAATTTTTTTTGTAATACACTTAAGAGGATAGTTTAAAATAGAAATAATCGTTGTATTTCAAAAATAAATTAACAGATAAACGTTTAAAGAAGAAGTATAAAAGCAAAGTATTTGTAAAGAAGCCTGGTACTTAATATAATTTTTTTATGAAACCAAGCAACATAATTAGGCGTATCAACATTTTGCAAGTTTACATCTGGGACTTGTATTATGCTTAGATTATGTTCCCCTTTTTACATATAATTGTAGTGACTAGGCATAAGATATCTTGTAAAACTTGCGTTTTAGGTCAACGTTGTGTTTATCACTTTTATGAAAAACACCACCAGAAAATTTTTTGTGGAATATCTTAACCCTCTTACTCTTTTAAGTATGGCTCGTTTTGTACCGTTCTTAAAAAGGGGAGAAAAACTCGCCTTTAGCGGCATTATTAGTTGAATATTTTAATCCTCTAACTCTTTGTTGTAGGGCTATTTTGGTCCCATTCCAACAAAAAAAGGAACAAAAACCTTCTCTTCAGCGCCTATATAGTTGGCTGAAATATTCCGCAAAAATATTTTCAATACAATTTAAAACTTAAAATGTGTTTAATAGCCTTATTCGATAACCCAAACGTTGGCTCTGTGAACGTTAGTAACATGAAATTTTAATATTTCCTATTCCATTAAAAATTTTCTTTTGAAGCAGTTGTCATTTAACAGAAAAAATATATGTTATTGAAAAAATAATGTAAAATTGAACCAAAATCATGTTCTACAGCCAATGTTAATACGAAAAACTGTTAACTTCAACGATAGGTACTTTGTAGGTGACAAGGAAAAATATGTATGAGCCATTTTATGTTTGGAGTACTTAAACAAATATTAAAACATATTCTTTCAACTTTTTTGCAATTTTCTTTCTCAAAAGAAACAAACTATTGGTCAACAAGTGCGGACTTTGCTGCCATCAATGTTTTTGAAGAACATTTCTGCAGTTTTTAAATCGAAATTGCTATAACAATTTTAAGGATGATTTAAATGGGTAGGTTCTCAAGCAAATTGTTGCAAAAAAATACGCAAAATTTAATCTTTCGACGATATTTCCATGAAATATAAGTCAAAACAAAATCTTTTAAATATGCATCTCTATTCAACACTGTTTAACAATTCAAAACCGTGAAGTCCAAAAAATAGTTTTTTTTATTGATAACTTCCGATTTTGAGGGTGTTTGCAATATTTTTAAAATGGCAAAATAATCTACTCAACTAGACCTACAATCCTCACTAAGTCGTTATTCACCAGTAAAAAAACATGCCATTTTGCAACAGCGTGTAATTAAGCCATTAATTTATTTAGAAAAATATTAGTTTATAAATGTCCTTTAAAAAATCGATTTTGTAAAAAGCATGGCAAATATTTTTAAAAATTATAAAGGAATTACAATTGCTTACTTGCTTTTCTACTAACTATCTGCATATTTTTAATATTGATTCTTTGGAAGCAATGAAAATGTAGCTCGTTAAAAATTGCTTCCAATTTCTTATACTGGGTTAATATTAATTTTAAATTTTAATAATCTCTTACACTGTAATTTTGTATAATAAAAAAATTGCCCTTCTTGAGTTTTGTTAATCTAAACTTGAACTCAATTTTAATATTCGTATCGATATCGGAATCGGTATCGGCGATATTTATTTTTAAATATCTGTATCGGTATCGGATCGGCAAAACGGCGTTTCGGCACATCCCTAATTTCAACCGTCTAAGTGTTCGCTGTATAGGAGTAATTTAAAAAATTTTCGACATGGTATGGATTTTTATCGTTTAAGATTTTAACGAAATTCGACACATATTTGTATTTTACTATTGTGTTGGCATCACACGGCGAAAGAATAAGTATGATACCTCCTACGGTTTCTATTTTATAACCGTCTAAACTTGAGGATCTCGGCAATTTTTGAGAAAATTCATCATATTGAAGATTGAATAATTTTAAAGCGCATCATGCGATATTAATAATTTTGATATCATTCGAAAAGTTTTATTCTCCTCTAAACAAGTGTTGATTAAAAAGGACATAGCTTTCTGCTACAAGTGCTTCTAAAATTCCAAAGTATATTTTTTCATTAAATATCCTGAAAATGGTATTTTAATGTTCTTTTTTTTACCGAATGTAGGCAATTTACATATAATTATTGTGTACAATTTTCAAGACTGCATGAAAACATATTGAAAATTTATATTTCTCAATGATAAACCGATAATTTCTATGAAAAATTTGTAAGCAATAACATTAAAACCGACCGTAGCCATAATATATCCTAAAATATAAATTTGTATTTTGGCTACAATGACGATATATTAGTTTGCTATATGCTGCAAAAAAAAACAAGAGAAAATGATTATCACTTTTCAGGATATATAAGGATAATAAATTTATTTTTATGTAAGGGAATTTAATTAACATTAACTGAGATTTTAATACAACACACAAATTAAAAGTTTTCTGTTGTATTGAAATTATGATTTTTATCAATTGAGTTCCTTCACTTAATTGCAAAAAAAATCTACTATTTGTTCATCGATTTTAATCATTTTCAAGTTATTTTAATTCTAATACAAATGTTTTTCTATTAAGTGATAAAGATTTAAAATTTTTGCACTCTTAATTTTTTTATGAGCTTTGGAAAATGCATAAAGGTTTTAAATTGCATGAAAACACAAATTTTTCGCGGCCAATTTCTGAATAGTTCCGTAACAGTTGGCAATATAAAAAAATTATACGTTAATAACTTAAAGACAATTTTTTTCCGCATAATCTATTACTATATTTGTTAAAATCGTATGAACAGTTTGCGATTTATGAAGAAATATATTAGCGTGACCGCCCATTATTATTATTACTAAGTACTCTTACACGAAAAACAGATCATATAATTGCGGTGAATATCTTTTTTTTATGAAAAGTGCATATAAAAGCTTTGTATAACAATAGAAATGTAGCTTTATTGCTTTCATGTGGCTTATATAGAGTCTTAGAAATTATAGCAGTTATGTGAATAAAAGGAAAGAAGCTAAGAGAATTCTTTATAGTCTTTGAATTGTATATCCTACAATCGGTATATCTCGAGATCAGTAAAAGATATTCGAATAATTAAATGTAATAAAGAGATTCATACAGAAGTTAAAAATGTTAATTTGTAAAAATAAAACTATTTTAATATATTACTACATTGAAAGAATTTTTCTTCATAAAACCAATGACGATTTCACAAATCCAAAGAACATTTCATTAACCCTAGATTGGTATACATAAATTTACCCCTTTATCGGTAAACTTCGTCAAATCGAAGAATACCAATTTTCAGTTCCTATAATAAAGTAGCTATGCATATTTTTTCAATGGAGATAAATTTATATTGTTCTTTTGGATGTTTTAAATAATAATTAAAAATATTTTCATAAATTGTTACTTTATTTAGTTAATTTTTTAAAATTTGGCTTTGCCTCAA
The DNA here is from genome assembly GCA_956483635.1 of Panzeria rudis. NCBI lineage: Eukaryota > Metazoa > Arthropoda > Insecta > Diptera > Tachinidae > Panzeria > Panzeria rudis. The sequence continues at coordinate 120,605,451 of OY101447.1, forward strand.
TGGTATTGTTACAAAAGGAACTTAAATTCAACTTCTTTTTAAAATGTTTCTTTTAAAACACATATTTTCTTTAAACAAGTATGTACGTTGAACAACTTAACAATAAATAAAGTAATTAGCTTTGCACTAAATTTGCACAAGAAATGCAAGCTTCAGTTTAAAGCTCGGCTCGAAAATCACGAATAAAAAAACGTACATAAATGTTATACTTCGTCGTAGCGACGACGTGAGTTTCAAGAATTTGTTAAAAAGCTTACTTTTTATCATCGAACAGTAATGCATGACCACACACAACATAAACAGACTGTCGGCTAGAGTTACAGAGAAAATTAGACTATTACGTGAAAAGAGACAAAAGAGAACGCAAAAATAAAAACAGTGTTCGTCATTTCGACGAATGTATACCACTCTAGGGTTAATATTGTGAAAGATTTTCATTGGGTGGATGAAAATTTCATAAATCCAATGAAAAGTTTCATTAATATTGTGAAAGACTAACGTTGGTTAAATTTTAACGAAATTTTCATTGGTTAAATTTTAATGATATTTTTTATTGGATTTATAAAATTATCATTCAACCAAAGAAAATCTTTCAGAATATTAATGAAATTTTCATTGGACTTTTGAAATTGTCATTCGATTTGTGAAATTTTCATTGGATTAATGAAAAATCGAATGGAAATGTTCAATTGGTTTTATGAAGCAATAATCTTTCTCATATTCGGATGTGAAATTTGGGGTATATCCAAGGATGACGTACGATGACTGCAAGTCTTCACTAATCGTTGCTTACGAAGGATTATTCGATGTTTTTAGCCCAACACAATAACTAACGCTGAGCTGCTCCGAAGCACAAACCAACAACCAATCCAGTACGACATCCTGATAAGGAAATTTGGATGGATTGCTCATACACTGAGATCCGAAAAAGAGGAAGCCAAGGCAGCGCTGCAGTACAACCCCCAAGGTTTTCAGCGCCGTGGATGTCCAAAAACAACTTGCCGCATCGCAATCGTCAGTGAGCTGACTACTGCAGAGTTTTCATGGAACGAGGCAATAAGAACAGCCCACAACAGAGTCCGTTGGAAGTCACTAATTGAGACCGTTTGTTCCCCAGCTGGAGAATAGCGGCACATCATCATTCTTTCTGTGAATGCTACGAAACTTTATTTTTCTTAAATTTTAACTTTTTTCAAAAAATCTGCTCGTATATCCACATCTATTAAAGGCTCTCTTCAATGTTTGCCAAAATTATTAGAATTATCTATAATATAAAACTTTGTTGTTGGTATTTTCACAATTTTTATAGGCCCCTAAACACAAAAAAATATTTTTAAGATTGTCGATTTTCGGCCATTGCTGAATGTAGGGCACATATCCAAAAAACAATATATTTGCCTCTAAGTGCGGCATTGTCAAATGATTGCCTTTTGCGATATATAATTAAAGAGTGAATGTGTTTAACAAAGTTTGTTACAAAATTTAATATAATGAAGAGACTCTTTTTTAAAAAAAACATACTTTTTCCGGGCAATTTCAAAATTTTTAATTTTCAGTTTTTGCCTGCTTCAAGAATGCAGATATTGAAAATTTGTTTTCTCCAGTTTTACTTAGAATTTAGTCGGAAATCGAAGGCTTACCTTTAATTTAAAATCGAATTGTAAACTAAAAAGTTATCGGCGAAAAAGTTAGGACCAAAGTTTTTTAAACTGTGAGAGATACGAAAACACATATGGTTCAGCTGAAGGGCTCAAACATTTTGCCATTCTCTTGCTTCATTTTTAATATAACAGACAATATTTGAAGTTATTTTTGTATAGATTTCTACAATTGATCTCCCATATTATATACCATATTATATATTTTTTAATGAAATTTTTTTGCACATGTGAGTTTATATACTTCTTGTCAAGTTATTGTTTTTAGTTAATTAAAAAAATTTGGTACCACCATGGTCCAAAGAGTACATTTTGTTTTCATAACTGGTACAATATCAAAAACTCATTTTCCATCCACGATCTACATCTTGAAACGATGTTCTTATCTCAATTTGTTTCATTTGACATCCTTCATGTCTTCACTAGAAAAATTACATCAAATTGGATCAAAATGAAAAACATGCGAACAATTTGTATGTGTATGTATGTATGTATGCAAATTTACACACACATAATTAAATAAAAAATAAATCTATCACCTTCCTCGAGGATGAGTTTTTATTAATTAAAAACATTGCATTAATTAATTACACTGCTTTACAAATTCATATATTTAGAATGCTTATGTTTTGGTTTTTTCATTATGCACAGAAAAAACTATAATTCGTATTCTATTACTAAATTCATAAATTCAAATATTTATTTTATGGAAATGGGACCTATCACAAAATTCGTAAAATTAAACACTAAAATTCGTAAATATTTAATAAGAAAAAAATCGCATTCTATCAAAATTTTGTATTGGATTATTTGAAACCCAAAGAAAAAAATAATAAAATTTAAAAACAAATTCAAACACATGTGTGTTAAAATAAAAACCATGATGAATTTTTCTGTGTGGCATTTTTAGCTTTTATCTGATTTCGACCCGTTATGGCATACAATTTTTGAAATCGCATAGACTATTGAAACAAATTTTTAACTATGGACTTTAAAATTATTTGTGTTGCAAAACAGCTCCCCTATAGCTCAGCCATTTTTTATTCGATCAAAGCTAATTATCTACTATTCGACGCGAAGTTTTGCAGCCTTTGAGGCGAAATATCGTTCATTTTAATCGAATTAGCCTTCGATTCAGGATGGCGCTTTAAAGGGAAGAATATATTGAAAAACACAAATGTACCTTTATCTGGACAATGTCCGAAATGAAAATATTTTATGTATTTTTCTCATGTTTAGCTCATCCTAGTTACATAGAAAAAAGTTTCGTGTTTGATATCAAAAATCCCTATATGTATTCAGTAATTTTTTAATGAAATGTCCTGTGATAAAGAATTCCTCTACACAAAAAAATATAATACGTATTATATTCCTAAATTCATAAATTCAAATATTTATTTTACGGAAATCGGACCTATCACAAAATTCGTAAAATTAAACACTAAATTTCGTAAATATTTAATAAGAAAAAAAATCGAATATTTTTCTATCAAAATTTTGTATTGGAACACATGTGTGTTTAAATAAAAACCTATGATAATTTTTTCTGTGATATATTGATAACAAAATTATTTCAAAAGAGAAACAAATTAAAAAAAAAAATTTTGAGATGTCTATCCCAGACCAGTTGACATGAGCCCGACCTCCTCTCTACAGCTAAGCCATATGCCAGTTACTTTTTTATGAGATAAAGCTTCTTTTAAGTACTTATATATGAAAAGAAAAGAAATAACCAGCATGGCAAAGTAATACATACATCGAAATATTCTATTAAGTTAATGAAAAATATTATTGAAATTCATATTTTTTTTTTCAAAAACATGGTTTTATTGAACATAACTCTTGCCTATTTTTTCTGTGTGCCACAAAAAGTATGCATTAGAAACTTTGTACCTTTTGTTTGTAAAGCAGTGGTCTAGTTTTTATCATATTAAATCACAACAATTAATTTTTAGTTTTTTCTTAATAAATGTATGACTTTTCATGTATCTGACATTTTGAAGATGGTAGATTTTAGATGTTGCAAGTGTAACTCCAACTTTCAGATTTTCAACATCTTCGATTCTTGCCTGCAAAATGTATGCAAATGTAAAAAGCCTATTAGGCATTGCCGTAGTCGTGTAAAAACCAAAATAGCAGTCTCACGAAAATGGTGGTAAAATTTTGCACCTTTCGTGCCAGATTGGCGCAATATGTAGCTCAACTAAAACAAACGAGTTCACTGCTCTTGTACCATAAGATAAAAAGAGAAAATACAGCGTTTTAGAATATACCGAATTTCTGCCGGCTCTTAGACTAGAGGTAAAATATTGTAAAGTTATGAAAAAAGAAATTCTATTGGTGAATTACCTAAGGGAAAAATTTTTGTCATAATTCATTTTGTATGTTTTTATTCATTTATATTTCTAATGTTAAGAAAAATAGTGAACAAGTCAATATATGTGCGAATATGGTATAAAGGTGGCGAGATTGTTAAGTAACGTATATAAGAAATACAGTACACTAGAGGCTGAAATAGTGTTCTGGCCGCTATAATAGCAACCGGTGGGTGGGTCACAGTAACGATAGTGTAACTAATGACCATAATATATCTGTATACTCTATAAGGTTTTAGTTAAAGACAGAAGATATAATTACAACATTCTCCGATATTCTATGACAATTATATGTCTGCTTTCAGTTCTAAATTTAAACTGATTTAACTTATCTAAACGTAGTAATCGCTCTTTTTTAATAAACCATATGCTTATGCAACCCTCGTACATCTAATCAACGTACAATGCACTACAATACTAAATCTGTAAAAAATAAAATTAAAAAAACAATAATTTCTTAAGCGCACATAATCTCTTTAATAACTATGATAGAGAAAAAGAAACAAATCGAATTTCATGGATTATTCAGGACTGTAAATGAAACGAGTTGCAAGGTAAATAAACACTTCAGAGGGTTGAAAACAAATATACAACATATGAGTACATATCGCTTGTCAATATAAAATAGACAATCAAACAAATTAGAAATGAAAATGTACAGAAATAAATAACTAAAATTGCACTATATCAATGTCAATATATTTTCATCGTAGTCATCAGCAGCAAAATGGTCACTATGAGAACCATCACTGCCAATGAACGACATCACCAAAAGTGACATAAATAAATCCCCGGTAATGACTGTCAACGTTTTCAAACAATGATGACTATTTTAATTATTTAAATCGCCATATGACAATATACGAAACACAGATAAAAAAATAAAAATTAAAAAAAATATATATAAAGAGATCCAATGATAGACGTATTGAGGATAATTCCATTAGGAAAAAAAGTAGCAGATACCATATAAACTAAAGAACAATGCTAAATATAGAACATTTCATACTTTATCAATCACAATGAAAAAGGATTTAAAATTTTCAAATAAAAGGTACAAGTATGAAACAAAACTTTAGTAAAATACGAGTAATTGAAAACTTTTTTAAGGGAGGGCGATAGAGTATTAGCAAAGAAAAACAAATAACCTAATGAAATGAAAGCATAGAAAATATTCTAAGATTTATTTATACAGTTGCATTCGTATAGAATAGTGACGTTACGAATATTCGTATTCGAATCGTCGAATATGCGCCTCTTTCGTGATATTCGTATTAGTATCCGCCAAATTTAAGCGAATATTTCACGAATTTTTTGCGAATACGTTCCAAAACATAATACATAAAAAACTCTGAAAATTAAAAAATGTATAAATTTTTAATAATTTTTACTTTAAAAACCCTTTGCCTCTAACGCAAAATAATAATGTTCTTTTAGTAAAGAAAAAAGAAACAAGATATATATCATAACGACATCGTATCATCGGAATGTCATAATAATATTAAATACCTATAGTATTGTGACAGCTTTTCTCAATTTATTGTTATTGACGCAAAGCGTAATTTTTTTTCAATTAAATTTGAAATATCAAGTGTCACTAACTATTTAGATTGAATATTTGTATTCGTATTCGAAATCGGAGAATATTGGCTCAGATATTCGTATTCGTATTCGAGAATATTAAAAAGTGATATTCGTAACATCAGTAGTATAGAGCCATAAAATATGTGCGTTTATGTGTACATATGTTGAATGGATTACAAAAACCTACTACATTTAATCCCAATCGTATACTTAAAAAAAGCTTAAAAGAGTTTATATGTCCGCCTCTCCCCATAGTTCTACTCCTTCATCTTAATAACTTTCAGTCAGTTTATAACAGAGCCAAAAGTAACGAGGTCTCTGTAAAAATGGTTGGCATAGAGGTAAGAATATTTCAAAAAGCTTTTAAAGGTTGATATAAATACATACTTACAAGCGATTCACAAGGTAATTTTTAAGCATGATTAAAATTCATGACAATTATTTTTGGTGGACGAGCGGGATAGAGAAGAAACATCACAGTTTCTGTTTTCCATGTTTTTTTATATTCTTCTTTAGTTCAGAGGCATGCAATTCTTGGTCATGGCCCACGACGTTCGACGGCTATTTGTCGGCTATTTGCATGTACACAACACGAACAATCGAAATAAACTACAACAAGTGCACAACAGTGGGATGTACCTATCAACAAATCAAATAAACACTAACACACTTAAACAGCAAATTATTTCTGGTCTTGTTTTTTCTCACTTTGCCTGGCTATCCTTTAGATAGATTTGAGTTTTCTCTCATTTTCTCTCTCACTGTGTAACAACCACTTCACACGGTGAATAAGAAACCATGATTTTTTTATTTCTCTTTGAAAACATCTTCTAAGAACGTCTTGCATTTATACGAAGATTTTTATTTTCATGATTCTTTTTTATAAATTATGCTAGGAACTATGACGAACGACGAATTTTTAGCCGCGCATATTCGTCACCAAAGAGAAAACATATTTGTGTATATGAAAATACACACAATAGGGCCGTCGGGCAAAATTCGCTACACGCGGCGAACTCTGACTAGATTTGTTTCTATTTCTTACCCCGCTTTACTGATCCCAGTTGTACATATCTCTATTTTGATAAAGAATGATTATTAAATTGGAATTTTTTGGTAGTAACCGATTTCTTTCTGATGATGGACCTGATGCTGGGAATGAAAAACATTTTCTTGAATCAATACCAAAATTTTTAGTCAGCATCAGCGTTGCTTTGGTAGTTGTTTTTTATCAATGTGTTTAACTGGCCGTTCAACTGTTGTAGCCGTTAACAATAAATCCGTTTAACGGCCCTTTTCACAATGTACAACCAAATGTGAACGTGGACTTTAACGTCAAGTTCGGCATACAAAACTTGTCGTTAAAGTCTGCGATAACTCTTAATCATATATTGTGAAAAGGGCCGTAAGCCGGTTAAACCAGTTAAGCCGGTTAGCCGGTTTATTTATTTAGCTAATTTAACCCTATTGAAGAACTAAAGTTGAATCAAACACATTGTTGTGAATATAGTAAATCTAACAGATCTTATCAGAATTGTAACAATTAGTAAGTTTTAAGAAAATATGGCAAATATTTTTGTAGACTATTTTAGGCTGCTATATCGCCCCTGAAAGGGATTGTCTCATCTAACAAAGAGTTTGAGGGTTAAAATGTCCCACAAAAATGTTCTCATGGTGTTTTACATAAAATCACTTAACACATCTGGTTTAAGTTTCAACGAAACCCAGCGGTATAGAAAATACGTATTCCATTCTGCTGGTGTGACCTATAGCGCACAAACTCTGCTTTGGTACCGCAAAACAGAGACAATGGTGTCGATTCGGGAATACGCGTCGACTTAGTGAAAGTTACATGTAAAACCAAAACAAAATAGCATAAATCTAAAAAAATTGTTTTTGTTTCTCATACAAAACTTGCCGTTTTTAAAAGTTAGAGCAACGCGTTTAAATTCTCACGTTTATTTCATATTAAAAATGTAATGAAAACCAAAACAATTGGTGAAACTTTGTTTTTGTTTCAATGCAAATTTCCACTTCTTCGATGCGTTTTTTAGAATAGCCACCAATTATTTCTATTACTGATTGCAGCTTGTGTTCTGGTCCTTCGAGCCGGACTCTGGTCTCAGTCATTACTGACACTGTAAGCAGAAGAGGTGGTTGCCGGCGTACACAATAACAACAACAGCGTTGACAACTCTAAGTTGTCTCAATCACCCCCAATGCCTGGTCCTCCCAATTGAACTTCTTCAAATTGCACCAGTGCAAGGCGAGCGCCATGTTTAAGTTTTAAAGGAACCTAAGTCACCTGAATGCTGACGAAGTGCGTTGCCGCACAGAAAATACGCAGTTCTAAGTCCACAAACTCTGCTTTGGTACCGCCAAACAAAGACAACAGTTGCAATTAATGATCGCAACTTGTTTACACCACTGTATCTATGTGCGAAATGGGGAAAACTTAAATGCCCGTAAAATGAGTACCAGATACAAACTTTCAAAACGCCTATGCATGTATATATTTCTTAGTGCCCTCTACCAGCATCGGTTGCTATAACAATTTTTTTACTGTGTAAATGTTATTTTGTGATCTTATTGATGCCATTTCACTTGCAAAATTTTTTTAATCTCTCGATATAGCCAGTCCGACTTTGAAGGTTTTTAAAGCACCCTCGTATATTCTGCCTCATTTACACACAAGTGTATGTACTTAATAATTTGCTGAGTATGTTAAATATTTCAAAAATAAATCTCCGTATAATTGAGAGTTTCTCTAATCCTTTTTGTTTCTTCTATTGTTAATTTGTAATAACAAACAATCATTTCTCTCAAGTAGAAACGAGTTCAATCATCATTTTTTTAGTGTTAAACACTATCTGCGTCATTAGTTAAAGTACACATATTCATTGAAGGGTATGAAGTATTTAGGATAAATAGTTTAAAATGTGTACATAATTAAAATAAATAAAGTTTTATGCATTTTACCATTTTCATAGCTATATTTCTCGGACCATAAAATTTAGATTTTGCACTACGCTAGTTATGATATTCGTACCGAATTTTACTTCTGTTGGTTTATTACCGAAATTGAAATAAATATTATATATATATTATATTAGTTATATATTAATATATGGGTGATTCTTTTCTAAATGTAGTTTTTCATGTCCTGCACTATTCTGTCTTACTAGTCATAATTATCAATCTATTAATGAATTTTTTATATAAATTCGGACGTCATGACCATGTTTCGTAATATTTTTTTGAAATTGCAAATTAAAATCAAAAGAAAACTGACACTGAAATATCCGCTCCGTAGTATGCCCTTAGTTAGAGTTATAGAATTAATTTTTTTGTTTAAGAGAATCCATGCTTACCTTACTTTTGAAACCGCTTTGGCTTGGGGACACAGATGATTTTTATTTTAGGACAATAATTCTTCAGATACTTAGCTCATTCTTTTTAAATATCAAAATAGATACAGAACATTGCTCAAAAATATTCATCACATAAATTTAAAACTTTTTGTTCTGTATAGTGTTTTTCAATTGATTTCGTAACTCTAACATTCTTACACAAACAAAATCAAACAACATTCTTATACTTACATGCCAAATATGCAAATTAAATCACGTTCAAATCAAAATGAACATTAAGCGTTTCATTTAGTTTTAGTTTTCTCAAAGATAATAAATCACTAAATTTGACATTAATGCAATAATATATCCACATACAAACTACATCAATATTTGCATTAAGAGTTTACAATCATTAATTAATAAATATTTTATCACTCATTATCTATAACAGTAGATGTGACAAAGAATACAAATTAAGATTTATACACCCGACCAAATACCCAAATATAAACCACAAACGGTGCCAAACTAATGGTGTTGATATCAATTGTCGTCATTGCCATATAAAAACCCTTATTTTCAGACGCTTGATGATGTAGCAAAAGTAAATACAGATCTTTGTTAAATACAAATGCTTAAAATGCACACAAATACTCATGTATATTTTAACCCACTTGACCAATCTATTTCGAATATATCTCGAACATTTATCCTGTAAAAATATCGAGAATGACACTCAAAAATTAGTTGAAAAAAAGTTCACTTGTCGCTTAGTTTTGTTTTTGTTTCAAAAACATTAGATTTCAAAGGTTCGTTAGCAATATCAAAAGTTAGCCAATATCGTAAAAATTTCAATATCCCAAAGAGGCAGGAGCAACATCAATTTTTTAAGATTATTATCTTTATGTCTAATTAATTTATTTTATTTATTTTGGAATTCTTTAACTTACGCTGCAGTCAATAACATTTGAACACGGTACCTCCAGGCTAACAGACTAACACACATCCACTAGGATATCGTGGCAAATTTTTTTCTGTTCAATTATCTCACATATGTGTTATTTTAATGCTTTAACTTACGATGCAGTCAGATATATTCGAACGCGATACCTCTTGGCTAATATATTAACACACATCCACTAGGCTATCGTCACACATTCGAACAATTATCGGGAGAAGTTCGCTTTAACGAAAATTAGATTTTTTTTAGATTCACGAAGAAATATCGAAGAGTTTTGTTTCGAAATTTCCTTACTTTAGCGAACATTCGTTTATTTCGAATCTCAGGTCAAGTGGGAAATCACACAACACAATGACACGCACACTTAAGCATATGCAAACAAAACAGACACACTAGACAGACACGCTAGGAAAGAGCAATTGTTTTTACTGAATCAATATAAATGTTCTTTTGTTAGTAATAAATGTTCGATTCGGTCTACAAGAACAGATACTCAACTTGTATAAAGTAAGTCGTACATAGATATGACTGTTATCAGTATGTTTCTGGTAGGAATGTGGGTTTAACGAGTTGTATGACTGGTAGGTTATAATCGTGCCTATTTTGTTCTTCTAAAAAGGAAAAAAGCAACCACTGAAACACAAAGAAGAACAACACAACTTGTTGTTGTTGTTCTGCATACTGACATATAAACCATTCTAACCAATTGTCATCAATATCTAATATTCGTGTAGAGCAGCACAAGTCTATACATTCACATACATGATTGTAGCTATCCGGTTGGCCAACTCGTCGTAGAGCACATTATTATCAACGACTACTTAAGGAATTTTTGACATTTGTCATGCATGATATTTGTCGATTACAGTTTATATGCAAAGCATATAAAAACTTAAGATTTCTTTTTTTAACATTTTTAACATTCTCATGCATCGCTCTTGCAAGATGTCTGAAAGACATGGCCAACCGGGTATTCAAGAGAATAGTAAACCAATTCATTTCGTCGAAAAAAACAACATATTCAGCATGCTGCAATACTGTATGTCACAAAAGTTTAAGTGACATCTATGTAGTAAATAAAAAAAAACACATAAAATTCAGAAAAATGCATGAAATATTTATTTGGATCGATAGTTGGGTCGATATAATTTAATGTTTGAAGATTATTTCATGCAAATGTTGGCCGCGGCTGCGCCTCAAATGGTCCATCCGCTTAGTCCAATTTTGGCATACTCTTTCCAACATTTCGGCCGGTATCTCACGAATAATGTTGGCAATGTTGGCTTCCAGTGCGTCAATCGAAGCGGGCTTGTCGCTATAGACATTAGCCTTAACATAGCCCCACAAAAAATAGTCTAGAGGCGTTAAATCGCACGATCTGGGCGGCCAATTGACTGGTCCCAAGCGTGAAATAAACTGTTCACCGAACTCGCCTCTCAATTGGTCCATTGTTTCGCGTCCTGTGTGGCATGTGGCACCGTCTTGTTGAAACCACATGTCATGCAAGTCAAGCTCTTCCATTTTGGGCAGAAAAAAGTTTGTTATCATCGCACGGTAGCGCTCACCATTCACAGTAACGTTGTGATTCGCATCATCTTTGAAGAAATATGGCCCAATGATGCCGCCAGCCCATAATCCGCACCAAACGGTTGTTTTTTGTGGATGCATTGGTAGCTCTTGCAATGCTTCTGGCTGCTCTTCACTCCAAATACGGCAGTTTTGCTTGTTCACGTATCCATTCAACCAGAAATGAGCCTCGTCGCTGAACACAATTCTTCGATAAAAAAGTGGATCTTCATCTAACTTTTCAAGAGACCATTCACCAAAAATTTGGCGTTGTGGTAGGTCGTTTGGCTTCAATTCTTGCACCAGCTGTATCTTATAAGGCTTCACACCCAAATCCTTCCGCAAAATTTTCCACGTAGTGGAGTAACAGAGGCCCAATTGCTGCGAACGGCGCCGAATCGATAATTCACGGTCATCACCAACACTGGCCGATACGGCTGCGATATTTTCTTCAGTTCGCACTCTACGTAAACGTGTTGGTGGTTTAATGTCCAACAATGTAAATTTGGTGCGAAATTTTTTTACAATAGCCCGAATAGAAGCCTCAGTAGGTCGATTAAACTGACCATAAAATGGAAGAAGCGCGCGATGAACTTTCTTAACAGAGCACGCATTTTGGTAATAAAATTCAATAATTTGCAAGCGTTGTTCGTTTGTAAGACGATTCATGATTAAATTATAGACCAAACTGAAGATGTTTGACAGTGACACAAGATACAAAACGTGCGTGAGCTGCCAAAACTAGTGTTGCCAAAAAGATAATAGCAAAAAAATCACTCTATATATGTATGTGTGTGGGTGACTCACCTTTCAAATGCTTTTTTCGTGTCCGCTGAAAGTATAGTAAAATTTTTCATAAAATAAATGCATAAATTGGGAAATAAAAACTGCTGTAGCATGATTTAATATATTAATATATACATAAAAGTTTTGTTTTTGTGCAAGACTGTCCATTATGTGTTAAAAACGAAGAATTAAAACACTGTTTATACTCTCTTCATACAAAATGCCGTGTCCGTAATGCATGCTGTTTATTTTCCACATTAAAAAAGTATGAATTTTTCCAAAAACGATATTGAATTTATAGTGGTTTTAGATTGTCTGCATTTGCATCTCCTATTTCAGATATCAATATTGTGTATTGAGCGCTACGATATTTTAGTACGCTTAATTACTCAGTTTAATTGTTGAAATTGCACTAGAAACATACACTAAAACAACAGCTGCTTATGTCAATATAAACAAGACAGTTGTTTTGATATAAGCCATATCTGAAGATATGTTTGAAAACTGAATTCTCAAAAAAATCTCTTATCTCTTATCTCTTATCTATCAAGTGCAAGAATTAGTTTGATACAATTTCCGATTTAAAACCTCTATTAAATTTAGTACCTGGTAGCTGTAAGACTTATTACTTCGTAACTCAGTAAAGCATATTCCTAAAACTATACTTTTCTGCATTTGTTCTTTTTCTGGTTATTTCTGCTGGATGGTTTGCTTTTGAGAGGATATCGAAAAAAATATATTAATTTCAAGAAAAAGAACAGCGTAAAAGTTATGTGAACTTTATTAAATAGTATTATATTGCGAAACATTTCAATCAATCAATCCTAGTTTATATCCAAAAAAAAGTATTGAGTGTTATCCATCTTTTATTAATTTGATTGAAATTTTTTAGGGCTTAGAAGTTTTTATTAAAACTCATCTCAGATTATACATTTGAACTGTTTTAAATTCAAGATAGAGAGTGTGTTCTGAAAAAGTATAGATTCCGTAAGAAAATGTATTGAGCGTTACGTTAACAAAATTTTTAAATATAATTTACCTATTATCCGTTTAAAAATTATCCGTTTAAAAATTTCTGATTTGTTGTCACTACGGCACTACTGTTTGTTATATTTTCAAATAATGTATTAGGTAGGTCGTATTTTGATATGAATAATTATTTCAAATTGACATAAATTTTAACAGCGTCGGTTGGTTTTATTAAAATTAGTCTTATTTGAAAGAAGATTTAGCCTGCTGTTTGCTTATATATAAATGTTTGTAAAGAATTCTTTTAAAAGATAAAATTTTTTATTGTTTAATTGGCTATAACTTTTAATTTCGTCCTGCGTTATTACAATTTTTTGTTTCTAGAGATTATATATAGTACTTTCAAGCCATATATTAATTTTTTGTGCTATATTTTTGCCCAAAAATCATCCCCAGAACAACTACAAAAGCAGGTGTAACAAAAAATGCAAAAGATCGAAAAATATAACTTTATTTCACGATCTATTGAACGAGGCAAAAACTATAAGACGAATCCTACCTTCTCATATTTCTAATAATTCAATTGGCAAAAATAAAAATTAAATGTACACTTGAAATGAGAATCACGCATGTACTTATATTTTGTGTTAATATGATAGCCGATTTGTTCCTTTGCTTTAACAATTGAATGAATGAGATAATAAATCTTTAAATGTGCACACAGTGTAATATGAATAACAGAGGATTAGAATCAATAAACTTATTGATTTTTTCCTAAAATTCTTAGTCAATCGAAAGTGCTGAATGTAAAATACATAAAATTGTGTCAATTTAACAGTCTGGTGGTTTCGAGATCGATTTCTTCCAAAAATATTCGGATATGTTTCACTACAACTAAGTTAAAAAGAAAAAGATTTGTCCAGGTTTGTTAACTGTAATGTTAGCCAACCGTTTTGTTTTCTTTTATAAAATTGTTTTGTCAATACTAAATTTTTTATACGGTTGGTAATTTCTGTTTGTCATATCACGAAAGCATACACGGAGAAAAAATAAGCTTCATATTTGTTTCATGTTGATTCTACATGATCTTCAAAAAAAAACAATTTTCTGTTCGAAATAAGTATATTTTATGTTGATTTAATATTCCAGTAAAGTTAAATCAACGCACTAACCACTGCAGTCACAACAGCTTCAAATATACCTTAGATATACACAAACAAATTTTGATTTTGCTAAATATATCTTTCATGTTAATTCAACATGATTTTTAAACATGATTTCAAAAACCATCTCATATATAAATCGCGTAAGTAAAATAATTAATAAAATGTTAGTGCGTTGATTTAACTGTACTGGAATATTAAATTAACATAATATATAATTATTTGAAAAAAAAATGTTTTTTGAAGATCATGTAAAATCAACATGAAACAAATATGAATCTTATTTTTTTCTGTCTGCACTACTGAGCTAATGTAAATCACTATAAAATTATTTTTTGTAGTATCTATCACAATACTTTTTTTTTTAACCGAATCTGAAGTTTATTGGTACAAAATTATCCGCAGGACTATTTCACTTCAAAACTTTTACATTTTATTTTTGTAAATATTTACAACAAAATGAACCCATTTTATCATATCCATTTTCATATCTAAATGAGCGCTGGTATCTTTAAAACCTACAGCGGCATATCGTTGAGTTTCTTTTTTAACCTCGTATCTGCAAATTCATAATTCCGCGGTATCAATAAAAGCATAACTCTTGCATAATTCATGTAAATATTTGTAATAAATATTAAATAAGAGTATAGGAGAATATCTCTATTCTGATCTCTACAAGACAACTTTGTCTTTATTTTACGTAATATAAGTGCTACAAAATGTTTTTCACTAATAATCTCTATTTAGAAAAAATTTAGTTACGAGGTTTAAATAATATGAGGACGATATATCTATGTTACAGCATTCATTAGTAGTATCTCACAATCAATATAAATTAAAGCTTTATAAAATAGAATTCTGTATTAAATTTGTAGGTTTTGTAGAATTAAGAAGTAAAATAACACAATTTGTATTTATACAACAAAATTAAATTAAATATATTATACTTCAATACACTCAAAAAGTTTTTCAAAGTGACCCTCAAATAAACTAGCAGAATGCTTAAAAAATGGCACACTTTCAAGACACAACGCTGCACTGTGTGGTGTCAGCGGCCAAAAATAAAAAAAACGACTTTTGGAATTTTAAAAATCTGTTAAAACAGTTTGATAAACTAGATTTCAAATTACAATAATCAAAAAGAATTTTTGAAAAAAAAAAATATTTTTGACAAAGTTATAGCCAATCAAAGTTGAAAGTTTTTGGTAAGTATGCAATATGCACACAAAAAACGTGAAAAATAGCGTATATACAAATGGATTAATTTAACGTAAGTTGTCGATAATGCAGTTAAATTATTTATAAATATTAAAGTATGACATTACTAAAATATAGTAACATATTTTTTTTACATTTAATTCATCATGTGTTTTGTACCGTTATTCTGAATGTAAACAGAAAGAAATTTTTTTAATTGTTTACAACTTACAAGTTTATAGAAGGTCTAAAAAAATATTGATACAAGTATGTACATTTAAAAAAAATGGGTCTCTTTTGCAGAGCTTGGCAGAATAGTCAATTTTTTTTACTTTTTCAGTGTCAAGGCAAGTGCAAATTAGGCAAATTTTCAATATTTGGCACAAACATACAACACACTCCCTAGCCCTTACGGAAATTAAAAATCATTAAGAAGATAAATTTAAGACACAATTGCAACAGAAAAGTATTGTAAGACTTAAATCAATTCTAGCTAGAATAAAAAAAAGTTGGGAAAAATGCTACAGAAAGAAATCTGTGTTTGAAAACAAAAACTTTTTCTGGCTAAATTCATTTTTTGATGTGGAAGAAGTTGATGAAGAAGTGGAAGAAGTAGAAGAAGTGGAAGAAGAAGAAGATATATACATTGTAATATCATTATCTGAATATTTATTTTTTATAATATAATAAATAACATGTTTTTTATTTATTAAGGGACCAAGTACAAGTCGTAAAGGAAGACCAAGAGTAGGCTTTAATGAAAGTTCTGAACGAACCCAAAGAAGAAAGGTAGATGATCTTGTGAGGTCTACATGCCCTGAGCAATTACGAAGAGCTGTTCAAAGAGTATCTAGCCCAACTCCAGAAATTTCTATTTCCGTAGAAAAGGCTTTAGCATTATTAATAGATAATGATCTATCGTATAGACAATATGAAAATATGCGAACGGTTGTAAATGATGTGCACAAGAACTGTTTTCCATCATATTATAGTCTACAAAAAGCAAAGAAAAAATATATTCGGGAAAATATATCAATATCAGAAACGTCAGTAAAAATACCATTACAAAATTTTCTAAATATGACAGCCAAAAGTTTATTAGATTTAAATGATTTTGAAACCCAAAATGATATAGTTTTGGAGATTAAATGGGAATTTGATGGTAGTTCAGGCCATAGCAATTACAAACAAAAGTTTAATGATCCAAATTCGCGGGATGAATATTTATTTGTTGCTTCATTTGTTCCATTAAGATTTTTAGACTGGGGTACAGAAAACAGTTTATGGAATAATTTAAAACATTCCTCAATAAGGTATTGTCGTCCAATATGCTATTATATGGAAAAAGAAAATTCGGATTTGGTTAAAACTACAAGGGCAATTATTCAGGAAGAAATTGATAATTTGCAAACATTTGATTATGTTTCTGATAAAAAAAACCTTACCGTTCATTTTGACATGAGATTAACAATGGTAGATGGAGCTGTTCTTAATGTGTTAGCTGATAACAAAAGCAGTTCTTCTTGTTTTGTTTGCGGTGCAAAACCCACTGAAATGAATTTAATTCAAGTATTTGAGAGGGACCTTAAAAAAAGAGAAGAATTACATAAACACGGATTATCAACATTACATGCATGGATAAAATTCTTTGAGTGTATATTACACATAGCTTACAGGTTGCCTCTAAAAATTTGGAGAGTTTCAAAAAATGATGATAAGCAAATTTTAAATCAAAGAAAATCTAAAATTCACGAAGATTTTAAAAAGGAGCTTGGATTAAATGTAGATAAAGTTAAAACCGGTTTTGGTACAACAAATGATGGGAATACTGCGAGACGGTTTTTCAGCAACATTGATGTCTCATCTAGCATAACGCAGGTTGACCCATCACTAATTAAAAATTTTTCTTTGATTTTAAAAACTATTTCAAGCAGTAAAACAATAAATATTATAAATTTTCAACAGCTGCTTAGAGAAACATGGAATTTATATGTTCAAAAATATTCTTGGTATTGTATGCCTGTTACTGTCCACAAAATACTAGTTCATGGAGCAGAATTTATAAAAAACTCCAAGATTCCAGTAGGTATGTTATCTGAGGAAGCTATAGAAGCCACTCATAAAATTTTTAGAAAAACTCGTTTAAACCATACTCGAAAAAATAGTCGTACAAATACTAATAAAGACCCAATAGAAAGAATGGTTTTGCAGTCTGAACCAAAGTTATCTATACATAGAAAAGAAGATAAAATAAGTAAAAGGAGTTGTGAAAAAATAAATGATTTCATTATTGAGGAAAATAATATTTATGCGGATAATCAAGAAAATTTAATAAACCAGCTTGAAGAAAGTGATTCGGATGAATAGAGTAAACAAATTCTAACATTTTCTTTTTTATTGTATTTAATAAATAAAAATTGTTCAAAACATTATTTTTTATAATTTATTTAAATAATAAAACAAGTGTAAACATTAAAAAGTAACATTTACTTTACTTTCCATTTGAATTTTTTTCATTGAATTTTTTTCGTTTTTAAAAAAATTTAAGACAAAAAATCGCCAAAAATTTTATTAAAAAAAATTATTATAAAAAATTGGTAAAAATTATTAAAATTGGATAAAATTTGACACACACATTATTCTTGTTACAAGTGTTTCGTGTATGAAATTAATTTAAAAATTTAAATTTTTGTTCACTTTTTTTTTAATTTTTTGAAAAAGGACATTTTTGAGATAGGCGTGTCCTTGCTCCGATTTGGATAAAATTTTATCAAATCATTTAGGGTATCAAACTAAATGACTATACAAAATTTCATGAAGTTCGGACTTTTTTCTATCTTTTATGACGTTTTTTAATTTCAGGATATATGGGAAGGATACGAATCCTTGCTCCAACGTTTTTGAAATTTTAATATTTTTTTTATTTTATCAAATAAAATACGTGTGCCAAATTTCAACTCTTTATAACCACTCCTTCTATTTATGGCCACTCGTTATATGAAATCACGACACTGTGCGCTGTTACCACAACGCACAGTAGGGAATTTTGGAAAAAAATGGAAATAAATCTGCAGTTTCTAAACGTGCCCTCCGTTTCTTATAACATTTGGTATGGCATTTAAAAGATGTTGGTGTGCTTAAGTTTATAATTTATATCTTCAAAGAGGGTGGAGCCACAACAACCCAAAGTGGGTCAACGCGGGCTTATGAAAAATTGAAACTCATGCCAAGCTAATGTTTTTGATCTCATACAAAAGAATTTTTGCAAATAGATTTATCTAAAAGTGTACCACATTTATAGGTTTCCGCTTACATTTAAGGAGATATATGACAAGAAAAATAAAAATTTTTAACTTTTTTACCGACACTGGCCCACTGATTTGCTAAAGGGGAAATGAATTTTTTTCCAATTCGCAAAAAGTTATTTTTCGTAGATTGATAAAAAAAGTTTTTTATATTCTGGAAAAATTTTGTTGAAAAATCACAACTCAGTCAAAAGTGATACGCAGTTTAATTTAAAACTTTGAAAAAGTAAATTTTCCTCCAGTCTTTGCAGAAAAATTGCATCAATTATTTCAGAATATGTAATAAAATTTGTTTGCCATAATACATACCCTACTTTTATTCCTATTTGAAAGGCAGTACTTTTTTTTAAATTTTCGTTATAGAATTAACCATAGCGTTTCAAAATAGACTTATATTCATTGTAAATATCAGTCTTAAGGCGCGTTTTCTCAAATCGCAAAGCTGTAATCATTAAGGGTAGCCTAATGTGCCCTTAAATATTTCCAAAAATATTGTATGCGCCTGGCCAAAAATAAGAAAACTACAGCGAAAATACTGAAAATAACGTTTTTGAAATTTTCTGGAGTTTCTTTGGGTATTACGGGGTTCCCAGAGGCTCTCATGTTTTTTTCTCCCGTGGTATTTAGTACATAAATTTCAATAGTCAAAGATTTTACAGCATTAAAAAAATGCTACTCTTATACATAAAACACTAGTTTTCCCCGTTGTTCAAGTATTATGTGCACTTACACAAATATTAAGTAAACACGTTTAAAAGGTAAAGGTGGACATATCACATAACAAAATTTAATAAATTATATGTTGTTTTCAATAGTATATTCAGATTTTAACAATTTTACAATTTTTGAAAAACCTTTTGCAAAACATGGTGAAAAATGTTGTTACGTGGTGCCTTGTGCATATTATATTTTTCTTAATGCTATAATATCGTGGATTATAAACATGTTCGAATGAAATTTTGCAGTTAGATAGAAACGTATGCACTAAAGACCAGGGAAGAGAAAAAATAAGATTTGCTTCTGGGAACCCTGTAATTCCAAAAAAATCCAGAAAATCACAAAATTGGGATTTTTTGTATTTTCACTGTATTTTTCTTATTTTTAGCCATGCTCATATAATTTTTTGGGAAATATTTAAGGACACATTAGGCCTCAAGGTGACTTTATACATTTATTCATTACAGCCTTGCGATTTGAGAAAACGCGCCTTAAAGCTGATATTTACAATAAAAAAAGGTCTGGTTAAGTCAATAGCGAAAATTTTGCAAAAAAAAAAAAAATTATGTCGTGTTAAGGCTCCATTACTCATACGTAACGTTGATGTAGTTGCTTTGAAAAGCTATGAGACAGAAACGATCAGCACCATGCAACTACATCAACGTTAAGTATGAGTAATGGAGCCTTAATGCCTTACAGTTACGGTGACCAACCGTACACAATTATAGTGAACAGTATACTATTTTAGCCTCTTGTCCACACTTTTTTGGTGTACGTTAATTGTACTTTTTTTTTTATTACATGCACCTTATGTACATTTTTTTTTTTTGAGAAATGTTCACTTTTTTCATTACTTCCAACATATTTAGCAAACGATTTGAAATCAGATTAAATTACATTAAAACTCTAGCTGGAAACCTAAAGCGTTTTATATTATTACATTCAACAGAGCCACCTGACAAGTGGTGATAAGCAAAATACACGTGAGCACTGACGATGGAAGTGTTGGGGCTTCCGAAATTGGTGCTACTCTGTTCTGCTGTGTACGTTGAAAAATTAACTTGATGTAAATTTTTCCCTTGTGCATTCGAATATTAATCATGCCCTTATCTTTCTGAATATAATGTTATGAACATTAGCCTAATAATTAATTAGTTTCGTTATGTTTTTTAATCCATAAAATGTGTACACTATTTTTCCATGGAATTATTGGTCACCGTACTTATAATATATATATATATATATCTTTCAAATAATTTTTACAATTACGAAATAATTAACGCACTTTTATCTGCAAAAAACGGGGAAAAATGTACTTTTTTTAAATAAAAAAATTATTTCCGCATTAGCAAAACAATGAAGTAGTGTGGGTAACTAATTAAAATTTTAATTTTCTTTTTGAATGTCTCCTTAAGTGTAAGCGGAGGTGCCCCATTTTGGTGCCTTGTGGCTCCACCCAATTTTAAGATATAAATTCCAAACTTTTAATTTAAGCTCTGCAATATCTCCGAAAATGCCATATACAATTTTATAAGAATCGGGGCTCGTCTAGAAGCTGCAGATTTATTTAAATTTTTTTTTCAAAATCCCCCACTGTAATGTGCATAAAGGACCACACACACAAACATTCTCGAAATAAATATAAAGAAGATCCAATTGAAAAACAAGCCAAAATAAGTTTTTTTAAAGCCTCAGCTTGAGTGTGTATGACGACCGTACACCATGAAGCATCATAATTGGCAAACGAATTTGTGACAAAAATAAAATGAACTTTACAAGAAACATGTACATTTTTTTGTATTGCAAAGAGTTTTTTGTTTTTCTTTCTTGATTTTGGTATACACATAATCCTTATATGCAGTCCATATAAGCAACCACAAATAACAATAAAAAAATTGATCTATAGCAGAAAAAATTGTTAAACTAGAGAAAAGCTTTTAAAGCCTTCAAAATTATATCTCTATTGAAAAGTGTAGAGAGAGAGAGAGAGAGAGAGAGAGAGAAAAAATAGAAACAATTGTAGAAAAATTTACTAAAAATTTAATGCTTGCTTACATAACAGGATCTGTTGGAATGTTTTTGTACTGTATTTTTAATGTATGTTGTATGTTCAGTTAACTAGAAAGGGAGTGTACGAACTGTTTTAATGTGACCACAAAAATAGCAGAGCATATAATATAAAAATAAACAAATAGTTTAATAGTTCTAAACGCAAAAGTTGTTGCCTGACAGTCTGATGAGTTTAGAAAAGTTCCTTTATTAAAACAATGCTGATTATAAATTATAGATACAGTTTTGCAAATAAACAATGAAATGAAAAATTCATCTCTTTTCGAGTGTTTAAAGAGAATACTAAAAACCCTAGAAATTTTAAAATTTTCTAATGTCTAACGCACCTAATTCTTTTGCCATACCTGCTTACTACATTATTCTTATATTAAAGGACATACATCAAAAACATTAAACGTTTAAATTACACAAAGTATTTTTTTACTATTATTCTTCCAAGACAATTTTTAATAAAGCCACAAAAATATGTTGCATGAATACGAAAAAAGTGGATCTACTAAAACTACTTTCTGTTTGTGGTTTTGTAATATGATGACTGCAAAGAACTTCAAAATATAGTATAACAACATATAAAGAGTGTATAAAATAGAATTCATTTATTCATACAAAATCTTTAAAAGGACGACATTATATGAAGTATAAAACATTTATAAATGCTTTAAAATTAAAAGACACATCTCTACACGCACATAAAATATCATACATACAAGGAGAAAAAATTCATTATATGATAAGTCCAAAATCCAACAATAAACTGAAATTGTGACACTTTGCTTACAGCAAAGAAATTTAAATAAAATAAACTCTTGTTGAGTTTAATTTTTTCCACAACACAAACATGCAACTTATGTCCATGAAAAGATAGAAGGGACTGCAAACAACACCAGTCTCGAATTGTTGAATTTGTATAAGTTCTTTCCTTTTTTAATTTGCTTAAAAATGTTTGCTTAAAAATTTCTATAAAGTATGCACATGCTCTCTCCCACGTTCTTTTAAGTGTGGGAACTAAGTCAGCATGTGCATAAGTGTAGGCAGAATAATGGGTTTAATTTATATTAGGGGCTCCCAATAAACCTGCTTAAAGGCAAAATTTAGTCTTTTCATTTTAACAACTTTGGCTTCTGAATTAGTTTTATTACCTTTCATCAAATATAGACGTAGATAAAAACATGGTTGTGTCATGCTTACGATAATTATATTATAAACCCTGCAGCAATTAATGGCTATGACAGACATGTTATAGTTATTATCTCATTAGTTACAGAACAACTTGCACCTTTAAAATTCCACATTGAGCAATTGCGGGATCCCTTATATCCTACGCACACTGTCTCAAAATGACTGACATACACAATGGACTTTATTATTATAATTTTTTTCTTTACTTCATATTTTGTCTCTTTACGTTTCTAATTTCATTTTACTGACCTGGTTTGCTAAATTCAGGAATAAAAAAAATATATGTTATAAATAAAAGAAGTTATAAATTATGCAAACCTTTGTGGTTTAAATTATGTAAATTAAAGTGGTTTTGTTATTAAATACATTTCACATTCTACAACGAATAACAAAAAGAAAAATAAACTCTCTCTTTAATATTTTTAATGTCATATGAAAATGTACATTTGGACCTGCATTATTCTGAAGAGGGAAAAATGTAATATATAATATGATTATTTTGAACTTATTTGCTTGTGAATCCAAATTGATTATTAGGCTAAGGTTCGTAACGTTATATTCAGAGATAATCAAGCATGATTAATATTCGAAGGAACAAGGGCAAAATGAACATCAATTTAGTTTTACGCAGCAGAACAAAGCAACGGTCCTTTCGAAAGCCGCTACACTTCCATCATCAGTGCTCCTGTGTATTTTGCTTATCACCATTTGTGAGGTAACTCTGTTGAATGTGATATCAATTCTTATATATAGAAAATTTTCGTTAAAATTGCATTCGAGAATTATATCACTTTAGTTTATGTTAAATTACCTGTTTGCCACAACAATTTTCTCTGTTGCTGTTGGTTTATTTTTCTTCATGTCCATTTTTCTGATTTTTTGTTCTACTTATGTACATTTTTTTTTGCTTTGATTTTTATACTTAAGTATATATGAACGGCTCCATAAAAAATGGACCAATGAAAAATGGCCCCAAACTGAAAAATTAAAAATGACCCCAAAAATATTTTGTTGTTGTTTGCAATAGAAAAAATTTGGGGCCATTTTTAATTTTTCATGTTGGCGCTACTTTTCATTGAGGCCACTTTTTCTCAAGTAGGAGAAATGGCCCCAATGAAAAATGGCCCCAAACTGAAAAACTAAAAATGGCCCCAAAATGTTTTCATTCAAAACAGCAACAAACACTTTTGGGACCTTTTTTTTCCTATTTTGGGGACATACAGATTTCCTTTTTTATACCTTTATTTGGGTCCATTTTTCCAATTTCTTTAAAAATGGCTCCAATGAATATGGGCGAAACTACAAAATTAGAAATGGTCCCCAAAATGAAAAATGGCCTCAAAATAGGTAAAATGGACCCAAAGAATGTTTGTAGTTGTTTGCAATAGAAAATTTTTGGGGACATTTTTCATTTTTTAGTTTTGGGTCATTTTTCATTAGGGCCATTTTTCCTACTTGAAGAAAAATAGCCCCAAAGTGAAAAATGAAAAATGGCCCAAAATTTTTCCATTCAAAACAACAACACAACTTTTTTGGACCATTTTTTATATTTTCGCGCCATTTTTCCTTTATTATATATTTATTTTGGGCCATTTTTGGGGCAATTTTTCATTTTTTAATTAAGGCCATCTTTCTTCTTTTGGTACCATTTTTCATAAAACGAGATGAGAAAATATATCTAGGTATATCAAAAAGCGGCTTCGCTGAGTAAAGATTTTTGCATAGCCGTTCTTCGGCCGGGCTTAAGGGTTTTTTCCTCTAGGTATATCGAAAAGTGCCTTCGTTGAGTAAGGATTTTTGGATAGCAACTTTTCGATATGCCGAGAGAAAAACAATCTTAATCCAGGCCCAAGACCGGATATGCAAAAATCTTTATTCAACGAAACCGCCTTTCGATATACTTAGAAGAAAATACCCCTAAGCCCGGCTGAAGGCCGCCCATGCAAAACACTTTGTTCAACGAAGCCGCTCTTTAAGCGGATAAAATCCTTCGCCTGGACTGCCTGAAGGCAGATTATAATGGCAAGATCTAATAAAATACGGGGTTATTTCTCATATATGTTCATTTTACGCACGGAGTTATTGCACAATACCATTGAGAAGCATATATAGCATATGCCATTATAGCACTGCACCGAAAAATGGCCCCAAGTTTACTATTGAAAACAACAACAAACGATTTTTAAGGCCATTTTTCCTATGTTGGGGCCATTTTTAATTTTATATCCTTTAATTTTGGGCTATTTTTTTTTATCATTTGGCATTTTTCAGTTTGGGGCCATTTTTTATTTTATGAAAAATAAAAATTGGCCCCAAACTTAAATATGAAAAATGGCCCAAAATTATGAAAAATGGCACTAATTTAAAAAATAAAATATGAAAAATGGCTCAAAAAATTAGGCAAAAATGGCCCTAAAATTCGTGTTGTTGTTTTCAATACAAAATTTTGAGGCCATTTTTCATTTTTGGTTTTGAGGCATTTTTCATTGGGTCCATTTTTCATGGATCCTACATGAACATGTAAGCATGTGCAAAGCTTAAGCCATTAGCTAATTGATTATTTAATATGATTATTTCGAACGTATTTGCATGTGAATACAAATTGATTATTAGGATAATGTTCGTAACGGATGAAAGTTGGAATTTTACTAAACATTTATATTGCAGGAGGTCATTTAGTACCTTTTTATGAGCTCCTTAAGAACAATATAATCTTATTATAATGTAATATTAGCTTTTTATTTTATTTAATTATATCACCACTCTCGTATAATCCCGTAATCTACAAATTCTATTGCACAAATAAAAATAATAGAAATCTATCTGCCCAATTTTGAACTTTCTTAAGGGATTGATTATTTTGAAAGTACTTTTTATATAGAAAGTTCAAGCTGCAAATTTCGTGTCTGTCTTATGAAAATGTTGAATTATTTAAACAAGTTAAATTCAATCCCAATTCTGCATTGTAATTTTTTCTACTTAAACTTTTACATATTTTACTATTAACTATTTATCTTTTTCAGAATTTTCTATCATCATGTTCAGTTACGCATGAAGCCTGCATGTCTTTGTTATTTTCAAAGTATTTCCTATGTAGTATGATGTTTTCTACAAGTACAACCCCTTATTATTGTTCATGTTATTTCAGGTTGTAAGGAAAAACAGAACATGTTTTGCACCTGACAGGGAAATTAAGAAATATTTTACTTTTCGTTTTGTGTATTTTTTTTTTCATCGACAATGGCCCCAGTAGTTTCTTGAATGCCAAACATACATTTCCATATACCATAAGGTTTTGGTGTTTTATATTAAGCCCATAGGACAAGTCTTCGAGACATTATCAATGCATGTGCGACAAAAGTATCTGTTTACCGACGACGTATTGGCGACACTCCAAGCCATTTATTGATGTCATTATCGAA
Organism: Panzeria rudis; assembly: GCA_956483635.1. Taxonomy (NCBI): domain Eukaryota; kingdom Metazoa; phylum Arthropoda; class Insecta; order Diptera; family Tachinidae; genus Panzeria; species Panzeria rudis. The sequence goes on from OY101447.1 coordinate 120,631,756, forward strand.
CAAAGGGCACAAAAGTTATTGATGACAACGTTGGTAACATGCTACTAAAGTTGTCGTCAATAAAAAATAATAGAATTTAAAAAATTAATAATCGAATCGAACCCACAACCTTCACACTGATAGGCTAGCACGCTACCTACTAGCCTACTGAGCTACTTCAAGAACTTTATTCAAAAACACATTTTATGGGTAACTTAAACTCTTTAAAATAAATATAAATAATAAATGGAAGCACGATAACTTCGATGCAGTTGTTGCTCTTGTTGTCGGCAATAAAACCGTATGTACGACAACTTCAATGCAGTTTATACTGCTGTTGTCGACAATAAGACAGTACACACGACAGCTTCGTTGCACTTGTTGCTCTTGTTGTCGTCAATTAGGCTTTGTGTCACAAATTTTCATAATCTTGTCAGAAAAAATTCGTTATACACGACAACATATATCACCTTGTCACCATACTTATTTCTATATGTGTGTTATATAGGCGATAAATCGGTGGCTGTCTTCAAGATAATATAGATGAAAACGTCATGGGTAACTACTGGGTCCATAGGAAACATACGTTTGTGTATGTTCGTGCGATGTATGTGTGCGACTATTTTTTTTTTTTTGTTAAAAATGCACACAAGGCACAATTATTGAAATAGAGTACTGAAGTATTCACACTCATAGAGAAAGGTATCTTCGCATTGATGATGCCCTGTCATCAGAATTCTGACATCAAGGTTATGACAAATGTCATCAATAATACTAAAACAGACACCAATCTTTTGAAAAACGGAATCATAGAATTTCGACATAATTTAAGTGTCATCTATGCTATGACTGCAATGAAATCAATACGATGACACTTAATATATATTATTATTAGTAATTTGTATTTTAATACACATTTTATTGTTTTATTTTTCTATATAAAAGCATTTTTACACTGCATTGATGTACAATGTACAATGTAATGATGTACAAGTTGTTTCATTATGCTTATGACACTTATTCATCATATGTATGTCGCATCAACTATGTTTATGTTGAGTGTGTGCTGCCAATGTTTTCGATGGTGATGCGGCTGAAATGATAGAGGTGTCAGCTTATAAATACTCAATGAATTGAGGAGCCTCGGCTCAAAACTAGCATTAGAAAAAAATAAAATAACAAAATGCAAAACTAATATAAATACAAGTAAAAGTAAAAAATTTGTATATGTATATGCATCATTGATGCCAAGACGACCAGCTGATGTAAAGGATGACATCACAATGATGAAAAGTGGCATGGGGTTAATAACGAAGACACTTGACATAGCATTGATGTCAAATTACATCAGCGTGATGGCAGTTGTTCTGGTAGTGCAGGAGCCGCTAAAAATAAAAACTTTATAAATAAAAAGTTTATATTAACGAGTCAATAAGTTTGAAAAAAACTTGCATTACAAATTATCTTTAATTTACATACATCACTTTATCCCACTTATGCATTCATAAATATCTAATAATTTTTAAAATTTTAATTGGTTTTATTTTGTTAAGTTAATGCTCAAACTCTTTAAAAACCACCCTTCAGTCAGGAAAACGAAAATTTTAACTTAAACCAATTAAATATAAGATTTTAAGCCCTAAACAAACAAAACAAGGTTGAAAATTTTCTCCTCATGAATTGAAGTTTAATAAGGGTTATCAGCTTAGTATTCCAACTTCCGTATTTTTTAAAAAAATTTTTTGTATTTATTGCAGAAATTTGTTGACAGTGGCCAACAATTGGACTTTTTTTTAATACAAGGTCTTATATAGATATATTTCTCGCAGGGCAACACTTTGTGGGTAAAAAAAGGGACAAAGTAAGCAACTTGATAAAAAAAATATAAAGGATAATCTTACAATTTTCCAGGATTTATATATTATTATGCAACAAAGAACAAGCAATTTGAGCTTAGTACATTTTAGAAAATATTTAATATAACTTTTTTATACTATTTAAAAATTACATTCTTTTAACGCCTTGCCCTCAAAGAATGACATAAATTTGTTGGGTATAAAAACTTTTTAATATATTTGGGACTTTGAACTTATTACTGCTGTTATTATATTCTTTTCTCTAAATTATAATGATAATGAGGATAAGCTATAACAATGATGAGAAAAGTAATATCGAAAGATTGAAACTTGGATAAAAAGTTTGTTGCCATTATTTCTGGGCGAAACGAATTTACAATTTACTAAGAGGAGTTATTGGAGTTTAACTACTTTTTTTTTGCTTTTTTAATGCTTTTATATATAAATAATAATATAAAAAGTATGGTACCTAAACAAATATTTATTCATGAATCTACATGTATAAGTATGAGTATTTATGCATCTGAGTTTACGAAGCAATAGCACACAACAGATGCTAAGATTGTTTCGTTAGAGAATATACACTTTTTTGTTAGCATTTTGCTTTACTTTTTTATTTTATATTAATTTTATGTATGTTACAAAACAAACATTCTTAAGCAGCTCTTAAATGTTAAGAAATCGTTTGACCAGCTGTCTCAGTTTCAGTCTTTTGTGTATTTCTTATTTATTGGATTTTCTTAACATAAAATAATGTAAATTGGAATGAAATTGTTGAATACAGGGCTGGTAAAAAGTTAAAAAAAGCAGCATTTTTCAGCATTATATCATACGAGAACCTTTCATTGCCAAGGAATTAATTTAAATGTTAATAAACATATGAACTGTATACTTTTCACTAATTCTACTCTGGCATTTTTTTTTGAGGTTGCTGTTGGCTGAGATGGTTAGTGTGTTGACTACAAACCCTGAGGTCTTGGGTTCAAGACTAGTTTCAAGCAAGTCAACAACATCTCAATTTTTTCTGTTGTGCATTGGTGTATCATTGTGTTGATTGTTGTTGGACTCTTAAGTGATGAAGGCATAGTACTGATCACTTTGGCAGTACTTTATCCCTTTCCCAAAGAAGATAACATATTAATTAAATTAATTATAGGGAATAATTACCTGATAGTGTACTTGTCTTTTCAAAAAAAGGAAAAAAGTAGAGATGATACTGCAAGCAAATACTAACTTACCATTCTTGCTTACAATTAACGAATCAAAAATTTCATTATTAGGAAGTTACTGAACGTACAACATAAGAGAAAAAATTACAACATCTGCTTCACTACTCATTTGTCTATTGCAGAAATATTTTATGAAGACTTAAAGATATTTTTAAGCAAACAGAATAAAAAAATCAATTTTTTTCTGGCTGGGTTGAACCGGCAATTCGCACGTGAGAATACATGTCTGTATTTGAAAAGTATGCTGTTCTTAATGACAAGTCATTAACCAAGTTTGCTGAACATCTTTAGTAAAGAGTAAAGTATATTTAAAAAGAAAGTAATTATTATACTCAACTACAAAGAAAAAATCTTTTTTTTTTTGCCATTAATTCACTTTTGCATATGAAACGCTGAGTTTCACAATTCGTTACTGGCATTTTTTGTTTAATCTTGATGGCAATGATTTTTGACAGAGAGCACAACACTGGCTTGACATCTGTAGCGAAAAGCAGAAAAACTTTACTCCTTGACCTTTAAGTTATATACCGAATATTGGACGGCTAGCCCTTCAAAATAAAGAATCTGTTGTTACCCTAGAGGAAAAAGAGCCTATCAGTAGACAGGTCACTTGACTGGTTCCCACGGAGTAGCAACCGGTTCGAGATCCGGAGCTTTATATGAAAGGGACCGGTAACTTTTACATGGCGTGTTGAAATAATTAAGATACTTAGTGATAGGCTCTAGACCCAAACTACGGCTACTTTTCCTGTGATGGGTTCTTTAATACTAGTTAAATTACTATACTTTAAACATACGTTTTTGATTTGAAAAAAAATAGCTTGTAAAATGAATGTATTTTAAAATTTTGTTTCTAGTTTTGTGATATGTTGTGATATAGTTCTTTTCACATCTCACAACTCGGGAACACTTCCTGACATTTTCATTTTCACCAGTCATAGGACAAGTACGTTGAAGACAATTGGTACAACATTTCAGCGTTTAAAATCTAAGGAGATTGTTTCAATTCCCTTTCGCCACCTTTAGAAAAGGGACTAGACGAGTATCCATGAAATAACACCGTTCTGCGAAAGATGTATGGAACAAAGTAAAAATTTGACTGTAGTTGCAATCATAGAAATGCATTAGATTGAAACCACTTCCCTATCCCAAGTTCATTATCTGAGTCACTTCTTTTGAAGATTTTTTTTCACTGGGATAATTTTATTGATTTTACTTTTTAATTTCTTTTGCCTGTTTATAAGCACTTTACCCAAATCAACACTAAAATATCGATAGCACTTATTGACAGGAACGTGAAATGACCTTCGATCTTTTTTTACTCGATTTGTGGATTCCAGGACTGATTTCTAAAGCAATTCCATTTTTCTTTGATTTAAGTGCAATTTAGTGTTATTCGTACTTACATTCTTTTTAAAATTTTTTTACTTTAATACCTATACACCAGAAATACCCAATATATGTATAATTTTACCTTCAAGGAAAAAATTTATTTTGTTCGCGCTTTACCTAATAATGTCTATTAAAAAATATTCTATCGAAAAGATTTATTTGTAGATTCTTTTAAACTCTACTATAAATAAAGATTTTTTTTAGAAACGTGACTGGCTTTAGCTCTCATTAGCGTTTTATGTAAACATCTTGCTACATTATGATATTTTCGTTTATTTATACCAGCTTTGGCTTATACTAAAATTCCTTAGCAGCCAATAAAGCTTTTAAGCTTTTACAAACATTATTTCAGTATTTATAATTTGTATAACTTTTATTCGGCATTAAACGTCTTTAACGATAAATAAGCTTCTAATAAAAGTAGAATATAAAAGACAATCACAAGTACGATTTGTATAAACTGTAACAAATTGCGCATGAAGGGGGATACAAATGCTTTTCTTTTTAACACAAATATAAATAGTAGTATAAACAGATGTTTATATATTCGTACATATTTATTATCAAGTACTTTCAAAACGCCCTCATGGTTATAAAGTAACTCTTTTTATTTAAATCTTATTCGATTTTTCTTATACCAACACAAAAAATATGCAAGATGTATGAATTTATCCGTCATTTTATTATGAATGGGAAAGAATTTTCCTATAGCTTTAATCCAGGCTCTTAATGACATTTTCTGGTGGCCCCTAGAAACGCATTACGGATTTTCTTTTTATATTGGGCATTAAATATTAGCAGTATTTTCCATATATACTGGCACGGATAAAGGGTGAACAATATGGGATAACCCCCCTCCCCCCGAGAAAAAAGAATAAAATATACCTCATTTCTCATTTCTATTGATTATTTAAAAGAAACTTTATAAATAGTATGTTTCAATTAAAAGCTCAAGCTAGATCTGCGCGTGGCTATGTACATATATGTTAGAAGTGTATAGAAAAAAGTAAACACAGGATTTATTACTAAAACCGTTGATTCAATTAAAAAACTTTTAGTTTTTAATTAAAAAATATATTAATTAAAAATGTCATATCCTAAGTAAAGTTATTTATAAACAACTTTATAGTGAAAAGCAGTGAACGCATCTATTGTAACAAAAATATTTATGAAATAACTAAAAATAATTTCGTTAATTAATTATGTTGTGTTTTCTTCTCTTTTTAGGTAAGTTGAAATATTCAAGATTTTAAGTAAGTAAACGCTTCTAAATAATGTAAATTAAATATTTGAATACCACATTAAATGTTCAACATCTTAAAAGATTAACGACCTAGTAAAAAATCTTAGTCAATTAGATACATACATATGTAACTTGTAATCCAGACGTGAATCAAAACTGGATTATATCTATGGCTTAATATAGAAAAGGCGTATGTCGAGTTTCAGTTATTTTAGAGGATAAGGAAAAAACTAAATATAAACGAGAACACTTCCATACGATAAATAATTTTTAGAGGCCATGTATCCGTTCTTCAAGGAGAGTGGGTTTTAATTCAAATGTACTTAATTATTCAGACTTTAAATCGTTCAATTTTATTTTTTAATTAACTTAAATTTATTGAAAAGGAATTTTTGAAGAGTGTAATAATTTAAAAGAAAAAGACAGAATGCATAAGAGTTGAACTTAACACTGCACTATAGCTTAAAAGGATACATTGTGTGGCAAAAAATAAAATATACTAGATAGAAGAGAGTTGACAGTTTGCACAGATTATTGTGGAGCCCTAAAAGAAGATTGGTGAAAAAAATAGGCAGAAACGTAACATTTTCACGCCCACTCCACATAAGGAAAGATCACAGTAAAAATGAGAATAGCAAGTTACAACAAAATCAAATTCTTTTACAAAGTACTAGAATTAGTTCTGGTGGAGGGCACCAAAAAACATACACGTTTTAGGAGAAGTTAAGTTTCCCCTATTTACACAGAGTTATATTGGCTCGGCATAGGAAATCTTGTAATCCTTAAGTTTAACCCTTATGTCTACAACCGCCTACCGGGTTATGTTTTTCATTTTCAATTCGATATAATTTCACTACCTGGTGCGGTATCGACTTGAAATTTTAAATATGCTTCTAAAGTAGTGTTTTTGCATCTAAAAAAATAAATGTAAAATTTATATTTTTGGAGAAAATCTATAAGCAGTTTTGCAACTTAACCCTTAACCATACAAAAGACATACCGGGTAAGCAGAGAATAATTCATGAAATTGTTTTAGTAAAAATATATGTTTAATTTAATTCAATCTTAATTATATTTCATAGTTTTTATATTATTTGCAAAATATATGAAAATAGACTCGCAATAGATATGTCTGTATATGTACTAAATTATTTGTAAAAAAATTTTATCTTATTTTTAACATCTGTGAGCGCTCTGCTCAAATTGGCTTTTGCCATTAATTTTGGCCACTATGGTAATTAAAAGGACGTTTATTTTAATAAATAAGCTACAAATTATTTAATTTGTCGAGAAAAACTAAAAACAAGATCTCTATCAGTACAATTTCACTACGAAATAACACTACTTACCCGGGTATGATGGTTGTATGTTTGAAGAGAAATTTTTGGTTGTTGACATAAAGGTTAAGGTATAACATGTGGTTAGATTTTGTAGGTAAAACACCACGATAAATATTTGTATACAACATTTTAACCCTATATTTCTTCGTGTCATGGACATTTTTGACCCTTTCTTAACATTTATGCCAACAGTAGAAAAGTTATGCTTGTGTTTTAAGAGCATGTATCTTAAAAAGTAGGAAATATATCGATCCGAAACTTCATGGTATCCTTAACAAAATATTCTTCAACTTATTGTGATGTTTGAGTGGAACTGGACAGCTTATGTGAGTGATATGGCCAGTTTCCGACACACATTTTGTACGAGAATTTTTTTGTTTGATTAATTTTTTTTATTGTACTTATGCTTAGTTTGTATGAAAATATTAAGGATTAGAAATCGAAAGTAGCCATATCTCTGGACTAATCTGTCCAATACCACCCAAACATTGGAATATGGTGAAGAACACTTTTGTTAAAGACATCTTCAATTTTCATATGGATATACTTATTATTTTCTAACGTATAGTGCTTTTAAAACTCAAAACATACCCAGGTGTGTTGCTGTTGACATAAAGGTTATATAAGGGACAAAAAATTCTCGTTCATTGGCAATATAACGGTCTAAAATGTTTTACATAAATATCTCCCTTGATATTTTACATAAAGATTCTAAACACATCCGATAGCTCAAACTCAAGGCTGCCAAGAATTACTATGCCGAGTACTAATTGTGAATAAGAAAGATATTTACCTTTAAACACATTTTTAGTTTTAAATTATTTCTGGCGTTCAAGTTAAGTCGGGTTGATTTGCTGGCTTATATTAGCAGTTTATGGCAAATATTTTTATAGAACATTTCATACCGCATTATTGCCGCATATCTAATTAAAAATTGCATTTTTGTCTTTTAACTCTATCAACTCAAGCAGTAAAAATCTCAAAATTTTTGAGCTTGATATCCTCTGACAGTTATGTAGTGAATAGTACGTTAGCCAATACCATGCGTGTGCTTTTTGTAGTTTGTAATGTTAAATGCTTAAAATGGACTAAGATTATGTTGTCGTCGTTGAGATAATTTATATACTTTGTTTTGGTCGAGTGGTTGGTGCGTTGGATTTCAAACCTGAACGAGCCATGTTCGATTCCAGGTGGAAGTTAACATAACAAGCAGTGAGTCAAAAACATAAATTTAATAAAATAATAATTAAAGATATGAAATAATAAGCTATTAAGATTTAAAAATAAAGGAAAAAATCAATTATTTTTACGTAGTAAAAATAGCATAACAGGGGAAACTTCTTTCATTTTTATGGAAGCTTAAAAATAAAGGAAAAAATCAATTATTTTTACGTAGTAAAAATAGCATAACAGGGGAAACTTCTTTCATTTTTATGGAAACTGCAATTAGTTCTTTTGACAGTTAAATTGCTCAAAACAAAGAATTAATCATTCATTTTATATGGTCTTACGTCTGTTAAATTTTTAACATTTAAAGTTGAATAAACTTTTTGTAAAACTGACATGATAACCAGATTTTAATTGAGTTTTAATTTATTTTATATTACAATTTCAGTTAATTTTAAGTACAGAATATTTTGAGTGTTCTATTATTATATAATTTGACAAATACCATTAATTTAAATCGAATGATTAAATAGAAAACGAGCTTAAACCAAACTAATTAAACAACTTTTGTTAAATACTATTACTTTTAATTTCCATTAAAAAACTCTTGGACCAATATTTGTTTTAACACAGCATTTTCAATGTCAGTTGGTTAAAATATGTAATATCGAGCTTTGGCCGCAAAATATATGCTTTTAAGCTATAGTGCACCATAATCTGTTGTAGATAAATCACAATATCTTATCATCAGAGTCCTTATTACAAATTTTCACTTTGTCAGAGTGGTGAAGTCAATACATTCGGCCATTTTTTGTTGAAGTCTTTTACAAGTGTGGAGAGTTTTCCAAACTTTACCTTACGCTTGTAATTTCAGTTCTTTTTTAGTTTAGAGATTCACTGCATTTGTATCTATGTCTTAGCTATTTATTAGCTGAGCTTTATCCTTGTGATCACAATTTGGATACTGTGATAGGAGTATGCATCGTTATATGCGTGGTTGCTATAAATCGTGCTATTTCTCATTCCACAATTCTATAGTAGAATGCACTTAGCAGTTTTTTTTTTTAATTTCGAGCTAGCTCCTTTTCAATTAAAGGTCATTGTTTTTTACAATTTAATAAAAATAGCAATTAATTACAATTTTCCAAGAAATAAAATATAATAATTTTTGTGCAAATACTGGACAATTTTGTGATTTTTTTATTCTTGATTAAATAATCTTCAGCTAATTAGGGCTAACGCTGTTTATGTCAGTAAAAAACTTTTACTACATATTTACCCAACGTTTTGTAAATGTTTTGTTGACTTTTTCAAGGGTTTCGTCTATTTTAAAATAAAAACTTTTGTTATTATAAATAATACCAGTCACATACATGGTTAACTTACAAAATGATATTATATTACATTACATGTAAATATTGTTTTTATAGAATATAAAAACTGTTTAATTTTATACAATATAACATTAATTATAAAGAATATAAAAACTGTTTCACTTTTTATAAATGCTATAAGTCAAACACAACTTAAAAATTAATATCATATCTAAAATTTACTAATGGCAACACTATAGCTTGTATTTATGTTATTACTGTCTTCTTTTAAGTTAATTTTTATATATTTTGCTGTATTCGCATACTTTCTATAGTGTATCTTTGAAATAAAGTTGAAACAAATGCACTTATGTTCTCCTAAAAAATCAAAAACATAGTATCTTGAAAGAAATTTACGATAAATTTCTTTATAAAAAGATAATGGGTAATATTTTTAATTAGTGTAATTGAAAGTTTTTAAGGCTCAAATTCACAGTCTTTAGTTAACTAATGATGGTGGTTAACAAATCATATATACATATATGAAACCCATCGGCGTTTGTTAACTACAGGCTATGCATTTAACCCTAAGTCAGTCTAGAGCTTATTGTTTGAAATTAGAATTTTTTTTAAGGATACCTAATTACTTGCAGCAACACATTTTCAGTGACACTAAGGGTATCTAAACAGTACAAAGGCGCGTTTAGACTGGGCAAATATTTAATTAAATAAGATTCACAAGTATATTATATTGTAAATTTTAGTTCAATCATGTATGGCAAATACGAAGCTAACCAATACAAAGTTAGATAATATAGAAAAGAAATAGAGACGTATCAATTAACGAATATCTAAAAAGAGTATTTATATAGCACTTAATTAATTAATATAGCTTATTTCGAAGAATTTTATCCCTGTCTGACAATACCTTAAGTTAATATATACTTCTTTTCTCATGCTATTTTCCTATTTTCATTTTATCAGCATTACTTTGTTTTAAATTCCTTTATAATTAAATATTTTACAACTACTTAAATTTTTATACACTTTTACGTTACGTAGTTTAGTACGTAAAGCAGTAAAACGTTGTTCTTTTTGTAATACAATGTACTTAATTTCCCACACTCTACTCAATAAAGAAGCATAACTTCAGTTTAGCGAATCGCAATTTATTAAAGAAAAGTTGTCAACTTCTTTGTTTTTGTCTCTTCAAAATTAATAAACATTTTTACTATGTATTTTTTTATTTAAACTTAATTGGGATAATTAAAATAATAACCTCTTAATAAAAAGCACCACCAACTTGATTTAATTATAATTAATAATATTATGCACTAAGAAGAATGCCAAGGAGTACCACCATATTTTTTGACATTTGAAATTTTAAATTGTCTGGATAATCTTTTTTAATGTTTTTTTTCTAAAATTTAGGCTTTTTAATGGGACTGCTCCACTGATTTTATCATAACTTGCAAGTGAGTTGTCGAATTTTATTACAAAAAAACACTAAGAAACTTAAAATAAAATTACCTTTGTGTCGTTTTTACATAATTTGCTTACATACTTAATGGTTTCGGAATTATTCAAAATTGAAAGAGTAAATTTTTTTAAATTTTATAAAAAGTAGAATAAAAATCTTTATTTAATGAAAATCAATTGATGAATATTGATTTTATTCACAACAAAGTGAAATTACCTGATTTTTGCAAAAAATCTAGTTTTGAAAAAGCTGTTTCACCGATATTGTCATAACTTAGGAAAGGGGTGTTCAATTGTATTACTACACGAACAACTTTAAGCAAAACTGCCTCTAAGCTGTTAGAATATTATTTTTCTAAAAAAAAACTTAATAGTTTGGGAATTATTCAGACAACATGAAAAATGAATTTTTTAGGTTGAATTTATAAAAATTTATAAAAAATCGAAAATGGGAAAAATTTCCCTTTTTTATTAAATCATCACAAAGCTACGTATACCCAAAATTAAATATGCGCTATTTCCTGCAAATCTATGGATAAATGTTGATTTTATTCATAATAACTTGAAGTAACCTAACTTTTTCCACAAATTACGAATATATACACTGTACAACAAAATCAATTTAAATAACAATGTTCTAAGGGATGATTTTGGTGCACGCCACCAAACAAATATATGTACTTATTGGCGTTTTGAGACTTTACATATGGGATCCATTTTTGGGGCAGAACCATTTACATATCACACCTTTTTCGGTCAACGCGCTGACCACCCAGCTAAGGTATCATTTAAAATAATGAACGAAAGCAATTAATATAAACTTGAAATAAGTTTCAAAGTAGCTGAGAGGGCTAGATTGTTGGCTCTCATCTAATCCGATTATGCACTCAACTTAGGAATTGATTTTTTGCCAATTTTGGATTTACTATCTAATTAGCTTTTATTTAGTCTAAAAAAGTTGACTATAATTTAATAATGTTTGTAGTCGACTACTGATTTACCGGCAGGGTATGGCATGTAAATAATTTTATATATTTATGCTCGTAGTTTTCTAAATTGTTACTATCTTATACTGTCTATTACTTTGCATTAATGACTTTTCATTTTCATTTTCTTATTAGAGCAAATCCCTTTTTGTTTTCACTCCCATTTACTGGCATAAGATTTGTTTTGGTGTGAGGTGAGAAACAAAAGTCAATTCACAAGACAACTTGTTTTCTAAGAGAAAATAAATTCGTTTAATATTTACTAAAGACACCTACCATTATAATAATTTGAATTTAATAAATAATCTAGACACCCCCATTAAGCAATTTGATTTTAATAAATAATTAATCAAACATGAAAAGCTTTTAACATGCCACTCAAAAGAGAGATTTTACTTGAACATTTAGTTCAAACACAATTAATATAATTGATAAATTATATTTTTGTTTTGTTAATCCTACCATATAAAATGAAGTTGAGATATCTTAAAAATCTTTTAATAGGTACTTGGAAGTTGTGGTCTCAATGCAAGAAATCATACTTTTTAGCTTCATAGAAAATTCATTAATTCTAACAAAAATAACTTAAACATAATTTATTGAACCTATTTAAAATATGCTCTCAATTAATTAAAAAAAAAATTAAAACTGCTGATTTTCATTCTAAACGTAAATGTTGCGTTTTTGTTTTGTTTACCAATTTATGTAAATAAATGAATTGTGAGAAGACAGGATTTTTATTATAGTGTTCGCCTCAGTCAATGGATCCTGAAATAAAATTATATCATTAGACTTTTTAAAATTTTTCTGTATTGATCGTTACATTTGCTCTCGCGGTTGTTCTGGGAATGATTTTAGCGAAGAAAATACATCAAAAAAATTACTACAATATAAGTACAAAATATATATGAATCGCAGGACGAAATTAAAAATTATGATCACTTTTTCCATTTTGACCTGGGTTCATATGGAAAAATAAAAAAGTTTTGTCTGTTAAAATAATTTTCTACGCATAGATTTATACATGGGCAAAAAGTTAGCTAACTCTTCTTTCAAACGAGACAAATTTTAATAAAATCTACCACCATAGCCAAAGTTATGTCAATTTCAAATAATTATTCTTAGCAAAATACGACCTGCCAAATACATTCTTCGAAAATATATCAACCCACAGTGCGGTAGAAGCAACATTTTTGCAAAGAAAATAAAAAATTGTCGTTTCTACCCTTCAACTACTGTTCACTTTTGTTAACGTCCTAAAATTTATAGATAAATTATATTTTAAAACTTTTTACGTAACGCTCAATACATTTTTAAACGAATCTAATCTTTTTTTCAAAACACACACTATATTATGAATTCAATACAATTAATGTGTATAATCTTCGATGTATTTTAACATAACGTCCTTAGTTATTTATTAAAAAATTTCAATTATATTAAAAAATATTGATAACACTCCATACATATTTCGGATACAAACAATGATTGATTGCTGGAACGTTTTGCAATATAAAACTATTTAAAAAAATTCACAAAACTTTTAAATAAATAGAAGTAAAAATCTACGCTTCTCTTTTAGTATATGTATGTTGTTAATGCAACTTTAATAATAAACTGAGCAATGAAGCGTACTAAAACAGCGTGTCGCGCAATACACAAGACTGTTGACTACAACAAATTTAAAAAATATATATAGTTTCTAATATTTTCAAAAAATTTGATGTGTGAAATAAGAGAAGCGAATGCATATATTCTACACCCATTAAAGTTGAAAATCAATTCTGTACGAAGAAGTTATAAACATTATTTTCGTTTTTCATTATTAATATATAATGGACAGTCTTATACAAAAAAAACCTATATATATTTATTTATAATCTATTAAATTATGCTAAGGCGGCTTTCATTTTAAAATTTATGCGTTTGTTTTCTGAAATATTTTACTATACTTTCAACGGACACGAAAAAAGCATTTGAAATGAGAATCGCCCAAATGCATATGCAGATATTATATGCATGCATTTTGCTGGTAACAGCTCACATTTTTCTTAATGTTTTTCGGATTTATTTTATTATAGCTTCTAGTATTTTGATTTCTTCCATAATATAGACTGAAAAGAAAAATTAATCCATCCGTACTTAAATTATTCGCAAGCGCTGTCAAAAGTACGCTAATCCCGGTTTTCCCGAAATCAAGTACAGAACGATTGATTAAGTCGAAATAACAATACTTTAGTATAAAGTACGGGTGGCAAGCCTAAATTGATGTACACTTATTCACAAATTAAAATAAACAATGCATTTTTCACAGTCTAACTACATTTAAGAGCCGCAAAAATCGATGTATTGGGCGACGGCTCGAATTTCCAAAAACGACGGCGGTGGTTTTACCTTGTTACGATACCATGCTTCTTGTGAAATTTTATTCACCTCAGAAGTGTCAAAAATTTACTTACAAGAGTACTTTGCTACCGTTTGGCACACACCCTCTAAACGAAAAATAAATAATCTAACCTAAAATCTCTTTGATTTAATAATTTTCACTGTGTAAACAGAATTGTTATCAACGGTCAATTTCATTTTAAATTAACATGACTTAATTTAAAATAAATTTTTTGTTAAATTATCAATTAAATCATATTAGCTTATATCTAAATTATATTTGCGGCTGTTATGGCTGCAGTGGTTAGCAAGTGGTCCAAGTTCAAATATTGGCTGAAGCAGCCAAGTACAACACAAATTTTTCTGATGCCTATGATAATAAACATCACGTAAGCAAAATAATTAGTAAAATTACTACATTAATTTATGTTATTTTAATTTGAAATAACTTTGATCTAAAATGGTTCTACGTGTTATTTCAGTATCAGCTGCATTTTGATTTAACTGTACTATAATAATAAATCAACATGAAATATAGTTATTTCAAAAGGAAAAATGTTTTTTGAAAGTTATTGTAAAATCATATTGAATTAAGACGAAAGAGCTATAAAGCAATATTAGTACCACAGAATGTTAAATTAATAATGCATTTTCACCGAAATAGAATCTAGTTCAAATGAGATTTCGGGCAAAATGTAGTTTATTTTCATTATATTTCCCATACAAAAGAAAATCTATTTCCTTACTAGGTTTAGAAAAAATCTTTTTAAATAAGGATATACAACTGTCTTTTTTTTCATATTTGGGCAATTTAAAGCGAGCTTACATATTGTTCTATCCCATATTTTGTATTTAAATACTACCTGATACTTTGAATAGCTTATATCTCATAACGGTTATAATTTCCTTAATTTTTCCCGAAAAGTTGGTTTTAAAATCGGCACGTACTAATTTTCGATGTTTTTCATACATTTATTTTTCACAAACACTTTTGTTTATTTTGTTGTTTATTTTGTACAATTTAATTTCTTTTATTTTAAACATCAAAATTTTAATGAAAATTATAAAATATGAAATACAAAAAGTGTAAAATTTTATGAATTTTTTGTTTGAAAATATATAATAAAATTTTATGCATCCATAAAACAATATGAAAGGTTTTTGTAATTGCTATGAGGTTTATGCTCTGGATATTTTGGCTTAGAAAGTTAAATTTTATACAGAGTTTAATAGTGAAATTTAAAAAATTTATGTAAAAGGTCTGATATGAACGGTATAGATTTTAAAAAAGATTTCAATTAAAATCTACTAGATTTCGCTGGTATAAATGTAGTATACTTTTTTTCGATGATTTTAGTATGAAATTATTCTGCGTGTGTAAGTGCCCAGAAAAAATTGTCCTTTCTGCTACACAAAAAAGTATGTGGGGATTTAAATCATAAATGCTTATAATTTAATTCGATAATTAAGAGGATAAAATAAGAGGTACCCTTAACAATGTCAAAACGGAATCTTATTGATTCTACTTGAGTACTTGTGCGTAACAGGCAGCCGCGTAAACCAAAAACCCTTAACAAATATATTTACAATGTCACAGCAATTAACCAGTTATTATTTGACTTACTTGACGCTAAAAAATTAGTAGTCAAATAAGCAAAACAAAATTAACAAAAGTTTATTACACACTATATTTTATTTATTTAAAAAAAAATTTTTTTTTGACCCCGCAGGGATACGAAGCCTTTTCCGTTTTGATTTGAAGACTAGTACTTTACTTACTGCACTATTGTGGGCTTATAAGTTTAAGCAAGAAAAATTTGCTTCCATATACAAACACACGTGTGTTTAAAAAGTGGTTACTTACTTATTTTATTAATACATAGAAACAAATTATAACTACTTTCAGATAACGATAAAAATGCGTACTAATTTTATTAAAAACTAAGTAGCAGCTCTAATTTGAAGCATAGTAATAAGATGAATAATTCATTAATTTGTAGCCCATTAAAAGAGTACTACCGACTACAAAAATGTCAAAAGTTTTAGCTGGGTAAGTTTTTTCTTCGCCTTATACTAGGAAGGTGTATGTAATAATTTTCAAAAAGAAAAGTTCAAGTGAGGTAAGAACAGCTGAAGAAATTCATATCCCCTAGCAAAATTTTCTTATTTACTTTTCTCAGACGGACAATAAAAGCCATCATCACAAGGGACCACTTTAAACAGAAGTAAAACCGAAAATTCTTTTTGGAACTTATACCTTTGCTATTAATTTTAACATTTTGAAAGCTATACATATGTAATTAGGTGTTTACAAATTTGTATATTTGTATATTTATAAGAAAATTAAGGTTTTTGCGTTTGTCAAAAGGAAATTTACAAATTAATATTCTTATTATGGACGCACACAAAGAGTCGAACAAATTAAAATTTTAACAATTTATGGAAGTGAATGAGAAAAGTTAATGAGAAAAGTTTAAATGTAGGGTGGTTTGAAGAAAAATAATATGAATTAATATATTTATAAACATGTCCTTTTGCTTGTTAATTTTAAATAAATTTTGGTTTAAATAACATAATGTATGTTTCTGCCCTACGGTATTTGGCACTGAAGGAAAACAAACAACAGGTGGTAGTTACTGGTCCGAGTTCTAACACTTTCTATGAAGCGAACTAGTCACTTTTACGTGGTGATGACCTTGGATGGGCTTAATTTATACTTCATGTGAATCTTGCGACTTGCCACTGAACTATCTTATGGAGATCTAATCAGTGTGCAATAATATAAATTATATATATTATTCCGATATTTAGCTGTAACACATGAGTAATATAGGTAATAATACAGGCTTACAGTGAAATTCCGCTTTGAACAAAACTAAATTTTTCTAATCAGTTTGATGCTTTTTTCCTATTCCTTACAAATATTATTTTTATGGGCATATCTAATATTTCCCCTCGGTACTCCAGTATATTTCACCTTAACTAGATGTCCGATTTCGACCAACAAAACAAAAGATTTATCTATATTGATATGAGTATAGTTCAATAAAGTTTTCATTATTGATATTGATTTGTTCTATGATAACTATACTAAAATAACTAAGTTAGCAAATACTATCAATAACCATAAAATTAATTTGATAAATCTTACATATAAATAGGCCACAAAATATTTGTTCGCACACTTTTAAGTATGTTATTGTCGAACAATATTTATGAAGCATCATATATAGCTTAAAAGGTATTTTTCTCAGATACGCACAACATTATTTTTTTCCTAAGAAACCGGCTACAAACAACAAAGTGGTCATATTTCGACCACCGTAATATAGAAAATGTTTGCCTTTTTCTGGCCAAAACTAAAAAAATTATATTGAAAATTTGCAATTATTTTTGCATTTATATGCCTGAAACATAAGAAATTAAACGTGTCTGCTTAAATTTTTGCACCACGTTGCTTTGCCATTGCGTTTTAATACGTTTTGAATGCGGAATAATGTTTAAATTTCAGATGAAGGTTTCAGGAATAAGAATTTATAAATTCTAAACCTTAATAAATGGAACATAATGTGGATAGTGAGTACTTTTGTGATCTACAATAGAGTGAGTTCGTGTATTAGATCTATTAAATCGAAATATATAAAGTGGCTTTAAGTTACACTAATATAACTATAAAGTCCTTTTTTATTTGAACTTCCGAAAAAATTATTGCAAATGATTGCTATACACCATCGCAGTTCTCTAGAGTAATAAATTATTTAACAAATCTGTTTAAAAACGCATTTCTCTAGGTAACTAAATGCAATAAAATCGGACATTTTTACTGTATGGGGAAGAAATCAAAAAGTTCGGTTGTGATAAAAAATTTTAACGCTCTTAAGGCTGTTAAAATTTTTTAATCGGTTTTGCCATTTGACTGTAATTAATTTTTGGCACAAAAATGGTAATATTTCTTATAATGCACCGGGCGGGATCATAATGTATTCAACATTTCATTGTTTCATTTAGTTAGCGGAAGGTTAAACAAAAACGTAGAAGAAATTAATGGTGCATTCAACAGCGATCAATATTGATTCCATACACTTATTATTTTATTTCATACTTATCATGGGAACTTATTTTGGTTTAATTCCTATATAAAATATCATTTAATAAATTCATTTGAACTTTTGAAGTTTTGAAGTTTTGAAACTTTATATAAAAAGAACCGGTGAGGTTTGCATGGCATTGACATTGACATTAATAAGATACCCAGTTATAGGTTCAAGACACAAACTTATGTGTCCTGTGGTTGTTTCTAAAATACTGGTCAAAGTACTGTACTTTAAACAAGAAATTTTGATAAAAAAAATCTATTTGTACAGTGAGGGTATTTAGCTAAAATTTTTACATAAGCCTGTGATATGTTTTCATTTCACCGGTCACGACTCTTGAACATTGTGTACCATTCCCATTGTCAGCACTCATAGGATATTTACTTTCAAGATAATTTTTACAAGATTTCGCGTAGGAAAGGTAACCTATTTAATATCCTATAATAAAACTTAAAGGCTTTTGAAAACTTTCATACATGATTTACATATACAAAACATAAAACAAAGTAACATTACATTTATAGTCAGCACATGTGATTATATTTCTATTAAAACTACAGTGAAATATAAAATGAATATATTAAAGGCTTTAGCTGGATCTAAGATTCAGATCAGCTGCCAAAATAAATAATATATAGTTGTAATTTTATCCATTTAAAAAGCTGATATGTTAATACTTATGTCTATTACCAAATATTAACAAAATATAACCATCTTTATTTTTTCTGTTGCCTTTTTAATATATTTTCAAATACCAATTGTAAAAGGAAGGCACATAAATAAAAATAAAAACGCAAAGACTTTATTACTAAAGGATTTTCTAACATACGACATGTAAAGTCGATTTTTATGGCACACAAGTAGACACAACAAGTACTTTAAGCTCATATATCTACTATATCGTTAATATATAATAATGTAAATAAATTACAAGGAAAAAAAACTCTGAAAGGAGATGTGTATTATATATAAAAAAACTTTTACATAAATTATGTTAACAGCACTTCTAATACACATGCTCTTCGAATAAGTCGTTCTAAATTTTACCACATAATCCGTTAAATATTCAACAGACAAACACTCCCACAGATAGATTAAATAAGAAGTATGTATATGCTGCCATTTTTGTGAGAGTTTTGTTTCAATAAACATTTTATTTGAAATTTGTTGAAACAATAAACGCATTTATATTAAACATATTATACTCTAGAGTAAAATTTTGTTTTTAACATAAAAATAAAATAAATTATATGAAAGGAAAGGAAAAGACATACAAGCACTCAGATATTTAAGCCTACCGATAAAATTTCAGCAATTTATAAAATGGTCTAAAGGTACGAGGGTGGCTAGAAAATTATTGTTAGCGATAATTAAAAAAAATATATATTAAAAACCAAGCATTGAATTAATGATTACGCTAATTACAGTAACAATTTAGAAGAGAGCTAAACAAAAATGTATGATAACGGCACTTACTACATATAAAGCAAAGTTATAATTCTGATGTAATTTGACACAAATGGTATGTCTAGTGTCTTCGTTTTTGACCCCATGACACTCTTCATCATCGTGATGTTAATCTTTACGTCAGCTGTCAGTAATGTAATGATAAAAACAATTATACATAGTTATAGTTTATTACTTTTATATGTTTCTATTTTAGTTTTTCTTTATGTTATTTTATCTTTTCTTCTAATGTGGGACTTGATCCCATACTCCTGAAATCATAACATATTATGAACTAACGCCTCTATCATTTTATATGCTTCACCATCCAAAAGATCGTTGCACAAGTCAACACAAACATTATTGGGGCGACTAAGTGTCATCAATATAATGAAAAGATGTCATACTCTCGTTTGCTTCAATGTTTTTTCTGTGCATGTATGCTGTACTGGTTTAGTTTTTAAAAATACCTTTAGACTTTACTATCAGGATAACACTACTCGACAAATTGGCGGAAAGAGATTTAAACTGAAATGGCTCCACATTGTGTGAAATGTGTTATGGCTCCTTATGAAGGATCTGAAATTAGGAATGGTTCAGCACGTACAGATTTTGAGTTATATCGCAAAAACGTTTTTGGAAAATTTTTAAAAAAATACCAAATATTGTCATTTTTGTGTAAACTCTTTAAAATTTTACCTCAAATCAAAAAATATTTTTTTCATGTTGGGAACAACATATCCTTTGTTTTGAATTGAAATCACATTCAACAGAGCCACCTGACATGATAAGCAAAATGCAAATGAGCACTGACGATGGAAGTTTAGCGGCTTCCGAAAGTAGCGCTACTATGTTCTAATGCGTACGTAGAAAAATTAAGTTGATGTTAATTTTTGCTTTGTTCCTTCGAATATTAATCATTCCCAATTCTTTCTGAATTAAATGTTACAAACGTCAGCCTAATAATCAATTTGAATTCGAGAAGTCATTTTCTCTTTCAGTGTTGAGTAGTGTAATGAGTATACTATTTTTTAACATTTGAAAAATGCATTTCAAACAAAAATAAAAAAATAAAACAATAAAATTTCTAATAATATACGAATTACAAGCAGTATGACATTGTCTACTTTTTTCTTTTACACAGATTTTACTCTTTAATAATATATAGTAAGTGGTATAGTATTAATGTCATTCCACTCAAAGCATGGATGACACTTAAACTATGTCAAAAATCCATGATGACGTTTCTCATCAGATGAATGGCTGTTTCGTTTTCTTTAGGACATTTATCATAGCACTGATGTACGAATTTTGGTGACAGGGTGTCACCAATATGAATATACATTTTTCTATGAGTGTAAAAGCTCAAACTTAGCAATAATCAAGTGTTCATGAATATGGCGAACACCTGCACAAAAGCAAATGTGGTGGTAATCACACTGCAACCGCTTTTAAGACTAGTACACTTAGAGTCACAAAAATAGTTGTTCATGCAGTTCTCTGTTGCATATCTTCGCAAGCCATTTTGTATTAGGATGGCTCCTCATCTATGGATATGTGAAGTTTCAAATAAATATGGGCAGTTGTAAGGAAGTTATATATTTTTTCCACTTATATTATGAGCAGCTCCACAAATGCACGGGAAATTCATCAAACATATTTTTTTACTTTGAAATTTTACCTAAAAAGAATTTAGCTTTTCCCCGCCTTAGAATTTTTAGGGCTTCTTTTAATCACCCTAAAATACAACTTTTAGGTAAACTAATTTATGAATAGGGCTTAAGCAAGCTATTGCAAAAAAGCCGACAAAGCTAAACAAATCTGGAATAAATTTAAATTTGTTTTCCAGATATTTTTTCGAAATATAATTCAAAGTAAAAACTTGTTATACATTATATTGTACAATCGACTAAAAAAATATATAAAAGATTCATCTCAAATTATTTACATAAACTATAAACATGTGTTGCTATGACTCCATTTTTAAAGAAACAATTATATCCCCAAACAAAAAATGTATCGCACAAACAGTCGTAAAACTAAAATAATCACTTAAAAGCCTATAAAAAATTAAAATGTTGTAAACTGAACATAATAAATAAAAATCAATTTGTGATGAATTAAGAAGCATTAAAAATACATATCAGTTTACAATCCTTTTTTGTATTCTAATTTTATACAATGTTTGTTAAATTGCTTTGGTTTTTTATTAAACCTGTAATAAAAATCCTGTACTTTCTTTAAATTTTCCTGGATGAAATGATTACGTTTTCATAGAATTAACATTTGACTCCTTAAAGAAAATCCTTTCAAATATAATAAAAATATATTCCAAATTAAATGAAATTGATACCATTGAAAAAGAATACTAACAAACGAAAAAAATGGTAAAATTTATTTATTCTTTTATTTCCCTGTGAACTAAATACCCATAAATTAAATTGTTTTCGCTTTTACTTCCGCTGTTACTGTTGGCGTTTAAGCGTAGTAAATTTTTATTATTTTCTTACTAACTGATGATCCCTTTTGAATCCCTAATATCCTGCATACAACATATCCCACAAAGCTCACATTTAATGTATTTGTTATAATTTTTGTTTTTACTGTGTGGGTTCGTAAGTGTTTCTCTTGATTGCCAGTCTATTACAATTCTACAAAAACTTGGCATTTTAATGGTACTGGTATAAAAAATCTTAAGAAAAAAATAAATTTCATTTCCGGAATCAACCGAAACGTTACATTATGTTTTCCCTTCCCCCTTGTTGGTTCAATTATTTGTAAATTTTTCCATACATCAAATAAGCTCGCCCATAGTTTTTTGATGTAAGGATACCAATTTCTTTTTTTAAACACCCTGCTATTAGTTTAGTGTTTTCAACATTTCCGTTTATTTATTGATTTGTAAAGAAAATTTTATTTGATTTTTTTTATAAATAACTCGTGTATGTTAAAAGCCAATACCTTGCTTATTGTATAATAAAAATTAAAAAAAAAACGTGAATAGGAACATACTTATTGTAGAAAAAATGTATTTAGTAAACTCCTCGATTACACTGGTTAGCAAGAATTATTCCTTAATATATTTTACAAAAAAAAATTATTGACTTTATAACTGAATAAAACCCTCATGCTATCAAAAACTATATTTTCTAAAAATATATATTTACAAATTTTTATTAATTGAAAACTTAAATTGAAAAAAAAAATTAATATGCTCGAACCTTTGCAGCGAAGGAGTAAAATTTGTATGGCTGATTCTCATTCTAAACGTACATATTCTGCCCTGTCTTGCAAACCGTATCCGAATGAATTTCCCATTTTCCAAACTTAACCCTTGTGTTAATACCCAACTTTACCAACTTTTATGGAAGTAAATGGTGGATTTGCGACGCTGCAAACGCGTATCCTTTTCAGGATATAAATTTCAGGGTATAAATAATGGTAAAATGAATGATACCCGCGAATAGAATTAGGGAGCAGGTTGTAAAAGAACTAGCGGGATTGGAAGAAATATCTGCATGGATAATTTTTTGTCTACTCTACCCCTAGCAAAGTAGTTATTGTCAAGGAGTCTTGTTGTATCATGGCAGCAAATAAATCACGGGAACTATACTCGACAGTTTTTGGTTTTCATTATGTTTTTTGGTTTTCATTATTTTTTTTATGTACCTAAAAAAATAAAGCTGTAATTATAATATCAATTATGCATTCAGATAAAGCTGTAGATGACGATTAAAAAAACGCGATGTTATAAACTTTTATAATAAATATATAAAAGTGGGGTTGACACTATAGATCAAATGGTTAGCAGATAAATAAGTTAGGGGCGAAGTTCAAGGTGGCCAGTAGCATTGTTCTTCAACATATCGAACATGGATTCACTAGTAGCATACATCATTTATTATGATAATAAAAAGATGATTGCTAACAAAAATACACAGACGTCTTTTTATTCGTAAACTATGTGAAGATCTGGATAAGCCAATGATGGAACTACGCATGGCAAATTCTTAAGTTGTGCATAATAATGGAACTAGAACTGTCATTGAAAGCGATGTAGTTAGTGAATACTAGGTACTGCATTCGCTGAGCTAGATAAAACAGGAAGAAACAAATTACGGGATTATGTGATATATGTTAAGGTACGGTCACACTTGGCAAATACTTGCCGAAAAAAACGTGACCAACAGTCAAGCTAAAATTGTATTTCCTTTAACTACAATAGTTTTTTAATTGTGGGTCCGCATTTATTAAAAATAATATTAAAATATCTTTTTGCAGCATAATTAATTTTATTTTGTGATATAAAAACCAAGTTGAATCACACTAACCCGGAGCAAAATTTTGTGGCTACGTTTTCGTGCGCAAATATTTGCCAAGTGTGACCTTAGCCTTGTAAACAAACAATAAAAAGAAGATGCAAAACTCGTAAGAACTGCGCGGAATGTGAACAGCTAGCTTTTGCTGAACACTTAGAAAATCGTGTTAAAAAATATTAACAATTTTACAAGTAAACAACTGTTTTTTTATTTAGTTTTGCTATAAAGTTTATTTTCCTGGGCTATCAATCATAACTTTGTAAATATTTGACGAAAATATTGTTGTGGGTACCCGCGTACCCGGCAGCGCATGAAACGATGGTTAAAGTTTGACCTAATCTTTTGCAATAAAAACGAAATATAAAATTCAAATTAAATTCATAGTTGCTTAATGTTGAACTGGGGGCTAAAATTTTATTTTTTGTTGTCAGGTTTTTTTCATGTAGATACAACTCAGTGGGTACCCGGGTATTAACAAAAGGGTTAAATCTGGTTCAAGTTAAAACATACTTACTTTTTGCGTATAGTGAACAAATAGCTAATAACATGTTTTTAATTTAAAGTTATTTCTAAAATAAACCTACTTTAGTGTTTGACTATGACTATGGGCCAAAGTTTCTTAATGTGGAAAATCAACAAAAACAGTATTTTTGTTTTCCGTTTTTAACACATAGTGGGCAGTCTTACACAAAAAAATAACTTATTTACATGTATTTACAATCTATTAAATCATGCTAGAGCAGTTTTTATTTTAAAATTTTCGCATTTATATAATGAAATATTTTAGTATACTTTAAACGGACACAAAAAAGCATCTCAAATGAGAATGAGCCATATAAATATAATAAAACTTTAAAAGCTGCATCTCTGCATATGAGATATATTTTGAAAATTTTTATGGTGGCGTAAACAGTTATGTATGTGGAACAGAACACCAACTTTAAAATTTTTATCTGTCTGCCTGTCCGAACACGCGGCACGCAAAAACCACTGATTGGCTTAATAAAAAACTTGGTACGCAGATACTTCAAAGACAAATACTGCAGAAAATTAGAAGAAACTAGATTTTTCATCATTTTGAAACTTATAGAGTTAATCGAAAGCAAAATCTTCTATCTTCTTAAAAAAAATAAAGACGTATAGTAAAATCGTCGAAAAGCAGGTTAGCTTAACAGTTTTCGGTAGTGATTTTGCTTTATAGATGTTTCTTGTTAATTCAGCATGATTTACAATAATCTTGAAAGAACATTTTTCTTTGGAAATAACTGTATTTCATATTTATTTATTATTCCAATACAGTTAAATAAAAATGAAGTTAATACTGAAATAATACGATGAATCATGTTGAATCAAAGTTATTTCAAGTTGAAACAAAATGAGCTTGATATTGAAAGTCTAAACTGCGTACGTTTGACATTGAAGCGATACGAAGAATCATGTTGAGTTAAGCTTATATTAAGCTAATGTAGCTATTTTAATAATTATTTTACTTAAGTGATGTGTATTGACATAGGCATCAGAAAAATTTGTGTTATAGTTGGCTGCCGCAGCCGACATTTGAACTCGTTTCTTTTGCATGGTAGTCAACGTGCCAACCACTGCAGCCACCGCAGCTTCAAACTTTACATTAGATATATACTCAATAAATACCTTCGTATGGAAAATTAATTTCATTTTCATTCAACATTATTTAACTGATTACACATTGTTACAGAACATCGCGTTCCAAAAAAATTTTAGCCGTTACCGACTACATCCGTATGTTATGTTGATTTTAAATATATATTAGAATATCTTGCCTAATTTCTTCTAGCTCCAGCTAGAAGAAATTAAGCAAGATATTAATATATAAAGGTCGAAAAACTTAGGAATAATTTTTATATTATATAGTTAGAATTTTTTTATCAGCGCTCTAGTTTTCGCGATAAAGCGTTATGTCAAAAATGAATGCACTGGCAGGACATATATTAGAATAACTTGAGAAGGCCATGCTTTATTCAATTATATAAAAAAATTCAAAATTCAACAACAAAATAATCTTCAAGCCGTGCAAACATTATTTCTAAATCTGTGCAGTAGTTTTGGGATAACCAAAAATAAGCTAATTGTTGTATTTCTATTTTTTATGCATTCTCAAAAATAAAAAATTCAAAATTATAAAATTTTTATTTTTTTGGGCAAAAATTTTGATATCTCTGAAAGTATTGAGCAAATTAAGAAACAATGTTTGAACGGCCTCAAGATTGTTTTGTTATCGAATTTCGTTTTTTTACTAAATATAGAAAACCCTTCTCAAGTTATGCTATGGTGAAAGTGCCTTTATTTTTTACATAATGCAATATCGCCAAAACTAGAGCTGATAGAAAAAACGGAGTATTTATTCGCTTTCACCGTTCCAAATAACTAAAGAAACAACTTTAATTTCTAGCGAACGAAAATGTTTTTCGAAATTTGTAATTATATGTTATATAAAATAAAATTTATTTGAAATTAAAATTATAGTCATGTTGATTTAAAATGAAATGTAATGATTATAACAAAGTTTTTTTAACAGTGAAAAATCAAAGATATTTAAGGTTAGATTAATAATTTATTGTTTAAAATTAATATGAAACAATAGTAATTTTTAACCAGCAGCAGTAAATTTCTGCTGGTGATTCGATTTTTGTCGTCTATTTGTCGGCTATATAAGAATAAACAACAACAAAACAACAACAAGTCACACAATTGAGCACAACAATGAATTGTAGCAATTAGCGATGCTAACATTTTGAAAGCAAAAAGCGAAAAACACTATCTCAAGAAGCTTTAAAAGCGCTATATTATAATTAGCCGCAAAGCGCTAAAAAATATAGAAATATAAGAAATTTTAATGAAATGAAAACTCTTAGCTTAAACAAAATATATAAATGTCATTAGTTTCTTTTATGTTATTTGTACATTTGGGATCATTCAATTATCGATAACACATATCAATTTTTGTTGATTATAATGTGTAATGATGTATATACGTTAGAAATATTTTATATCATCTAATGTTCAAATAAAAATACATCATTATCTTGCTCATATGCAGGTCATAGTACTGCTTTTATATCAAATTTAGATTTTTTTTTGATGTTTCAGCAGACATAATTTTCGTGAAAACATGCAATGGAATTTTATAATTACTTCAACACGAATATTCGTTCTATCTTTGACCTATATTTGATATATAAAACACCAAAATATATGGGAGGGATTAAGCAGAAAGGGTGTTCCCGAGAAGATTTGTAACCTAAAAAAAAGGCGCAATACCAGAGGTTTGAAAGCCGAGTGAGAAATGCCCATCAACTCTCTCCCCACATACCTATAAAGTCGGGTGTAAGACAAGGCTGTACTTTATCTCCCATACTATTTCTCATTGTTATCGATAAAATTTTGATCTCTGCAATTGACAGTGACCCTCAGTATGGTATACTCTGGCGGCAACTTCGTATGGAATATCCAAATGACCTTGTTTATACTGATGATATTGTTTTGTTATCCAAACGATACTCTGATATACAAACAGAAATAAACGATGTCGACAGAACCGCTGGGCGTTACGGTCTAAATATTAATTCAAACAAGACTAAGTCGATTTGTATAAATGCTGATAATTCCCAACCCTTCACCTTAAACGACAATAACATCGAGATGATTAATGAATTCTGCTACCTAGGTAGTCAGATTTCATCATAGAATAAAAAAGACAAAAATGGGTTTTGCTAGTCTATACAAAATTTGGTGTTTTAACCAAATTAGTACTAGGACAAAGCTGCGTCTTTTTGAAAGTAACGTCCTGTCTGTGCTATTGTATGGATGTGAGACTTGGCTGACCTCCACTAAAATTGATAACAAACTACAACCCTTTATTAATAGATCACTGCATCACGAAACTGGTGGCCTGACAACTGGATTTCAAACATTGAGTTGTACAGGAGATGCAATACACAACGTATACTATATGAAATTCGGCAAAGGAAGTGGAAATGGATTGGCTAAGTCCTACACAAACCAGCTATTGACATCTGCAGGGAAGCATTTGAATGGAACACTCAAGGAAGTAGAAGGCGTGGTAAACCGAGAGGTAGCTGGAGACGTTGTCTTGAAGATGAGATTAGTTTACATCCACAAAATTTATCATGGAATAGGGTAAAAAGCCTTAGCTCAAATCGAAATAATTGGAATAATTTTATATTGGCACTATGCTCCCACGATATGGAGTAAAAGCAATTAATAATAATATTTGATATATATCAATGAATTAGAGGTACTTACATATATATTTTATACCTTATATTACTTTTGACAAAATTCATTGTACTGAAGACTCTCCGGAATTCAGCATTTGAAAATGAAAGGTCAAGACATTTTTCACACTATTTGGAACGGTGAAAGCGAATAAATACTCCGTTTTTCTATCAGCTCTAGTTTTCGCGATATTGCATTATGTAAAAAATAAAGGCACTTTCACCATAGCATAACTTGAGAAGAGTTTTCCATATTTAGTAAAAAAACGAAATTCGATAACAAAACAATCTTGAGGCCGTTCAAACATTGTTTTTTAATTTGCTCAATACTTTCAGAGATATCAGCATTTTTGACCAAAGAAATAAAAATTTTATAAATAATTTTAATTTTTTTGTTTTTAAGAATGCATAAAAAAATAGAAATACAACAATTAGCTTATTTTTGGTTATCCCAAAACTACTGCACAGATTTAGAAATAATGTTCGCACGGCTTGAAGATTATTTTGTTGTTGAGTTTTGAGTTTTTTATATAATTGAATAGAGCATGGCCTTCTCAAATTATTCTAATATATGTCCTGCCAGAGCATTAATTTTTGACATAACGTTTTATCGCGAAAACTAGAGCGCTGATAAAAAAATTTTAACTATATAATATAAAAATTATTCCTAAGTTTTTCGACCTTTATATATTAATATCTTGCCTAATTTCTTCTAGCTCGAGCTAGAAGAAATTAGGCAAGATATTCTAACTATATATTTAAAATCTACATAACATACGGATGTAGTCGGTAACGGCTAAAATTTTTTTGGAACGATATGTTCTGTAATAATGTGTAATCAGTTAAATAATGTTGAATGAAAATGAAATTAATTTTCCATACGCAGGTATTTATTGAGTGATATCTAATGTAAAGACTCTTTACAAAATTTATTAATATTCACTGTTGTATATAAAAATCGCTATAGGAGCTAGAAATAATAAAGCAAAAACGCCAGTTTAGCGCTCTTTTTTTTTAAAGGCGCTAAAAGATAAAAATGCGCTTTTTGCGTCGTGCAAAAACGGAAAATCTAGCGCGAAATGCGCTACGTTGGCATCGCTGGTAGCATTGAGCAAAGCAAATAAGCACCAACACACTATTTCACAACAAATTATTTCTTGGAAATTTAATATGATGTTAAATCAAAATTGCGTTATATTGATTCTACATTCCTTCTTTTCCTGTGTGTAGTGTAAAAAAAACTAAAATTTATTTCAATTTAAAAGAAAATTTTGAAAGAAAAATTTTCAAGAAAAAAATTATTTTTTAATATTCTCTAATATTATAAACAAACTTTTTCTTAATTATCATCAGTAAGGCCATAGTTATGACAATTTAAAACAAATATTGAATATTTTGAACTTCGAATAATTTTCAGAATTTTTAATTTAAAAAAATTAAATAAAAATCTTCTCATAACACCCAATTGAACCAAAGTACCAAGAATTGTCAAAATCGGAGGCCTGTCATCAAAAAGTGATTGATTTTTTATGGAATTGCTGCAATTGCTTAAAATTTCTTTATAAAAATTATAATACGTGACTTGTCTATTTGTATGGATTTGTTGTTGTAATTTTTATTATCTGATGTCGGTGTTTTTTCATTGTTCTAGTTTTTAAAGGATAAGAAAACTAACCTAGCTAGAGCAGAGATAAGAAAAAAATGATAGAGCTGGACGAATAACGAACGGTATGCAAGATACAAGCAAACGACAGGGGAAAAGTAAAGGGAATTATTCTTAAAACAACTTAATTTATTTATTAATTCTTTGGTTTTGATTTACAGGAGTTCTAAGCAATTAAAATGAAGTAAAATAATATAAATATAAACTGAAAGTATTAAAATGCTTGTCACTGCAATAAAATGAATAAATTATTTTACTGCTTTAGTAATTTGATTTCACGTATTTTTCTGTTGTCTAAAGAGAAATAAAATTAAAACGTCCTGAAAATTATAACTTCCTTGAGCAGTTTCATAAATGGGTATCAATAATAAATATTTCAATAGTGAAATAAAAACAAAGAGGAAAGTACAAATAACATACATTTACTCACACTACGACCGGAACGGAAGTGGGCAGTAATGAATATCGAGTAGTTCTCTAGTCGATTTATTATCAATATGCTTCTTTATAGCTAATTTCTTTTATGTTTGAATTGTAAGATTCCTTTGGCATGTGAAGCAGTTGAAAGTAGTGTTTGACGTTTTACTTTTATAACCCAGCCATTTATAAATTTTTTTGAGATTCTGCCTTTTTACACTCCTTTTTCTTTTTATTCCTTTTGATTTTTATTACTTTCGACATGATTACAAACAACAGCCGGTATAGTAGTCTTTGTTATGTTCTTATATACACACTCGACATTTAAATAATGAAGCACAAACAAACGTTTTCTTATCGTAGGATGATGTTTATGTTCAACAATTTTTGGGCCAGCCTTTCTTCTCCTTTTCTTTTTCCCATTACTGGAATATGAAAATTTATTATGTACCAATAAACTTAAATCATCTTTTGCATTAAATTCCTTGTACAGAAAATCCGTCAAACTCTCTATTCTCTTAAACTAAACAGCATGTTTTGATGAAAAAAACGTTAGCACATTATAGTAGTTTAACATCGGTTCTCTATTATTTTTTGTACTAATATTTTCAATTCCCTTACCAGCTTTGTAAATAGAATGTAGTTTCATAATATAAATTTGAATTTAATATCTAACTAAATAGAAATTCTTTTTGCTACAAAAGTAATATCTAATAATTGTAGATGCTAAGCAATCTGTTTATGTAGTTGAAAGAAAATTATAAATATTTTTAACTGTAAATGGGTAATTATTCATTTAATATGGTACAAAAAGAAAAAAAAATAAATATTCACTTTACTATTTTAAAATTTTTAAATATCTAATGAATGAGACATTGTTATAAATTTTGGAATATAACAGTCTCCTAAAAAATTTTTTTTTGTGTTGTTTTTTGTTATACCATATCAACGCATATAATTTTTATCATTCGTTACCTGACTGTAGAGCAATTTTAATTGCTTTTAATCAAAGCCAAAAAAGTAAGAAATAAAACAAGCTTTTTTAAGAGTAATTGCTTTTAAGTTTCCATTGCTTTTTGCTTATATTCTGCATACCGTTTTTCACCCAGCTTAAAATTTTCTCTATAACGTTTTGCTCTGTTTAATTTAGTTTTCTTCTTCTTTAAACCAAAAACAATAATAAAAACTAAAAAGAAAGTTATTAGAAACTGTTAAAACAAAATCCACATAAATGTACAACTCACCGATTACAACTGTTCAATTCAAAACCTGTTGTAGGTGTGGTAGATCGTATAAATGTTGTTGGTAATTTCCAAAAATATTTATTCGCGGAAATACAAGTTACAAGCCTATAAGTAAAATACCTACAAAACAGCATCACTTTTACAAAATTTATTGTTGTTTTTTGTGTATTTTACTTGTAGATTTGTAACTTTTATTTTCGAGAAATCAATCTCAGGTTTTGAATTGGCTAAATCTTTTTATATACATATATCGTTTTCTTCACAACCAAATTTAAGGCAAGCGGTCCAATATAATTCAGGGGTTGAAAAGTGCCAAAACTGAAAAAATTGAGTTACATGCAGGAATTAGTGATGGGAAAAAATATCGATATATCGATATACCGATATTTTCTTAAAAATATATCGATATATATCGTCGATATTTTTAATTTCGATATATCGATATATCGATATTTTTTCCAAATATATCGACAGTATCAAATTCGATATTTTTAGCTTTGGTTTTGTTTTTCGTGCAAGTTCTAAAATATTTCGGCACAGTCTTCATCAAATACAATAGTACTAACAAAATCTTTTGTTTTATTTATAATCTTTTGTCTATTTGAAAAATTATCATTCTTTGAGTGTAATTTTGTTGATGTATGTTCCATGAAGTATTGGTGGAACAGTAAGGATCTTGGAAAGTAACTCTTTCCAGCTTAACTAAAGGTACTTTTTTTGTTTTATTTTTTAAAAATATTGCGGACTATGTATGAATTATCATTGCTGAAAAATATCGATATTTCAATATATCGATATATTTTATTTGATATATATCGATGCCGTTCGATATCTAAAAATATATCGATATATTTTTTCACTTGCACATCCCTAGCAGGAATCAACACTTAATACTAATATCTATCACTCTATAAAAAATCGGACGTATACGATGACTTCTAAAGACGGTATTTACAACAACAACTTTGAAGCTTAAATACTTACCCCCATATGCAAGAAAAATAAAGTGTGTTTGAAATATACGCTAAAGCCGGTTTTTCTATGGAAATTTTGTTTAAACATACATTTCAAGCACACTTTATTACTTTTGCATATGGGGGTTAGAATTTTATTTTTTGCACTTGTAGCCCTTTTCAACTGCATTATATATGACTCAAATTATTGTTATGACTCAAATTTGTTCTTTTAGATTTTTTTCTTTTATTGATCACACACCTGAATTTTTAACTCTTGCTTTCATTGCAATTATTACTCAGAGACTTTTAACCAATTTATACGACTCACCTGTCTATTTATTTATTTGATAATAATATTTAATACTGGAAAGAAAGTTCACAATTGACAATAAACTTGTAGACATACACACATTTAAAATAAAAAACCAAGCATATTATTATTAATTTGATCTACGTTACATAGCAATTGGGATCCCAGTTTGCATGAAAATTTCTAGTTGAGATGGGCTTCGATATATTAATATCAGTGTGCTAAGTAATTATTGTATAATTATACAATAATTACTTAGAACACTGATTTTGAATATTTCATGATTTAAATGGTTTTTCGTTTCATTTGACGATATGTTTGTCGCAACATTACTACTAAAAATTATTTGAAGCATTAAAAATGTTTTAAACATGGATTCAAGACCTTTATCGCAGGCAATTTGTGGATATACTATATATGAATGGTGTATTTCAGAAACCCCATAGGTTTAGCTTCTATAATTTGTCAGGAGAGACAAAGACCTGTTCTCGATAATAAAATTATTCGGAAGTGGATTAAAAATCTTAATTAAAATCAAATTACTGTCATGTTAAAGTTTATTTTCAGAAAAAAAATAATAGTTTGTTTTATTTTAATTATCTTGAAAAATCCGCTAAAAATTTGTTGATTTCTAGGATTCTAAAATAAACAATTCATATATTCTTACTCAAAAAAATTAAAAAAAAATATGTAGAAGACAATAATAAATTTCTAGTGATTCACTATAATTTCTTTCCGGTTACATTTTTTTAAATTTATATCACATCAATTAAGTTACGAAATTAGTCGAACTGTATGGGTTTATATCCAAAGAAAATTTTATTATTTTGGCTTGGGTGTGGTTTTAATTTAATTTTTCAATTATCCAAAGAAATTTATTATTCAGGCTTAAGTTCGTTCAATTTAATTTTTACAATTCAATCAATTTGTATTGAGAAATAATTTTTCAAAGCATGTGGCAATTGAAAAGTACAAATACAAATTTCTTGACTTTTGTAAAGGTCGAACTGAACATCGGTGTTTTCGGGACTAACCACAATCCAATCGTCAGAGCTCTCTATACTCTAGGCTACTCAGCCCCAAAGAAATGTAAACAAAAAAAGCACAAGTGTGGTTGTTGATTAGGATAAGTGCAAAGTATGGTGAACGAACTTAAGCCCGAATAATAAATTTCTTTGGATAAAACCCATATAGTTCGACTAAATACACACAACTTCAATCATTTTTCAATTATATTATATTTTTATTTAGAGATAAATGTGAAGCATGTAAAGAAAGAAAATTTTGACTGCGCGGAGGGTTGAACTAACGTTTCGATAGCTCCCGCTGAACTCATCAGAGCTCTTTACCGCTTAGACCACTCGACCAAAGTCGGGCGTTTGCAGTCAAGAGCTGAATATCATCTACTTTTAATCAATTCTTACTGTCACTCTTAGAGCTGTATTTCTTTTGATAGTTATTGATATTCAGCTTTTTCTTTGTCTTGTGTTAAGCTTCTTTTTATTATTTCTCTATTCTAATATGAATTATCATTGATAATTACAAGCACTAGAGCAAGTAAATGTTTGTTTGTTCAGTTTTATTTGAACATGTAAATCCTTTTGCTAGGTGCCTTTAGAGTTTAACGTTGGTCGAGTGGTCTAAGCGGTAAAGAACTCTGATGAGATTAGCGGGAGCTTTCGAATCGTCAGTTCAACCCTCCGCGCAGTCAAAATTTTCTCTGTCTACATTTATTTATCTCTAAATAACAATACATTTTAATCGAAAAAATTAACTCAAAACCGAACTCAAGCCAAAATAATTAAAATTTATTTTTATATCACATCTTTATTTATTACACGCAAATTACAGTATGCCTTTTCAGCTTGCCTTAGTCTTTTTAGTCCTTATTCTTTTTAGTTTGTTGGTGATCGGTGTTAAGAAGCTTGCGAGGTAAAAAAAAGTCACGAATTGAAAATTGGGGAATTTTTTTGGTATTTCTCTTTGCTAGTTGCATACTCTCAGCATTATGAACGTCTATAAACGTTAAAATCGCATATGAGGAAAAAGTCATAACGTAAATGTGCGTGACTTTTCGTAGGGGTTTGAAAAGAAATGTTTGGAAAAATGCAGGCTAAAAAGGCATTGTGTGAAAAGGCTCATACTTTAGCTTTAAAGCTGAAACTTAATAGTTACATACATATATTCAAAGTGTGGAATATCCCATTTCCTGCGGCTTAATAAATCATACATTTAAGAATATATATATATGTTCATGGGTTTTGCGTGTTTTAACAATTTATTTTTGGTTTTAAGCCCATTCTCTATACTGCCAAGTTTAAAAGTGTTATTTTATTGTTACACCATCGTGTAAACAGCATGAAAGTAATATTTTTGAGTGCATGATGTCAGACAGATTTGCTTTATGTCTGTTATGATATGTTGTTTTCGCTTGTACTTATTATAAACAAGTTTTTTAATGAAGTGGTAATTGAATAATATCAGCACATTTTGGATGAGAGCTTAAGCTACTGAAAATGCAATTAATTTAAATTAATTGTTTGTACGAGGAGTTTCAAACAAGAAATTTCACACTTATTTTGTTTAATTTTTGTGTTTGCAGATAAGAAGTTGTTAGTCAGTGTTGGTAGTAAAAATATATAAATTAATATAACAACTTAAGTAGTTTTTAAGTTACTTCGCATCTGGTAGTTAGTGATTCCAACTAAATATATTAATTCTTTTTTATTATTAAAATTATGTTGCGATAGCTTAGATACTTAAATATAAATCAAAAGGCAAGCTGGAGAAAACAATATCAAACGAATTTTTAATATTATTGCAAATGTAAAACGCTTTTGGTAATTTTTATATGGACTATATATATATATATATATATATATATATATATATATATATATATATATATATATATATATATATATATATATATATATATATATATATATATATATATATATATATATATATATATATATATATATATATATATATATATATATATATATATATATATATATATATATACATATATATATATATATATATATATATATATATATATATATATATATATATATATATATATTATATATATATATATATATATATATATATATATATATATATATATATATATATATATATATATATATATATATATATATATATATATATATATATATATATATATATTATATATATATATATATATGTCATATATATATATATATATATATATATATATATATATAAATATATATATATATATATATATATATATATATATATATATATATATATATATATATATATATATATATATATATATATATATATATATATATATATATATATATATATATATATATATATATATATACATATATATATATATATATATATATATATATATATATATATATATATATATATATATATATATATATATATATATATATATATATATATATATATATATATATATATATATATATATATATATATATATATATATATATATATATATATATATATATATATATATATATATATATATATATATATATATATATATATATATATATATATATATATATATATATATATATATATATATATATATATATATATATATATATATATATATATATATATATATATATATATATATATATATATATATATATATATATATATATATATATATATATATATATATATATATATACATTGGTTATGTGATAATGTTCAAAGAAAGTTATAAATTTTCTTTTTCTTTCGATTTTTTAAATCTTGGCGGCCTTTTTTACAACAGTTTTTATTTTGCAACCATTTCCGTGATATAGCTGAATGTAAAATCTTTTATATATAAACGGAAAACTTAGCCATTCCAAGAACTAAAAATTGGTAGTAGAATCGAAACCTGTACTGTCCAGTCCATGTTTTTCTCCAAAAGTGTTTATTTGGCGCATTTTTTCACCACAGGTAAGCTGCCCAACAAGCAACAACAAAAATAATTAGAGGTTTGAGTGTTTGAATAAATAATCAGATATGAAATTTCATACTGATCAAAGGAGAATTGACAAAAAGTCTTGTTTTCTATTTTGTTAAACAAATTGGTTAAATAGTTGATGTTCCTGGATAAAAACCATCTTTCAAGAGTGGTAAAAACTAGCCAAGAACGCTGATGAGATGTGTAGTAGCCTTCGAAAGCAGTGGTATTAGTACATTCTGGTTATCTGATTAAAAACTCTATCATTCTATCCTTAATAAGAGTTGGAATTCACATTAGTTCAAATAATGAACTTAAGCTGAAATAATGTTTTTTCGAAAACTATTTCAGTCCGTGAAGTCCCGAAAGATTGGGTTTTATGGATAGCTTTCGATTTTTTGGCCTAATCAAATTTCCAAAAATTGAAAAACTATCTACTCAAGTATACCTATGACCTCCACTGGGCATCTCAAATATTGGGCGAGCCCGCTATTTTGGCCAAAATTGCTAATTTGGCCTGTGGTGGAAGACAGTTTTGTTCTGCATGACATTACTGACAAATTGCTCGCATGTTTTAGACAAAGTTCAAGTACTTTAAACAATTGGTTTACAAGGGTGCCGACAAAATGTGACTTTGTAAACATAAGCGTACATTCATTTTTTTATTTAATGTTAATGCAGTTAAATTGTGTCACAATGTCTATGGACGTTATGCCACTTTTGAAGGCATGACAATTTCCATGATTTCTTAGTAGAAATTCTGTGCTTGGCTAAGCCTTAATCTGAAAAATTCAGAAATAAAACCTTTACTGGAATATTTACTGAGCAAATTTACCTAAGTACCGGCCGAAGGCTTGCTGCGCAAAACAAATACGATGAGAATTCACCAGTATAATAGAATATGCTAAAGATGGTTGCCAATAGAGGAGCTAGTATTGAAGAGAACTGCTAAAAAACCAATGCTGGAATATATACCAGATCCGCTAACATTTTTTAGCTGCACGTGATCGAAAAAAGAAATTTGGCATATTTACAAATACTCTTTCGATTGAGGGCGCTTCTTTAATGCTTTCCGGGAAGATGTGTCATTGTTTAAAAAGTTGGATTTAAATATATTTATCCTTTTCTCGTTTTACAAATGAAAAAACGCTTTTACTACTCCAAGGGGTAGCAAGAATTTTAGCATGATGAAGTTGCCCGTACAAATAAATTTAAGAAATGGCAAATGAGAATCGAACTTAATTAAGCCCAACGAGGCATGTTGATTAAAATAAGGTTTAATTAAAAAGTTTTTTTTGGGAATTATTAAATTACATTAATTTTAATTTTGTAACGTGCTTTTTCCCAAATTAATATTTTACTTTTTAAATAAAATATTAAAGTTATATTAAAATACATTGAAATTGATTATGGTGGGGTATTAGCTGCGCATAGGAACTAACTAATACCCCTCTATAATCATTTTCAATGTATTTTAATAAAACTTTAATATTTTACTTAAAAAGTAAAATATTAATTTGAGAAAAAGCACTTTACAAAATTAAAATTAAAATAATGTTAATTAAAATAATAATCATAATCAAACGATTAAAAATAACATTTATAGAAATAACTATAAACAGTAAAAAAGATATCTGTTCGACAGTTTTATATATTTAGTGTTAATACATATTCTAGAAATTTTTTTCAATATAATTTTTCCTGTTGTAAGCAATTGAATTAAAAAAATGTAGAAAGACGTAACAACCATTTTGGTTTTTAACATAATAAAATTTTTATATGTGTACATTTCATTGCAAGATCGAATACATTGCTATCATAATAACACTTTTTAAATAACATTTATAGAAATAACTATAAACAGTAAAAAAGATATCTGTTCGACAGTTTTATATATTTAGTGTTAATACATATTCTAGAAATTTTTTTCAATATAATTTTTCCTGTTGTAAGCAATTGAATTAAAAAAATGTAGAAAGACGTAACAACCATTTTGGTTTTTAACATAATAAAATTTTTATATGTGTACATTTCATTGCAAGATCGAATACATTGCTATCATAATAACACTTTTTAAAATTTAATTGGATTTTATCGATAAAATAAAATACATTTAAAACTTAAGTAATTTTATTATGTTTAATTTCAAAAGC
The DNA here is from genome assembly GCA_956483635.1 of Panzeria rudis. Classification (NCBI taxonomy): domain Eukaryota; kingdom Metazoa; phylum Arthropoda; class Insecta; order Diptera; family Tachinidae; genus Panzeria; species Panzeria rudis. Next base: position 120,670,995 of record OY101447.1, read on the forward strand.
ACTGACGACAATTAAATTGGTAACTAACTATCCCTATACCTGATTTATGAAAAATTAAATCGATGATTCTCGTTCTAAACATACTTTTTTTGTTTTTTTGTTTTGTTTACCAATATAATTAAATGAAATATGAGCACGTAGGATTTATCTTATAGTTTTCGCCTCATTCAATCGATCCTGAAATAAAATTATATATTTCAGTTTTTTTAATTTTTTTGTGAATTGAGCGTTACATTTGCTTTTGCGATTGTTCCGGGAGTGAATTTTGTGAAAATAATACAAACAATGAGCACATGGTTTTAAATCATTATACATTTACTCTCTAAAAACAAAAATTATAATAATTGCTGGACAAAATTAAAAGCTATGAGCACTCTTTCAATTTTTACTTAGTTTCACATGCAAAAATAGAAAATTTTTTATCGTTTTAAATAGTTATTTTTAGGCAATTAACAATTCACGTGTAGACGTTAGCAAAAAGGAGGCTAACTTTCCCTTCATATAAGGCTAATTTTAATAAAATTGATCGACAATCTCAGAAGTTATATCAGTTATAACAACTCACAGTGCGGCAGAAGCAACATTTTTTCAAAGAAAACTAGAAATTTGTAAACAGACAATGTTCTCTATATCGTTTCTAACATTCAATTCAATACATTTTCATACGAATTCAATATTTTTCAGAACATACTTTATTTTCAATCGGATGTATTTTAACATAACCTCCTTAGGTATTCATTAAAAAATTGATTATATATTAAAAAAAATATAAATAACACTCAATACATTTTTTTGGGATTCAAACGATAATTGATTTATGAAACGTTTTGCATTATAATACTATTTAAAAAAGTTCACAAAACTTTTAAATATTTAAAAGTGCAAATCTACGATGTTATTTTGGTGTTTATTGTTAATGCAGATTTAATCAATAAACTGAGTAATGAAGCGTACTAAGAAAGCACAAGACTGCAGATAACAACAATTTAAAAAAATATCATCATAAATACATAGTCACCCTAATCGGGAATAAGGGGCTAACATTTTGTTCACGTGAAATATTTCCCATGAACAAAAATTGGTGAACAAAACGGGCAAAATAGTATAGTAACACAAGAACAACCAATAATTGGCGATCACAATCCAGTCCAGATAAATTCTTCACTATTTTTTTTTACCATAGCGCTGAAAAATTATGAACTTTTGCTATAGTGTTCAAAGTATTTATATTATCAATATGGCTTTCCCTTACTGCATATCTAATGATAGTGGAAAGAGAACCCGTTATTGATGTCTTACAGAAAATTAATATTTTGATTTGTTCTTTCTTTTACCTCTCCAGCCATGGCAGCTGTTTAAAAACAATAAATGAAATGGAGTTGCTAATAAATGTATATGGTCATGTAATAAAATTTTTGATTCTTAAATTGTACCAAATAAGTCGCGGTAGTACCGCGGTACCAACACGGTCCAAAATGTACCAAAAAAGTTCAATTGTAGCTATGCGTGTTGAGAAATAGCTATTTAGGTTTTAACGAAACCCAACACTTACGGTACAGAAAACACGTATTCTATTATACTGGTTCAATCCTATAGACCACAAAACTCTTCTTTGGAACCGCCCAACAAAGACAATAATTGCAATTATTGATTATATCTCGTTTAACAACAATTACAATCTTATTAGATATTCTTTTCGCCCATAAAGCTGATATAAAAATATGATTTAAAAATGTTTATACAAAAAGTATTTGAAAGTATTTGGTAAATGTGCTTTACGCCTTTATTCTTGCATCTCCATCAATTGCAAAATATGAAAAACATCATTTCAGTAATCTTTTTTGATACAGTTGCCTAAAGTTTTTAAGCCATTTGAATTAATATTTCACAATCTATAAACCAAAAATACACGTATTAATTCCGATTTAGTATCAGTCATGCTGTAAATTCATATTTGATTATATTGCATTTATTTGTTGAATTTTTTACTCAGATTATTTTTTTAATATGACTCACCAGTATGTCATTTGTTAATATCATAATATGTATAATAAATAATTTGATTTATTTTTTTCTTCATATTTTTGGTTTATAATTTGCTAAATATTTTCATTAGATTTAAAATATAAATATTTATTTTAATTTATTTAAAAATGTGCTATAAATTTTTCGATAATTGAATTTTAAAATTTGGTTATTTGTTAGAAGCAAATATAAGTCATATACGTACATGTGTATTTATGACAATGTTTTTAATTTTTTTATTTCATAAATATATTTCAGTTCTAAATAAAGTAAATTGATTTAAACAAAATATTGAGCTTCTGCAATTAATAGTAATTATATTATGTTTTCATAAGAGTAGATTAAAGCACTAAAAAATTTTAATATAATTCAATAAAAAAGTATAAGAAAAAATTATTTAAACCGTACAACTCTACAGCAAAAACTACTATTTCAGCAAGTTAGTAAGCTAGAGATACTGGTTGCTGTTGTTTCTCCCACTCGAAGAGCGCTTCGAAAAAACATGATTTTTGTTTGCGATGTCCCACTTGGTGACTCTTGTTTTTGACATAAATGCATCCAAAATGCGGTAAAGTCATGTCTCGGTAAAGTCATTCAAATTGCTTTTTGTTATAAATCACGGCCGAACAAACACATAGACTCGTGAACGTGGTTAGAAAAACCTTCGAGGAAAATAAATATTGTTCTGCGCTCTTCATCGATATTTATCAGGCAGTTGATAAAGTAAAACCTAAAGCAAAACCTACCCGCAAACACCCTTAAGCTTTTCGAAAGCTAATATTTATCATGTATACTTCATACAGAATAATTCTGCTCCTTAAAATTTCGAAAAAAAATCATTGGGGTTTTCTACTTTGTTCTGCTCCTAGTGAGTGCCACATCCTGAAATTTTTAGAGGGTCTGTGGCACATGGTAAGATATGTGCCATAATAATTTAGCCATAGTTAATATGGTACAACATCTTCATTTTCGCAAAACGAAGTTAAACGGTTTTGTAACACTAAAAATTTTTCATGTGTTTATAAACAGGACACCTTCACCATATTAGCCAAGTCCACATGTTGAATAACGATAGAACAAAGTAAACATAGACAGGTTTGATTTAAATATAGTAATTTTTGGAAAATAATATTAGAGGTGTTCAGCACTTTTATGTACAAGACCATGGAAAATATTTTTGTAGAAGATTTCTACCCGCTTTTTCGTCACTGCAGGGGAGTTTTTTTTAAAGAAATGTACAAAAAGACCCATACAACGAATATTTACAGAGTTAAAATGTTGCAGAAAATGTTTCTCGTTGTGTTTTACATAAACGTGCTGAGCACATCTTATACCTTGAAGATTTCCTATGCCGAGTACTAATTGTGAAATTAACTCTTAAACAATGTTTAGGTTTTTCAATGATTTCTGGCGTACATATTGCGTGTGGACCTTAGTTGTCTTTGAAGACCTATTGTAGAATTTTATGGCCAACACTTTTGTAGAACACTTTATCCCATCCCTTCCCCTTTTTAAGAGTGATTTTTAAGATTTTTTAGAATAGTTCCATAAACCGATATGCTGCATGAGCAGGCTTAAGGGGCAAATAATGAGGATGTGATCTTTCAAAACGTTAAAACAAGCATGAACCTTTTTTGGTCACCTCTAAGCAGAAGCCACTCTCGGAAACCCGTAATTTTTTTTCGTTTTGTACACACAAAATAAAATATTAGTAAATCTAACCAATTTCGTTGTTTAGAATTGCATCAACCCATAAAATACAGTAAAATCAACAAATGGAATTGCAGTAGTCAATAGTGTGCTGAATAGTGTTTAGTCGTTTTTCACGAGTAAAAAAACATGAAATTTTGTAACAGCGTGTATTTACTAAATATCATGTTTTTTTACTCGCAAAAAACGACTTAGTTAGGATTGTAGGTCTAGTGCAATAAATCATTTAGCCATTTTAAAATATTGCAATACACCCTCAAAATCGAAAGTAATCGATAAAAAACGATTTTTTAGACTTCATGGACAAAAAAAATTTTCACTGCGTTTTTTCTGCACCGATTGTATATTTAAATCGTGTCGAACTGAGGAGGACTTAATCTTTCCGTATATATATATATATATATATATATATATATATATATATATATATATATATATATATATATATATATATATATATATATATATATATATATATATATATATATATATACGATTTTATTTTGCCTTACATTTTATAAAAATATCAACCAAAGATTTTTTGCATCACTTTGCTTAAGAACATACCAATTTTAAGAACATACCAATTTTTCTTAAAAAGTGTATCTTATAACCATTACAATAAGCCCTAAATTATTAAAATTTTTGTAAACAAAATTTCAATGAAAAGTAGTACATGCAATACATTCGCAGTGCATTTTGGAGCTGTTAACAAAACAAATGGTAAAAATATATAACTGCTAAGCTACTGGTCAGATTTATTTGAAGGATGGCATATCAATGGATGAATGGCTATATTTGCACACTATAGTTTCCGAAAAATTGCAGAATATGAAAATAGTTAGAACTGCTTCCAAGGGCTTCAAAGCGTCGAGATCTGTGGAATACTCGGCTGTTGAAAATCGCGATAGTTTCTCATTTTTCGATAGGGGGAAGCTCAAGAGAACTGCTTGGTGCGATAGGTCAATGAAAATTTCCTTTTAATTTTACCTTATTATAAAACTCTAGCTATTACCTGCGACTTCCTCCACGCTTTCCTGATTGATATAGGCTAATTAATAGTTTTTTGTTAGGGGTACCCTTCTCCATAGTCCTAGCCCTCCAGCCTTTTTCGTGACTGTGTCATACGCCAAATTAGAGGACCGTAACTTTTACAGCTCTCGAGATATAGGATAATAAAAAATTATCTGAAGTGTAACCTTATTCCACCACATCCTAACCGCAAATTGTTTTGCTTGACTACGCACATTCTCTTCAAAGTGACATATTTTAAATTTGAAGACTCGCGAAATATGGGATAACTATACATTATTTTTTTTTTGTTTGCGGGGTACCCCTCCACGGTTCTATCCCACCAGTTCACCTGATTACGCACATTATGTTAAAAGTAGTCTACAACTAATTTGAGAACTCTAAATATTATAGCTCTACAAATATAAGATGACTAAAATTTTTTTGTATGAGAGGTACCCTTCTCACCGCTCCTATCTTGCCAGTTTTCTGTTTAACCAATCACATTATTTTCAAAGTATACTACACCAAATTTTGAGGACTATAACTAATGTACCTCTCCAGATATAGGATAACACAAAAATAGTTTTTGTGTAGGTGATACCATTCTCCCCACACTTATCCCGCCTGTTTTTCGCTTGACTATTTGCATTATTTTGAAAGTGACAGAAAAATTTCAGGACTGTACCTATTACAGCCCTACGGATATATAATAACTAAAAAAATTTTCGTATAGGCGTACCCTTATCTCCACTCCTATGCCACCAATTTTTCGCTAGACTATTTGCATTATTTTGAAAGTAACATTTACCAAATTTAAGGACAGTTCTCCAGATATTGGATAACTTATACTTTTTTGTATGGAGAGTACCCTTTTCCCCGCAAAATTTTCTATTTGTTTCGTATAAACCATTTTCTAAAAATTTCAAACCTACTAAGAAATTTTCAGGTAAAACGGTCTAGCCCTAGTGATACATGGACCTTTTCTTTTATATATATATATATATATATATATATATATATATATATATATATATATATATATATATATATATATATATATATATATATATATATATATATATATATATATATATATATATATATATATATATATATATATATATATATATATATATATATATATGCATATATATATATATATATATATATATATATATATATATATATATATATATATATATATATATATATATATATATATATATATATATATATATATATATATATATATATATATATATATATATATATATATATATATATATATATAGTTATATATATATATATATATATAATGGGTGTTTTTTATTGAGGTATAGAACTTTAAGTTGGCATCACTTTTTTAACTGGCGGCCATTTTGTCAGCTGTCAAGTGATTAATATTTAGTTTGGTTTGCCATTTCATCATGACCATGCAATGCGTCGTGATTTTGGTGTATGGGCCGAAAATGAGATTGATCTCGATGCTGATTTTCATCGCAAAATTTTGTTCAGTGATGAGGCTCATTTTTGGTTGAATGGCTACGTCAACAAGCAAAATTGCCGCATTTGGAGTGAAGAGAATCCACATGAGACCCTTGAGACGCCATTACATCCACAAAAACTGACTGTTTGGTGTGCTCTATGGGCTGGTGGAGTCATTGGGCCATACTTCTTCCGAAATAATGCTGGAGAGTCAGTTACCGTTAATGGAGACCGGTATAGAGCCATGATAACCGACTATTTTGTTCCCGAATTGGATGGCATGAATGTGGATGAGTTGTGGTTCCAACAAGACGGCGCTACATGCCACACAGCGCACGTCACAATCGATTTATTGAAGGAAACATTCGATGAGCGCATAATTTCGCGGAATGGACCTGTCAATTGGCCACCAACATCGTGTGATTTGACACCATTGGATTATTTTCTTTGGGGATATGTGAAGTCGCTCGTCTACGCCAACAAACCAGAAACGTTAGGGGACTTGGAAGCCAACATTCGTGGCGTTATTGCCAACATACGGCCCCATATGCTCGAAAAAGTGGTTGAAAATTGGTATGGGCAGGAATCGAAACTGCGACCTCCCGGTTAATGTTCTAGTACAATCTGCTCTGCGGTATGGGGGTAGCCTGGCATTTTTTTTACAGTTTTAGCACATTTACTTCTACCTAAAAAATATATAAAATTGTATATATTTGATTATAAAAACATAATATAAAACTGTAAAATTTTTAGCAATACCAAAAAATCATAAATAATATATACACAATATAAAGAGTTCTATTTTATTATAGATTTCATAAATAAATACATTAAGACTTTTATTATTTCTGGAAACTAATAAAGCTAACAACATTTTATTTTCTTTTTATGTAAGTTTTCCCAATCTGCCTTTTAAAAATAAATGTAAGTAATTAATAGCAGAAATAACCAAACATAAATTGAAAACTAGCACAACAAAAATATAAATTGAACTTTTAAATTCAATTTGTAGTCTGTTGCAAAAAATCTTAAATGTCAAATCAGAAATTTTACTAAATAATGTTTTTACTACAATTTTTAACTCTTTAAACATTCCAATAATTTTCTTTCTCCCACAAGTTAAATATTTGCTAAATACTGAATGGAGAGAAATAAGTTCTCTTGCTTAAAGTTTCTTAAAGTTCTGAACTTAAAGTTTCGAGTCGAACTTTTCCAAAACTTTTAGTTTCAAACTCAATTACTCTTCACGAAAATGTAACTTCTAATGTAAAATTATAAAAAAAATATATATATTAATGTTTTCTTCAAGTTTAATACAAATTTAATCTATGTTAACACGTGACTTCGTGTCTTTTTATATATTACAAGAAAGAAATCGGGAAGAAGCAAAAAATAAAAAAAACAATTCAAACCATTAGTTAGAAATGAAAGTAAGAAAGGCTAGAGAGAGATGTGAAAATTTAAAAATAATTGAAACTTTGATACTAAAAGTCTTCACATAAGTACTATATGAATAAAAGTAAAAGTAACAATATCAATAAATAAGTTTAAGGGAAATTTTGTACCAACGTAGTTATCTTATGACTGGTGAAAATAGTAGTGGCACAATATATTGCCGATTCATGCACGTTGGAAAAAGAATTCATCACTGAACTTGAATACAAATGTTAAAAAAACTCTCAATCTTCAAGCAGATTTTTTTCCAAATCAAAAATATTTTTTTAGAATAGCTATTTTTTTCGATTATATGTATTTATTTATTGTATCTTTAATAAAATTGAACTAACAACAAGTAATCAAATCTTAACTCTAAAATTTTAATTTTGAAATCCAGCCAAAATATTTGTTTCAGCGGTTGGTTGTTTGGTTGTTTACGTCTCTCGTGTTCGGCTGAGAGCAAGATTGTCCCTCCTTCTCAGCCGAGTGTGACCTCTAAAGTTAATGATGTTTCGGGCTAGGGGATTTGGGTGCAACTCAAATCTTTTTATGTAGCTTGTCACGTGTTTAGAAAACACTGTCTTAACCGGCGGCACATCTAGGTCTTTATGAATTCGCTTGTTTCTGACATACCATGGGGCTGCTGTACTCGTACGGAGTATTTTATTTTGTTACCTTTGAATTTTTTCTACATTTGATTAAGAGGCAGTGCCCGATAACTGTATTCCGTAGGACCATATTGGTTTTAGAATGGAGTTGTATAGAAGAAGTTTCCAATCTAGGCTTAGAGTAGAGTTCCTTCCAATGAGCCAATTCATTTAAGCTGCTTTTAATTTCATTTGGGTCACCTTTGCATTTATGTGTGACTTCCATGTTAGACGACGATCAAGATGAACACCGAGATATTTTACTTCAGTGTGTTGAGGTATACTTTGGTTATTTATTTGTATAGGTGGGCAGGTTCCTTTGCACAATGTAAAAGTAATGTGTAGACATTTTTGTTCGTTAATTTTTATCCGCCATTGTTTTAGCCATTGTTCCAACTGTGGTATATAATCTAGCAAATTGCGGGTGGGTTCTTGATGGCTTTTGTGAACACTTAGAAAAGCTGTATCATCAGCGAATGTTGATATGTATATGTGACTGCTTACCGGCAAGTCAGAGGCATATATCAGATATAAACAGGACCGAGGATGCTGCCTTGAGGAACTCCGGCTTCAATGGGTTGCGGAGGGCTTTGAAAATGACCTTCTTTAACAACAAATTTTCGCTCAGTTAAGTAGCTTTCTAAAAGTTAAAGGATGTTTTCGGGTAGGTTTTGCTTTAGTTTATGTATTAAATCTTCGTGCCATACTTTACAATTTACTTGACAATTTACTTGAGTTTGGATCTAGAACCTATCCCTGAATATCTTAATTATGTCAATTGACCCCATCCAATAATAACGCAATCTAAGAGTGACGGAACGCTCTCATAGAAAGTTCCAGAACTCGAACCGAATGCTAGTTCTGAGGAAACACTCAAATGACCTGTGACAGGTTCTTTCTTTTCCCTCTCGGGAAATTTATATTTAAATCTATTTTGATTCTAAATTTAAATATAGAATTCAAGCTGAAATTTATAATTATTTTTTAAATGATTTAATTTAGGTTTTCTCTATATTTGTTTGCAAAGTTGTTATAATTACGAAAATGACTTGTTGATGACATTATATGAATTGTTTAAAAGTTGAAAATTTGTTTTAGCTAAAAATATTATATGCTGCCTTTTAAGGTAAAGTTTTTTTATCTTCTGTTGAAATGAAAAACTTTTGTTTTGCTTAATTATTTTGAAGAAGAAAATGAAATTAGCTAAAATTTCTCAAGATTTATTTGAAGATAATGTAGTGTAATGAAAAGCACAAACAGCAGTAACATTATGTAAAAGTCATTAAAATATTTAAAAAGGAATCCCTCGTATTTGTCGTTGTCTTAGACATTCGAATTTTTTATAAATGTATCATTATGTACTCCGCACGTTTCAGAATATACAAACAAGTTTCAGTAGCCTTTTGAAATATGTACTCGAATAATTGATTAAGTTTTACAAGTTCCTTTTATGCCTTAAAATAAAAGAAAATCAAAAGAAATAGTATAGTCGATTTCTATGATGGCTAAGGGTACATTTGAGAGAGATTCTTTATTTTTAAAGTTATGGAAAAATCTTGATATTCCATTACTTTGCTTTGTTAAAATGTTTTGTTAAAGTTAGAATAATCCAAACAATTTAAGTTGGCATACAGACACAGGCATTGCTATGACAAAGGCAATGTACGCACTTAATATTCTGTGTTTTATGTATTTCAAATTAAAATAGAAATATCCAATTAGCTCTAGTTTTAAAGATATAGTGACTTAAATATTTTAACAAATTACAGAAATTTTTATATTCCGCGCATCATATTTTCAGACGGATCCCTGAAAATCATAAAACGATTTATGGATTATTAATCAACACTAAAATATCTTTCTTTTGAGTGTAATTTTGGTGATGTGAGTTTCAGTTTATCTTACTCGTACGGGCTGGATGTTGGAAATTGTGTGTGTTTAGTTTAATTTTTAAAGCTTTAGAAAACTTAAAAAAATTTATCATTTCAATGGTAAGCACAAAATTAATATTCGATTAAACAATTTTTATGAAAATTTTAAATCCATTGAGAGTATCCTGAAATATTTATGAAACAATTTACTATTTGAAAAAAATTTACATGCTACAAGCTTTTATATCATATAAATTGTGTAATGACGTTACAAGTTGCTAGTAAAATTTTTATAGTACACGTTTATTTATTTCTTTTTATCTCATTTAAATAGAAGCTTGTTTTTTAAAAAGGTTTTTTACTTTTAATGTATTTTTTACTTTTTAGTTATCGCTCTACAAATTTTTCAGTCTGTTCATCTCACTGATTATTGTTGCAAGGTTGTTTGTCGTTTAATTTGGAACATTAAAAATAATAAGGCCTCCATCCTTGGAGTTTCAGATGTTGGTTTTATAGTAACGTCAGACAACTAACCATATGTTGTCATCCAAAGCAATTGTACAATACAAAATTTCAGCTCCATCGGTTGAAGATATCTGCTTCAAAATTTAGCTTCAAGTTTAGAAGTCCACCATATTGAATTTGGAGTGATTTTACTTTAAATTTTGAGTAAATCTTCGCAACCCCTTTCATTTGATAACCCTATTGTAGAGGTGCATTAAAAATAACTAGTCCGCCATCTTGAATTTAGAATGAGATCACATAGTTATCCATGCATTATCATCCAAACTGAAGGTGAGTACAAAATCTCAGCTTAATCGGTTGAATATATCTGCTTCCAAATTGAGTTGCAAGATTCCACCCGAACAAATGCACATACATTGCAAGTTAATTAAGAGCGTGTAAAAAAACACAATTTTCAACATCCTGGCAATACCAGTACGGTATCCTGAAACTCACATTAGCAAAATTACACTAAAAAATATATATATTTTTGTGTTGGCTATTAATCCCTAAACTTTCTTATGATTTTTAGGACCCATCCGGAAATATGATTTGAAGAATAAAAAAAAATTTAGTAAAATATGAAAATATTACAGTCACTATATCTTTAGAACTAGAGCTAATCGGAAATTTTTATAATGATTTCTGAATTCAGCAGAAGGAAACACATAAGAATTATCTATTTTGATCTCGTAAACTGTTTCTTTCTTGTGGTTTGTTGTCAATCTACACAAAAATCTGTTTCATTTGAGTGGAGCCGCATTGATGAGTATATCAGGATATCTTACTGTTTGTAATCCAAGGATGTTAAAAATCTTTTGTTTTTGGTTTAGTCCTTAAATCATTTATTTAAATATTTTGAAATTAAAATAAACAAATAAATAAAGTCTGATGTATTTTAATCTGCTGATTACGATGGCATCATTAGTTTTTTTTACATCGTTCTGACACAGTGACGTATGAACAATCTTTGCATTCTTTGTTTTTTATATTACTCATACGTATTAGGTAATTTGCATGAGCCAAGTTGTAGTTCGTACCAAAGTTCTATTATATTAGTGTCCATTTATGCTATAAAACAGTGGTGGTCATTCTCTAAATTTCCTATACTCGCGAGTATAGGCTGTTTTTACCATCAACACACGTACGCTGTGTGTGAGACACACATCCTATCTATTTAGCCGCGAAGCTAGGGTATGTTTGCTCACCACTGCACTATAGGCGAAATCGCGATTTTAGCGGCAAAAAATACTTCCCGACAAGCTATCTTCACCAAATTTGGTGTGTAGACTTCTAATGATAAAAAAATCGATTTAAGAAAAACTGGGCGGGCCACGCCCCTTTTTTCAAAGTATTGGCAAACGTACTTCCTGGCAAGCTAGCTTCACCAAAATTGTTATACGGACCTCTACTGACAAAAAAGTAACTTGAGAAAAATGAGCGGTCCATGCCCCCTTTTTCGTATACCAACATCCCCTACGCCTCCCAACAAAAAAAAACTTGAGACAAAATGGGCGGTCCACCCCCACTATTAAAAACATATTGAATGCTCCAAAGAAATTCATTTATTTTTCAATACATATATGTATTTATAATTTTAAAGAAGTTATAAATGCTTATGGATTATTCTGAAAATAACAAAATAATGGATACATATCCTCAAAAGATATAGGGCTTAATTAATCATGGTCTGTTTCTACGTTTTCATCCGCTTCTAATTCCAATGAATAATTATCTAATGACTCTAAGCTAACATCAGAATCAGAACTATAATTGCAGCTGGAGGCTTCTTGAGATGTTGACGAGCGTAACCAGTTCGATCTTTTTTATAATATTTGTTTCGCGCCTCAGATGCATTTTCTGCAAGGCAACCTACGGGTACTACTGAAGCCTTAATTATTTCTGATGAATGCACTAATATTTTGTGTATTGTGGCAGACTTCGAGTACCATTCGTAGTTTTGGAAAAATATTTCACTGGTTTTAATGCAATGAGTACGAAACTTTTGAGCATCAATTTCAAATTCAGAGGAGAGAGCAATTAAGATTATGTGTAAATGTTTCAAAAAATCAATATTTATACCAGTAATAGATGCTAAAAGGTCCGAGCGGGAAAATGCTCTTCTAGCTGTGTTGCCAACGTTGGTGTTGCCGCTGGCATTTGCTTTCGGCTTATCGACATGAAGCCCCATTTGAAGCAAAAACTCTTTTTGAATTTTTTGTTTTTTTTCTGCCACGATTCTCTTCTCTTCTGTTCCACGGACTTGCCATTTTTTCAAATCTAGCTTGTATGAAAGTTTTAAAACAAACTCGAAACTACGAATCCACGCATGCAAAGGGCTTATTCCATATTTCAAAGTGCTGGCCTTGGCTTCAAAATAAGGAGAATCAAATTTTGTTATAGTTCGAAATTGCTTTGGACCGGCATGACAGATGGGGCATTGCTGTGCACTTTTAGTTTCTGTCAACACATTTAAGACTTTTCCATCTATTAATGTCATATATAAATTATATTTTACTTTAATTTTTTCCCCATTACTTAGTGTGTATTGTAGTGGTTCCAACTTCTTAATCTGTTTATTTATGTTGTGGTTTGCAGTTAAAATGTGCTCTTTTGTTTCTTTAACAAACTCCACTTTTAAAGGTTTTCAAAAGCGTACTGACTGAGGTGTACGGTTTACCCAAATATTATCACCTGCTGATGAAATTATTTTTATTGGAATGACTGATGTCACAAAAAGGGACTGATCGAAACTTTCCGAAGTATTTTCCACAAATTTTTGTTTAAACAAGCTGTGACCGGTAGAACCATCAAACCCGTAGCTTAAAATTAGGATCGATTCTTCAACATCCATTGTACACAATACTTCATCTTGATATGCAAGAATTCTTTTAGTTGTGTGGTCTACCAAATTTTGCAACGATACTTCGACAGAGCTTTCATTCGCTTTGATTTCATCCGGTCTACATTTCAATTTGCTTTTATAAACTTTATCATAAGTCGGATAATTACTACTATTGTGTTTTATGTTTAATTGACGCATATTTATGTACTGCTTTTTAGTTAATCCATTTTCTAACAAAAACATTAGAGCTTCATCAGGTGATACTGGCGTAACTTCTTTATGGCTAGTATTAAGAACTTCTCGAATTTTGGATGGCCGATTTGGAGATTTAGCAACTTGTTGTTGCGTGGGTTTTTTTTGCAGATATAGAGGCAGCATGAACTAATAATTGAGCATTGTCTCCTTGCTGGGAAGCTAATTCGGAAGCTAATCTCCTTTTATTTCTTTCGCTGCTATCATCATAACTCATTTTTGGTCGCCCGATAGCATTAATCTTTTTCGGTATAACAAATATTGTTTCTCGACCCAACCATTCCTTATTATATTTTCTAAATGCTTTCTCATTTCTGGATTTTTTATCCCATTTTAGTTTAATAAAATTAGATAAGTTACGAGCTTTAGTGCATATTAATATACTTAATTCACTGTCAATTTCATATGGAATCTTTCCTTTTATGTAATTGGAAACATTCCTGTTGTTTCTCAACCAAAACTCAAATATTTCAGAATTTTTGAACCTGAGTGTTTCTACAAAAATATTATAAATTCGTTCATTAGCAGTCAAATGCATACACTTTTACCATGACATAAAACTTGAGTTTTCTACAAACAATCACATGTAAATATTTCCAATAATACTTCATGACATTTTTAATTTTACTCCACAAAAAACGATAAAACTCTTCAGATTTTCACAAAAATATACACACAAAAAAACCACCATAATAAGTACGAAATACAAACATTTAGCAAACTATATTTGTATATAGTAAAAATACTCACCTCGAGTATTACAACTCATATTTACAAAGTTTTTTTTATAAGAATATATTATTAAAAAAACAGTTTTTAATTTTATAAAAATTTTGCTGCTCCACTTGTATTAACATGTACTAAAAAATATGTAAACATTAACAGCTGTTTATACATAAACAGGGCTGCCAACAATAATTTTTTTTTAATTTTTTCTTATCAATATGTTGGATATTGAACACCATCAAAAAAATTGTAAAAATTTAAAGTTGAAAAATTTACTTTTTGCCGCTAAAATCGCGATTTCGCCTATAGTGCACTGCTATAAAATAGAAAAAGAAACGCTATACACTTATTTATGTAACATTTAAGATATCACCTTTCCAGCCAACTATTTTATTTATTATTAATAATTGTTTCTAATATTTAATAATTATATGAATTATGTTTAATTTTTTTTGTAGTTAATTTTTAATCATCCAACCTGTGGTATGTTTGTAATGAGTTTTACTTACTTTACTATGAGAATATTGATTTTCAATCGCATAAACTTTGAAAATTAAAAAGTTTTTCATATATGTATAATGATACGCACCCAGTACTCATCTTATTGTAAACAAAAATAATTTTATAATCGCAAAACTTTTCACATTAAATATAATCACTAAGAAGTCAGCTTATTGTTATTTTCGTTCTATAAAAATTTATCTAATTTATTTTACTTTCATATCTCTAACATATTTAATTAATATTTCTAAAATAGAAATTACTTTTGTAACATCACAAAAATAAAAATAAATAGTATTCATGTATATATTCAAACCATTTGAAACGCATTCATAAGTACACGTTTCTGTGTAAAGTTTAGCATGTTAATTGCTAAATTAGCGCTTGTAAATGCTGAGCTTAACATTAAGTATTACAATTATAACTATACTCTTACATGTTGTACGTATTGTCCTTAACAATCACATACAGAGGCAATTAACTGCACACATGTGTATGCGTATTTGTATGTGTAAGCTACGTACGTATGAACAATGCTACCCTGTAGTCGCAGTTACTACTGACGACCTTTTCAGCGATGTTGTCTGCAAGATAATCAATGATATGTCGCCTATAAAAGACATTTAGAAATAAGTAAGGCGACGAAGTGGTATAAGTTGTCGTATATAAAGAATTTGTTCTGAATAGGTTATGAGAATTTATGTTACAAAGCCTTATTGACGACAATATGGAGATCAACTATATGCAATATAACGTTTATAAAGTTTTATTGCCGACAACAAGAGTAACAACTGCATCGAAGTTGTTTTGTTTACAGTTTCATAGACGACAACAAGAATAATAACTGCCTCAAAGGTGTCGTGTGTACAGTGTTATTGCAAATAATAAGAGTAACAGCTGCATCGAAGTTGTCCTGCTTCCATTTATGTACATTAAAGAGTTTAAGTTGCCCAAAAAACGTGTTTTTTTATAAAGTTTTTTGAGTACCTCAGTTTGGTAGTAGTAGTCAGTGTGGTGGTTGTGGGTTCGATTCGAATATTACATTTTAAAATTTTATTATTATTCATTGACGACAACTTAAGTAGCATGTTACCGTTTGTTCGAAAATATCGTCAATAGTTGGCTTGGACTGTCGTCAATTCGTTGTCGGCGATAGATATTTGTTTCTCATATGCATCGATGATGTCTCGAAGACTTCGCCTAAGGAGTACTAGAGTAGAAGCAAATATATACACTTACACTAAAGCCATAGCAATTGTAGTACAAATGCTAAAGAGAATGCCATCAACAACTAGCACACATGCAAAGAGATTTAACAGAAAAACGGAAGAAAAACATAGAACAAATTTAAACTTTTAATTTTAATTAAATGTAGAGTATTGTTGGAAAAAAACAACAACAACAAAAGAAAGGTGAACAAAAATATAACGAAGTTACAAAATACAATAGATTTTGAAATCTAGGTGTGTTTCTGACGCCGCACAGTGGCACTAAAAAAAAGCAAATTGTAACAAGCATCGAACTCCTACTCGTTAAACCAATTTATATAAACAAATATAAGTGCAGGCAGTAGGCTTGATACTAAAAAATTACACTTAAGTTATGAATTTAGTTGAATTGTATGGTTATTTTATCCATAGGTTTTTAACTAGTTTGGGTTAATTTCATTTTCAATTTAATCTTTCGACTAAATTATTTTTTATTTGGAAAGTAGTTCTAAAACAAGTAATAATTGAACATTCAAAGAAAAATTTGGCTGTACGAAGGTTGAACTGATGTTAGATATTCCGAAACCAACACAGTCTTCTCATCAGAGCTCACTTCCACCTAGACGACATTGCCAGCCTATTTACTTTCTTAGCCAATTAATAGATGAGTCGCCATCTCATAACTATTCTCGACTATGATCGGTTTCTTTTAAAGGTTTGGAACTTCACTATTCTTTCTTTTTATCATGCTCAACTATTTTTAGGATTTCTGATTTCTGTCATCAAGATGTTTTTAGACTATTCGACTTCTGCACATATAATGTGTTGTTATTGCTGTTTTAAAACTTTCCATAAACTCATTAGATTAGGGTTGCATATTCTACAGAAAGCGAACGGCTTGTGAGATAGCGTAAACAGCTATTACCAGCATGAAATATCATCGATATTTTCAAATGCTGGGGCTTTTTAATGTCTCTTTTGCCAAACTTTTTGAACAGTATACATTCTGCTTTATCTTGGAATGGTTCAATTATAACATTCTTTAAAGTTTCTTTATAAATAAAAAAATTTAGTCGAAAGATTGAATTGGAAACGAACTTAAGCCAAACTAATTAAATAGCTTTGGCTAAAAAGTTACTTTTATAAATTTTATTGTAGTGAACACATTCTTAGTTCAGTTATATATTTCTCTTAGCTGTCAGCTAGTGCAACAAATGAAAAATTTGGCTACAAAACTTTGACGAATTTATTGAAAAAATAACCAAAACTTAAAGCTTTTAAATTTGCTATCCCACATTTAACTATAGGCCAAACGGGGATTCCCCATTTGGGAAATCCTACCACTAGGTACAACAGTATATTTTATCCATCTCGAGAACAGTATGCCCGTTTTGAATCAACAAAACACCAAAGCATCAAAAAAGTGCTTTTAAACTGTCTAAATATTTTTTTTGTTTTATCGCCGCTTTCAGAATTATTCACAAATTAGTATTGAAAAAATGTGTTTTCAGACAAAATAAATTTTTTGTTTTTTCTAAATACTCATAAAAAATTTAAAACTGGAAAATTTTTATCTTTTAATTCTTTTTCTTAAGCACAGATGTCTTACGAATAAAATAAGTAATTACGTGAATAACTATACCCAGACACCTAAAAGCTTGTTTCAGCAATAAATTTATTTTTGGTTTGAAAAACAAAAGTACTTTTTAAGTGTCTACCCAGCAGAAAAAGACTATCAGCACGACGTTGGTACGATGGTCTGAGGGTACAACTAACATTAATATGATAACATTAAAACGATAACGTCGAATGATCGTAATCCGACTCTTATTTTCAATGTTGCTACAACACTGTAAACTTAAATTTACTGTGTACTCACAATGTTGTAAATATAAATTTACAGCATTTATTAAAAAAACGATATTGCCATTTTTTATATGCAATTTTTAATATTTGAGTTTTAATATTTGAGAATTTTAAAATTTAATTTTATTTATATTGGCTGACTTGAATGACTATGCATTTGAACCTGTACACTACATATTCACATGCAGACGCCTTTACCACTAAGCCACAGAGCAATGCACAATATCAACAGCACAAAGTAAATGTAAACATACAATTACTCTGAGAGCATTTGAGAGAGAGAGAGAGAGAGAGTTAAATTTATTTGTGAGCTAAAGTCACATTTTTAGTTTTACAGTATTGTAGTGGTATAAGATTATTGTGAATATGATATTTCGACAGTTAAGTCATAATTTTCAATTTGAAATGTTGTGGTATTGGATTATTATGAACGCAGTATTATGGAATAAAATTCATATTTTTGTGCATACAGTACTGTGGTGTCACAAGCCTTTAGGAAGAGTCGTAATTTTGTATTTGCAGTGTTGTGGTGATAAATATTGTATGCATAAAGTCGCAATTTCTGCCTGGATAGTTAGATGCACTTAACTGCTAATAAAACTAACATTTATGTATCCGTTTCCATGCTCTATGGCTTACTTCGTTCATAAGACACTATAAGAAAAATAGTAGAAGCTTAAAGTTTTGGCAGTTTTTAAAAAGAAAAAAGTTATAATTTTACATTTTTTTCGATAATAATTTGTGAATAAGTCTGAAAGTGGTGATCAGGTGAAAAAACTACAATAGCCTTATGTCTACAACTGCCTACTGGGGTTTGTTTTTCATTTTCAATTCCATATAGTTTCACTACCTGGTGCGATATCGACTTCAAATTTTAAATATGCTCCAAAAATTTTGTTTTTTGGCATTAATTTTGGCCACTATTATAATTAAAACGACGTTTATTTTGATAAATAAGCTACAACTTATTCAATTTGTCGAGAAAAATTAAAACCAAGATCTCTATCAGAACAATTTCACTACGAAATAGCACTGCTTACCCGTCTATAATTGTTATATGTTTGAAGAAAAATTTTTGGTTGTAGACATAAAGGCTAAACAAGTTTAAGGTAATTTTTGCATGCATATTTTAGCTTTTTGATGATCGAAATCGGGAATACCGTTCTCGAATTAGGGTGGAATATACTGATGTACTTGGCGGAGATATTAGTCATGCTCATTAAACAGAAACTGTACGTGATAGAAAAAACCTGAAAACGGATATTAATTTCTCGCAATAAAAAATGTATGTTCCACGTATTTTTATTTAAAGGACGGAATTTATTTTAGCAGACCAGTGTTAGTGAACAAAATTTCATTAAATTATAGCTTTTCTAATAATTCTTGGAACACTTTCTGCCTTTGGAATATTGTAAAGTGTTCTCATAAATAAGTAACTTTTTATCGCAAAACGAAAATCTTAAATCATATTTGCAACGATTTTATCAGGGTTAAGGCACGTGTATACTAGGGATGTAACGAATACCGATACCGATACCGATATATCGGCGATACTTCAGATTTTCCGATACATCAGTATCGGCGATATTTTACTGTCGATACGACGATACTTTTAAAAATTTTTTCAGAGTTTTTTTTTAACAAATAATTTATTTTTGTTCGATTTTACCATGAATTAAATTCACTTCGTTATTTTTTAAATCTTATTAATATAAATTTTAAAAATTAATAATATGTTATGCTGTTATTTTGCAAAAAAATTATTTATTTTTTGTTAATTTTACCATGAATTCAAGTTCAAGTCGTTGTTTTATAAATCTTATTCCAGCAAAAAAAAAAGATACTCCAAAGAAGTCATGAAAATGTAGAGTTCGCGATTTGGAAGTATTGCAAATTTGGATAATTTCTAATTAGTTTTACATATCCTTGCCATTGCAAGTAGTTCTGTTTTTCGATTACCAATTTGATGGAAGCGATGCTAGGACAAATTTCTTTTTCGGTATTCTATAATGATTTTTCCTCAAGGAAAAAGGATAAAAAATTACCCATTTTCACAATTATTTTCAGCGAACTTAAACTCAGAACTGTATTTTCATGTAAATTTAAGTGAATAAACATAAACTTAGAAGTCTTTTAGCAATTAAGCTATTAAGTTATTTAGAAAAATATTATTTGATAAATGTCCTTTAAAAAAATCGATTTTTTAAAAAGAATGGCGAGTATTTTTTAAAATTATAAAGGAATTAAACATTTTTTCTTGCTTTTCTACTAATTATCTGCATATTTTTAATATAGATTTTTTGGAAGCAAAGAAAATGTAGCTCCTTAAAAATTACTTCCATTATTTTATCAATTTTAAATATTCTCTCTTATAATGTAATTTTGTATAATAAAAAAATTGCGCTTGAGTTTTGTTAATCTAAACTTAAACTCAATTTCAATATTCGTATCGGTATCGGAATCGGTATCGGTATCGGCGATATTTATTTTTAAATATCGGTATCGGATCGGCAAAACTGCGTATCGTTACATCCCTAGTGTATACCCATTCCATTTGAACTATTTATCAAGTATGACATTATATGATAGTTTTTGATGAAAATTACATTGTGCAACACAAAAAAAAAATTACAAGGTCCTAACGACATTTAAAGTTTTGATTGACCTCTGGCCTTCAAATTAAGTTTAGAGCCTTAGGGCCATATTCATAATAAATGATCAAATGTTAATAAAAGGTTTATGAAACATACAAACTTTTTTTCATAAACATTTCATAAGCCTTTAATAAGTATTATAAATAAAGGGGTTAATGTTTTTGAATAATTATAATAGCATTTTATAACAAATATTGTTGTAGAATATTTTCGACAGCTAAATTGCCACCGAAGGGGAGTGTTTTATATCTTCTGTGACAAAGGGACAAAAATATTAGTACAGCAAAGAGTTGGAGTGTTAAAATGCTCCATAAAAATTTTCTTCGTGGTGTTTACATAAAAGCGATAAAGACGTTTTCTACTTTAAACGTAGGAGTCAAAATATTTCCTATGGTGATTCACTATCACAATATGGGCGAATTTTACACCTCCTAAAATTAATTCCAAATGTAAACTTTCAAAACACCGATACACGTATACTTTTGTGCCCTCTCCTAGAAGCAGTTGTTAGAAACTCTTCAGAATTTAATTTTGTTGTACAGTGTTATCTAGCTAATTAAATATAATTTAAATAATTTTCGAAATATATACTTAGGGCTCGACTATTGTTATATTTATAATTGTTGCACTGAAATTAACACTATGCATTTTTAAAATAAATTTCAATTTCAAATGCATGCAAAAATATTACCTTTTTATTCACGATTCTTATTAAGCAGTTTTCATAAATTAATTTTTCCCATTGGATGTTCAGAAGTTTTCAAATTCTAATGAAGTAAATTTTAAAATTCCACAAACTATAAACTATTTTTGTAAATTCCTTTAAATTTCTTATAAAATAGTGCGGTATGAGTTCTTTTGGGCTCGTGAAAATATAAAGAAATTAATAAATTTAAATAAAATTAACATAACTGATTTATAAATATGCAGTTGCGTTCCTACTTGCCTAAAAACATGCTTGAGAATTGGCGAAATGAAAATGTTTTTTATATACAAAATGAAAACATTTACACTTTTGAATATTTAATATTTGTGTCTTAATTTATGCCTTAGCACCCTCAGAAATTATACATTTTAACCTTGAGTTTATATGTGCAAAATATAAATATAAAACAACAATTAAAAGCATTTAACTTTGCCAAAGTCGACGTTTAGGGTACGCTATAATGTTTATGAATTATTCACTTAAGTTATAAGTAATTTGTTTAACGTAAAGCCAAACGGATATGATAATAAGTATTCGTGTGTTAGCAATTGTCTGTAGCTAGCGGTCTTAAAATCACACAAAGGAAATTATCTTTCGTATGTAAAGAAAATATTGTTTTACTTTAAGCGATTCGCACACTGCTTCTATGTAAGTATGTAGTTACATTTACAAGAGTTTTTGTTAGAAAAGGGAAATTAATATTAAATACTTTTACGCGAATTTAAATGTGTGCTATAGAAACAAGGATAATTGAAAAGGGAATTTTGGGCTTATATCAAAGAGCAACGTTGAAATTTTTAAAACGAGTGTATTAAAATTGAACGTATTTTTGGAAACATTTTATCATTATGGCGGACTATCTAAAACTCTTAGGAACTAAATTTTTCCAGAGTTTTTATAGTATATTGTGTTCTTATCCTGATTGCAATTGTTCATTTTCTTCTTTGAACTTTCTTTGGGAGAATTCCACTGTCACGTACAGACGAATTTAACTATTTCTAGCGAATATATTACATAAAACAGATAACTAATCTATTTTCTATTATTTAATAGACTACATACTAGCCTTTAACCCTACATAGAAACTTTTTAAATAGTTCATCAAACATTGAAGAAAAACAGTTTACATAATTCGTCACGTGTGGGACAGCTCCAGTCAACCAACATTTTAAATTCTTGATTTAAGTGTAAATTCCAGCGAAATTATTACACATGGCGAAAAAGTGTTTTAGAAGCATATTATAAATAAGAATCAAGATTGCCGCTGGCGAAACAAAAATTAAATAAAACACATGTTTGTAATTAAAAATACGTTTTTATATTTTGTAACGTACATACACATTGCGTCACGTGTGGGACATAGTTGAACTTACATTTATAAAACAAACAAGAATCCATAGTATAATACAATTTTGTCTACAGATAACCGTTGTTTTCTGCACTTCGCGACTTTTTCGATAGTTTTGTTAAAGTGAAAAATTTTAATTCCAGTTATCGCTTTTGTATTGCCCATAGTAAGCCATGGTTAAGCTTTCTATCTCTCTCCCATTTTCACTACCTGTTCTCTCTACTCTATCCCTTTCCCAAAGAAGGTAACACATTAATTAATTAACTGGTAGGCATTAGTTGACTGATTGTGTTACTTCTCTTTAAAAAAAATGGTAATGCAGACAAAATTTATTCGAAAATTTCCAAGAATTGCACATAAATCATGCTGGCTCTTGAAACTAATTGATACTATTTGCTGTGACTTTCAAAAAATTAGAGGTATTAAAAAAAATGTGATCTATTCGTTACAATGTATATAAATTATTTTACTTGAGAGTATAATCTAACTATATAGATTTTCTAATCTAACTATAGATTTTCACTTTTTCTTGGAATGCTCCTTTGGCATATACACAGCACAAGTCTTTTTGCTGAAATGTTTCTGTGTTTTGCATGAATATTTATCATTCGCATTGAATTTTCATTGGCATTATTTTTACTAAAAATAATACTTCTTTCAACAACTCCTTATATGTTAGTACAATACTTGAAATATAAATGAACTATGGCTTTTATCTTTATCCGGATCGATAAAACTTTAAGAAATGTCAAAACCTCTGCAAAGTTTGCCAAAATTTCCAAAAAACTTGATAATATCGCGATTTTTTCCGATTTTATTGCATTTCTTAAAATTTAGTTAGTCAGTTTGATGAATATATATATACAATGTTAATAAATGTCTTAATATTACGAATGAGAAACCACAATGAGTTTCCAGAATACATGAAAAGGTGTAACATAGACTGCCCCATATTTTTGGAGCTTTAAATGCATTCGTAAAGCATTGCATTATCATTCCGTAACTCCAGTCCTATTATTTCAGAAGCAAATGACATCTTCTTAATAACAAAGACAACCATACAAAAGATACAAATAAAACATATTTCATCGTGTCGTATCGCAACACTATCGCAATTCGTATCAACTTGATTTAAAAGCAAGTCGGCACGGGTTAGCGGTCTTAGAATGGGTCAATATTTTTTTCAGGAGTATATATCATCATTACGAATGTATTTGGAGGATATGCGTCAAAAATAACAATCGAAGTTGAAAAATAATGGCAAATACGTGAATATATATGTATCATATATTCACATATTAGCCTGTCGCTTATGTTTCGAAATCGCTTGTTTCACACATACCCTCTAAATATTTTCGTTATGACACAATGTACATCAGGAAAAAAAATTTGGTCATTTTTATGAACGTTAACCCGTGCCTACTTGCGTTGATGTCAAGTTGATACAAATTTCGATCATTTAATTTGTAACTTTTGTATGGTTTTCTTTGTTATTAAGACGATATAACTTGTTTCTTAAATAATAGCTCTAGAACTACGGAGTGCTAAGCAATGAACAACAATCGTATTTAAAACTCCTAAAAATATGGAACAGTCTAGTCGCGCTTCTTTTTCGCTAGTCTCTCTCGCCTAAAAATAAAACTTGCATAGAGTGAATTGCGCATAAGCGGACTAAAGGGTTTCTATGCTACAAATCTTTGACCGGGTCTTAAAATATGCTTTAATGTGCATCGAAATTCGGTTAGACTGAAATCGAATAAAGATTTTTCCAGCGGAGTGCTGGAAGCAGTCTTTATTTTATCACAATATAGATGATTTTAAGGCATCGCAATTACCAAAAAAAATTTTTGGTCATATAAAAAAATGTGTATTTGTATATAAGACAATTTTTTACATGTATAAGGTTAACCAATGAAATTTTAAATACTCCAAACTTGTCACATAATATTCGATATTTTGGAACGTTATATCGTCTTTACAAGGTCCAGCGCACACATAAAAGCAAAAGTTTGAAAGTTTTTCCTAATGAGTCTCCAATGTTGTGTGAAAAAT
Organism: Panzeria rudis; assembly: GCA_956483635.1. Taxonomy (NCBI): domain Eukaryota; kingdom Metazoa; phylum Arthropoda; class Insecta; order Diptera; family Tachinidae; genus Panzeria; species Panzeria rudis. The sequence goes on from OY101447.1 coordinate 120,695,846, forward strand.
GCAACACTTTGCAACAATGCGCATTGAAGCCCAAGATAACGAATATAAAAAATGAATTTTGCATATGCGATAGTTCGACATGGTGCACAGAAAAAACTAAATTTCATTATCTGTAAAGGAATTTAATGAAATAGTTATTATTTTGTCTAGGAACGGACCTACAAACATATTTGTAAATATAGATAAAAATATCTCAATAATTTCATTGAAAAAATCGTGTTTTTTTCCAGGGAACAAATTGTCTAAAAATTGTAAACAAAACAATTTACTAAATCAAATAAAAAGATTTAATGCATTTTTTTAAGAATATCATACAATATTTTTGTCTGAATTTATAAACCAATTAGTTTAAAAATACTAACAAATACTAAACAAAATAGTTTACTTAATCAAACAAAAATGTATACTGGGTTTTTTATAATATATCAAAAAAATGTTTGACTGGGTCATCATCATCATCATTCATTATGCATTTATGAAATTTCACTGTTCAAGTCTAAATGTTTATCTAAAGACTCTAAAAAAATTAATGAGAATTAACGCAACGACATTATCGAATTGCTTCGCTCAAAAATCTTCAGTAAAAAAACTTGGTAAATCGCATTCCTTTTCCTATCCTTGTTATTGTTATTATGTGTATGTAAGTATGTAGTGATCGAAGTTGTTTTTTTGCGACATAGTTTTTCTTGTTGTTTTTGGTGTTTGCGTCCTAAAAACATTTGTTTGAAAAATTTTTGGTGATAATTTTTTCTGTGTAGGGATGATATCTGAAAGCGTTTACTTATCAGAAACATCTTTTAATTAGAACTTTATTTTAGCCAGTATTTAAATTTGTTTTAATCTTTGACTAAATAAAATCTCCATATCCATATTTATTTGTACTCCAGTTATCACTGTATTTCTATTTTAACATTAAAAATACAAATTATATTTGTTCTAAGTTCTTACAAGTACTTTTTACTTAACAACTTAACACCCAGTCTTCTAAACAACTTAAACGTTAAGTGTTTTCAAGTATTAGACATATAAATTTGAATTTACGTATTCAAGCGTTGAAGGTAAACCTTGGTGGATATTTATAAGTGTTTGAAGGATAACGAACGGTGTTCCAAATTATAACACCCGTATAATCAAAACGACTGCCACCATTTTCAACTAATGACAAGACAGAAAAAAAAATCATGAGCCGACACCGAAAAATGAAAATTAATGAATATCTTAATTTCGAATGTGTACCAAGTTAAAGTACAAAAGTACATATTAGAGGATTAATACAAATACATTTAACATGTGGCATACATACACTATATGGTTGTAAGAAAAAGAGTCCTTACAATAGGCCTTTACGGCATGTACAAAATATTTTTGATATTTCTACTTTGCATTTGTGATTAGGAAATAAATATTCGGAGTATTCTGCTGAAAAGAGTAACAAATTTCTTAAAATATAGTTTGCATATTTGCAAATAATAAGTTTTTAGGAGGCTTCGAAGCAGTTAGTATTTTATATAAAAAGTAATTTGATGATGTAGACAATAATTACTTAAAGATTATTTTATTAATGAATGCATTTGTATTTACATTTCTCTAATGTTTGGAGAAATGATAAACAAAATAAATGTTAGAGAAATGTTAATTAAAATTTTAATTGGGTGTTGAATTTCACATTTAAGTTTTTCTGTATCAAAGGAGAAAGGGGAAATTTGGTTAATATTATTATTTAACGAAGTTAACAAACTGTATACATATATCATACATATGTATAATAAATTTACTGAAATTTATGACATCAGTCTAGACTTCGTTAATTAAAATAATTTTTATTAAGAAAGGGAAACGGAAAAAGAAAGTTAGTACTGGCATCAGCTTTGATCGGGTTGCCTTTTATTTTCGCGTTTCAGTAAATATTTTTATTTAATTACTTCATAGTTTTGTCGAAGTACCTTAACTTTTCCTGAACTAGTTCTTTTTACTATAAGTATAGGAAATGTGGGAATTAGAGCTGGTTATCTGATATCTTAGAATAAAAAAAGAATTATTAAAAATAAAAATTCAGTAAAGTGCGACTTTAACTTGCACAGGAAGGTTTTCGTACTAATACAATATATGAGGTCATCAGCGCAATAGTGGGGTAACTAACACACATTTTTTGTTTGTTGCTTTTTTGGTGTTACATACATGTAAGGAATGTGTATAAAACCAGAACAGCAACAAACCAAAAATGTGGGTTACACCACTTTTGCGCTGATGGCCTCAGGATTTTTTTGTTTTGACGATTTTTTTTTGCTTTTTTTTAATTTTTTGTTTTGGCGTTTGTTTTGGTGTTTCTTTGGTTTTGTTTTTGCTTTCATTTTTTTGTTTTTTTTTGTTTTGGCAATTTTTTCAGTTTTTGTGATTTTTTTGGTTTAGGTGATTTTTTCGTTTTGTTTCGTGTTTTAGTTTTGGTGATGTTTTTTTAGGTGCTTTTTATTTTCAGCGATTTTTTCATTTTGACACTTATTTTCGCTTTGACTATTTTTTAATCGCGATAGCTGCACGTTTATTGTTTGAAAACATCCAGTTGAGAACACCTGCTGACATACATAGATGAATCTATAAGGCCCTCTGTCTTATAGTTAGTTTTCACGTTTGGATAAATGTTAATGGATAATTAAACACACACAACTTTTAAATTTAAATCCAAGATGTAAACTATCAAAACTCTGATACACATATATCTGTGGCTTGGTGCTAAAAGGGCTAATGTCAAAATATTGACTTTTGAGAAAAATGCAATTTAAGTTTAAGTTTTCTATATGAGTTCATAGTAACATTGGCTAGCAAAACTCTTATGAAGCTGTTCTGGTTTACATTAGACATTGGCTGTTTCAGCAAAATAAAAGAGAGTAAGAACAGAAACCTAATGCAATGATTAACTCAAAACAGCAAACTATTGACAGTGGCCCTCTTAGAACCAAGCCACAGATATATGGAGCCATAACCGCAGAAAAAGCTTAACCGACATGATTTTTGAAAATAATTTGGGGTATCTGGCATATTACAGAACTACACGAAAAGAAATTTTAACTTAATTTAATTTTCCCTTTAAATTGTTATCATGTTTACATATTTTCGAAAACGCCGATTCATATATATATATATATATATATATATATATATATATATATATATATATATATATATATATATATATATATATATATATATATATATATATATATATATATATATATATATATATATATATATATATATATATATATATATATATATATATATATATATATATATATATATTTGGTGGTCTGTACCAGATTCAGCCGTTAGAACATTCTTATTTAAAAAATATTTAAAAAATAATAATTATGTTGTACAGTGTAGATGCTTTAAATTTTTTAAAAAATTGGGTTATTTCGCTTTATTATGAATAACATCAGCACTTATCCATCGATTTTCATAAAATAAATATCATTTTATTGTGGCTTTATGAAGTGAGTCCAAGTCTTTGCGTGCAATTTTTGTTGCAGCAATTCTTCTTTTTTTGTGAGAAAGAGCGAGAGAGGGACAGATATGGTAAATATATCTATTACAGCACTCTCCTAAAACTTCAAAAATTGGTGCAACAATAATTTCATGTGTAGACGGAGACTTAGTGCTGATTTACACTGGGAAACATTGTTTCCCGAAAACTTTATTTTTCAGTGCAAAAGACCGAGATAGGAATACAAGTGGAATATATTTCTATTTCAACACTCTCACGCAAAAGAAAATATTCGACGACAAATGTTTTCCAACGTAAACAACGTGTTAGTGTTCAAACTAAGTTTGAACACTAAAACTATAATATTGAATTTATAATTTCCAAAAATTTTTATATTAATTTAACATAATTAATTTAATATAATATTTACGGCAAGTTAAAATGCAATTAGTCTGGCAGCGCTACAATTTTGTTAATTTCGAAATTTTTTGTTCTGAAACATTAAACTCACTCGCCTTTCAACTATCACACAAGTAACTTAATAGCATTAATTCTCTCGCGCACTTAACTTTCCTTTAATTTAATATTTTATAATAAACATACACACTATTTGAATGAATTGTCGCAGAAATTAAACGCTATAGGGTAAAAACGAAAATCGAATGGTTCATATTTTATAGACCTCTATACTTGGGCATTTCGGCCATTTTTGAGAAAAGTTCGTCATATTGACGATTGAATAACTTTTGAACGTGTCATCAGATATAAATAAAATTATTGTCATTCGAAAGGCTTCAATCTCTTCGTGACGAGTATTTATTGAAAAGAACATAGCTTCCTGCTAAAAGTCCATTTAAAATGCCAAATTATCCTTTATCCTTAAATATCCTGAAAATCGAATTTTAATTTTCTTAATTTTTTTTATAAAATGTAGCCAACTGACATGTCTTTATTGTGTACAAGTTTTAAGGTGGGATGAAAACAAAGTCAAAAGTTATAGTTATTTCTTTATGATAGATCGATAATTTCTATGAAAATTGTATAAGAAATAATAATAAAAACAACTAGTAAAGTAATTTTGAAAATAGCATAACTTTGAAGCGCCTCACCAGATTTTAGGAATTTAAATATCATTTAAAAGGTTCACGTTCAATTTTTGCATATCCATGACAAGAATATCACAAATAAAAATAAAAAGTTTACCCTTAAACATCCTCAAAAGTGGTATTTATTTTTTATTGTTTTTTTGCAGCATACTAATCTGTTACGATTGTGTAAAAAATATAAATCGAAATACTACGATTACGGTTGTTTTTATTATTATTGCCTACACAATTTTCATAGAAATGCTCAAGTTATCACAAAGAAACAACTGTTAGTTTTAAATCTGTTTTCATCCCATCTTGAAAATTGTACACAAGAAAGATATGTCAATTGGCTACATTCTCAAAAAAAATTAAAAAAATGAATAAGTCAATTTTCAGGATATTTAAGGATAAGGCATATTTTGGCATTTTAAGCGCACTTGTAGCAGGAAGCTGTGTCCGTTTTAATCAGTATTCGTTAAAAGGAGACTGAAACCTTTTAAATGCAATCAAACTTATTTTTTCCGATGACGCGTTCTAACATTATGCAATCTTTAATATGACAAATTTTTCTCAAAAATTGCCGAGATAACTTGGGCCTATAAAATATAAACCATATGATGTATCGAAATAACTTTTCGCCATCTTACACGCACACAATGGTAGAATGTATATGTCGAATTTCATTAAAAGCGGAGAGGTTAAAAATCCAGACCGTATCGAAAATTATCGTTTTTACCCTATATTGAAAAAACTTTAATTAATTCGCTGTTTTTACTGTGGTTCAAATAAAGGTGAGCACTAAGTGTTAATCTCAGAAGTAAATAAAAGAAATTAACCCATATTTCTTTTATCCCTTAACCCCTGCAATGATAGTAGCCCTCGGACGAGCAATTATATAGCAATTATAGAATATTTTAGATTTACATTAACCCAAATGTATTCATTTAGCAAAAACGAAAAGTTTTCGCAATTTCAGGTTTTTATAAATTTTTAATAAATAAAACTTTTCAAATTTTGCATAAAAAATATGTTTTTTGTCAGTCCTAACTGAATAATTTCAAAACCATTGAGTTTTGTTAAGAAATAATATTCAAGCAGCTAAGAGTAGTTTTGCTTAAAGTTTTTTAGTCGTTTTTGTAATAAAGTTTGCCAACCCTTTCCCAAGTTATGATAAAATCGGTAGAGCAGCCTCTTCAAAACTCGATTTTTTGCAAACATCAGGTAATTTAACCTTGTTGTAAATAAAATCAATATTTATCCATCGATTTTCATAAAATTGAGCTTATTTTATTTGTAAGACATGTGATTTTGTGACCAGAGAATAAAAATAGTTACATTTGGCCATTTTAAATTTTTTTAAATTAAAAAAAATATATCAAATTTGCATAAAAAAATCATTGTTCACCATTGCGGTCTAAATACTTCCGAAAGTATTGCATCGATTTAGAAATATTGTTTAAAAGGTTTAAAGGTAAATTCATTGAAAATGTTTTGTGGTTTTCGTAATAATATTGGACAACCCTTTTTCCAGTTTTGATAAAATTATTGGAGCAGCCTCTTCAAAAATCCAAAATTTTTGAAAAAAAAAATTATTCGTAGAATTTAAAATTACTACTGTTTTTGTAGTTAGGGGACTATAACACATCAATCAAATATAGTGCTACTCCTTGGAATTTTTCTTGTTGCATAGTGTTATGTATAAGTATGAAATTATTCTTTTAAAGACAGTTTAAGTTTTGAATGATTTCTGGCGTTCCAGCTGAGTTTCGAGCTTGAGTGTCTTCAAATACCTTTAGTGGCTTTTATAGCAAATAATTTTTAATCATTTTAGTCCGCTATTTTACCACTGAAAGTTTTTTTTCACCTTCTTTAAGAAATGGGCACAGAGAACCATACAGCGTAGGGTTAGAGCGTTTAAGTGTTCTACAAAAATATTTCTCGTTGTGTTGTACATACAAATTCTGAATGTACTCGTATATTATATCTTTAACATAAGGCTTACAAAGTTTCTTAAGCCGAGTAACTTTAACTATGTGCAAATCCCCCTAATAGGTGCGCCTCTGCAAAAAGGAATTTGAACGGACCAGTTTTTTCAAATTATACATTTTGGTAGTGGAAATCTGTATACCAAGTTTAGTGACGCTAGGTTATCGGGAAACAGTTTTGTCGCAACTGTGCGATTTCCGGCCATAGTGCATTGGCTGTACATTTAGTTAATATTTTTATAGTTAAGATATGAATACTTATTGATAGTTCAATTTATAATTGAAGATTCAATTTATAATAAACGTATAAAAATAAAAAATATGCATCGCCTTCTTGTGAAAAATAATGTTATATTTTACAACTTTAGTACATTTGAAGTTATTTAATTTTAAATTCATTAACGTATTTTTAGATAACACGATTAACATGTGCAAATATAAAAAAACATACACATAGTAATATTCTTGATAGTGTAAATGTAAATTATATTATAGTATTTTCTGTTTGGAGAAATGTGTTCTTCATGTCCTTTGATACTCTGCTTGCTTTATTTTTTTTTTGTTAGCTGCAGATTTATGTATGAACTTTTTTCCCCTAAGTCAAAATAAGCTTACTTATACGCATACAAGTACATGTGTTTATGTATAGCAAAAACAAAAATTTACGCTGCAAGCATTGCAACTAATACTCTCTTTGCTATGAAAACTACTACTGTTGTAATTACAACTGGTTGTATGTGTTACATTTAACCAAACATGCATAAATAAATGAATGCGTATGAGATTAAGGTATGTATGTACGTAAAATTACACACATGCTTATTAAGAAAAACATCCGGTTCAGTTTTCTTTTCTCTATTTTTGCCTCCAGTAGAAAATAGGAAGAACGCTACACTTCCACATGTTTAAGGATGTAACGTATACCCGTATAATTGTACTTATGTTGCATTATTCTCTGACTTGCAGTTTTGCTTTGTGCTGTTTTTCTTAAATTAATTTATATATATTTTTTGCTGTGTAGCGCTTGTTGTTTTTAATTTCATGTATTTTTCTTTCATTACCGGATGTACTAATGAAAGTTGTTAAAATTTATTTAACTGAACTGAGATAAAATTGCATGTAGTTGTATAAGTTTGTGCGTTAGTGTGTTAAAAAATGAAATAAAACTAGGAGTGCTTCCATTACGTTTTTCTCTTGTACATGTTATATTTTGTACGGCTGCTGTCATATAAATTTTAGCGAGTGTTTAGGTAAATATTATTTTTATTATATTAAATATGTAATATTATATATTTTGTTTAAGTAATGAATGTTACACATTTGTGTATGAAATGTGTTATAAAAATACAATTTTAATTTTTAAAATGGAACTATGTATAATATGTATTTACGTATTAAAATAATGAAGTTGTATGTGGTTTTAAACAATACCTCCCTTCTTAGAAATAGTAGATATTGTGTAGATTTGTTTTAATAATAATTAAGTTAATAATATTGTTAAATTTGAAGAAGTTTTCTAGTAAATAAACAGAATATGTACTCTATATGTGGAGTTAGTTATCCATTACAGACCTAGCGCAGTTATAGTTCAGTTTTAGACTAGGGGCCCGTTTCACGAAGTTACAAATAAAATACACACAACTATAAAATTTGTAAACATGTTGTTGTTTTATGTGTATTTTACTTGTAGATTTGAAACTTGTAGTATTGAGATGCCGGCCCCAGCTCATAGCAAGATTCGTTGTATAATTTAGTTTAGTTTACATTCATTTGTAATGTTGACACTAGAACCTCCGAAGTCACGTTGTTGTACCTTCCGTTTGTTTAATCAGCCATAAATGTTTTCTTTTTTTACTTACGTGCGTGAAACTTTTTTAATTTTAATAATTTCATATATTTATAAAATTTCTAATAATTTCAATTTTGTAATAAGAATAGTTGATTAAAGTTGGTGCGTTACAAGGAGTGAGTGTGTGTAACATCCACCAATTCTAATATTATTTAGAATCTAAATTTTAGATTCTCTCTTTCAGGTACCGTGGGGAAAGGGAAAGTTGATGTGTACAGCTAATAACTAACTTGCTTGTTGATTATAATTACCGTCCGGTAATTATGATTATCGAGTTGGGTTGGATAAATAAAATGTACGCCAGTTATTAGAGAAATTCATGAGGATTTTATTACGGGTGGTTTTCTCACCGTTTCTAATCCTTCTTCAGTTTGGTTTACAATGTTGGTTTACAATTTTGGATTTACTAGATTATAGTTACAATAAGTTCAAGATTGTGCAACTTAGTTTGCGACAGGATCAAATTTGTTTTATTTGATAATCGGAATAACCTTGGTTGTTCAGAGGTTGTGAGAAGATAGCTAGCAAATTTTATATTTTTGGTTACAGCTAACTTTGTAAGCTACACATTTGACACATTTTGACTCTTTGTCGCAAACCAACTTGACATTTGCCTTTAGCGGATAATAAATGTCCGTTAATTCAGAATAATTTCAAATATGAATTGAACATTAAATTTTATATTTTAATTCACAATAGATTAAATTGTAAATGAAATGCAATAATTTTAGTTCTCAAGTATAAAAGTATCTTGTGGATGATTTAAATGAAAGCAAAGTTTATACAAAAAGGTGTAAATAAATACGTTCAATATATAATTTGTTTATATATTGTTAAGGTCCAAACCATGTTTGGACATGGCGCCGGCCTTGCAGTCATGCAACCTTTTGCGATGTTTCTGATGCACAGAGGACTTGGGCCAATGACCTAATAGCCTCGGATAATAATTTGGTGTTTGGTGTAGTTCTGGTTGCTTGATCAGTTGATGTTGACTCACGTCGGCTGTGGTATTGTTTCTTAGATGAACGTCGGTTTCGGGTCCTTGGCTTGGCTGAATGCAACAACGTATGGTGTAAGGAATCGCACTTCTTACAGGTTGCTAACGAGGTGCACGATCTGATGGTGTGGCTTTTTGCCAAACAATTAAGGCAGTACTGATACTGGTCTATGATCTGAATGCGTTTTTTGATGTCCATTCGCAGGAATTTTCGGCAATATTTTAAGGGGTGATATTTCTTGCAGATGAGGCATTGATGCAATTCAGGATCGCGGTTTCGCTGACGGCCTTTACGTTCATTGCTGTTGGATCGGCTTCTACGATATTGTGTCATGGTTTCGGTTGATGAATTTTCCTAGTAATAAATGATATTACCAATATTATTTGAGTTTGCGAATGATAATTCGTAAAATGTTATTATAAGAGAAAGATTTTAGAAGAAAAAATTTAGATAGAGAGATTTGTTTAAATTTTAGTTTACGTAAAAAAAGAGAAAAGAGCTATATTGTGAAATGGGATCAAGGTAAGTTAAGTTGGTGGATTTTCTTTCAAGAGGGGGAGATAGCAAAGTTTTACTACTGGACGCGTTATAGTTCCAGAAGCTGTTCGTATATCGGCAATGCGCACGTTAGAGTCAGATCCTGGGTATGTTTTCCCCACTCGGCCAAGTTTCCACTCAGTAGGGGGTTGAAGGTCATCTATGACGACTACTAGATCTCCCACCTGAAGGTTGTGAGCTTTGGTGTTCCATTTATATCTCTTGTGAAGAGATTTGAGGTAGTCTTCCTTCCACCTAATTGAGAAACTATGATGGAGGGCCTTTAGTTTTTCCCATCTGTTTACTATTGAAATATCTTCCAAGTGTTTTTCAGGGAAAGCCATAATAGGAACTCCTTTCAAAAAATGCCCTGGGGTTAATGCCGTAAGATCTGTGGGATCTTCGGACAAGGCCGATATTGGTCGTGAGTTGAGAACCCCTTCAATTCTTGCCAGAAGAGTTGAGAACTCCTCAAAGTTGAATTTCTGAGCACCTGCAACTCGTTTAAAATGAAGTTTAAAGCTTTTGACGGCAGCTTCCCAAAGCCCACCCATGTGAGGTGCATGCGGTGGTATAAACTTCCATTCGAAGCCATGAGTCACGTATTTGTGTGATACATCTGATGCGGCAGACTTTATGAATGATGTGAATTCGCGTATGAGTGCTCTACTAGCTCCGAGAAAATTCCTACCGTTATCTGATACTACCCTCTGGGGAAGCCCCCGCCTCCCAACGAATCGGGAAAATGCCGCTTGAAATGCCGCTGACGAGAGGTCTGAGCATGGTTCAAGGTGTATTGCTTTCGTGCTAAAGCAAACAAACACACATGCATAACATTTGATGAATGCTGATGAACGCAGGGATGAAGCTTTGAGCTCAAATGGCCCGGCAAAATCAATTCCTGTTACTTGAAAGGGTGTTGTCAGTTGACATCTTTCGGGAGGAAGTGGCGCCATTATTTGAGAACATGGCTGCTGTTTATGGATTATACAAACTTTGCAGTGTCGAATAATGCTTTTTACTCTGGGTTTTAGTCTTGAAATGTAGAATTCTGTTTGGGCCATTCTACACATTTGTATATAATCCGCGTGTAAGAGCATTGTGTGCAACTGGTTTAGATATAAGTGACAAAATCGGGAATTTCCTGATAATATGATAGGATATCTTTCGTTGTATGGCAGAGAAGACCGACATAAACGGCCGTTTACGCGTAATACCGCATTACCATCAAGAAATGGATTAAGTGCTTTCAGCGGGCTCTTGCTAAATATTGGCTGAGACTTAGACAATTGAGAATATTCATCCGTAAAAAAAGTTTTCTGAGATAACGAAATTAGTCGAGTTTTTACAAACTCAACTTCTTTTTGAGTAAGCGATGTTGTAGATGGGATTAGCTTTTTCTTAGAAGCTTTATGAAAAAATCGGAAAATGTAACTTATTACCCTAAGAGCCCTGCAGTACGATGAGAAGTTTTCAAGAATATCGTTGTTTTCTGTGGTGACGTGAAGGACTTGAACTTTTTCACTGTTTCTTACTATTTTTAGGGGATTTATATTAGGCCACACATTTTTTGGTTTGATTAACCAATGTGGACCGTGCCACCAAAGTGTATTGGATTCGAGGTCAGAAGGTTTACATCCTCGTGTTCCGAGATCTGCGGGATTGTTTTGTGTTGACACATGATGCCATACTGCTTTGGGTACTAAGCTATGGATCAGAGACACTCGGTTAGCGACATATGTTTCCCATGTCGATGGGTGTTTAGAGAGCCATCCCAACACTATGGATGAATCAGTCCATAGATGTAATTCTTGCTCGTGAAAGTCGAGCGATATGCAAACATAATTTATAAGTTTTGCTAATAGAACTGCTCCATTGAGTTCTAGTCGTGGGAGAGAAATAGTTTGAATTGGAGCGACCTTACTTTTAGCTACCAAGAGATTTGAGAAAACGCTATGAGTATTAGTTTGACATCTTACATAAACCGCAGCGCAGTATGCTGCCTTAGACGCATCAGCGAATCCATGTATTTGAACTATATTAGTTGGATGAAACTGTAGCCACCGAGGAATGTTAATGGTTTCGACACTAGAGATATCTTTGACTAGATTGTTCCAGACTTGCAGGCTCTCTGTGGAAACATTTTCATCCCATTCTAAGCCTTCCAACCAGAGTTGTTGCATAAGTAATTTTGCTTTAATGATTACTGGTGCAAGCCAACCTGCTGGGTCAAAAAGTTTTGCAACGGCTGAGAGTATCTGGCGCTTTGTAATTGTGGTAGATTGTGATATTTGAGAAAAGCTGTAAGTGAATGTATCGGTTAGAGCATTCCACTTAATACCTAGTGTTTTTGTCGAACTTGAGTCGTGAAATCTAAGAAAGTCTTCATCATACAGATCATCTTTTGCTAAGTGAGATAGTAAACGCCTATCATTGGCAGTGAATTTCTTTAAGGGCATGCCAGATTCCTTTAGAATATAAATTAATTGTGATTGGGCTAGTAGGCTTTCTTCTATCGTGTGACCCCCGGAGAGTATGTCATCGACATACGTTTCATTTCGTAGTATGTGCGCGGCCTTGGGGTTCGACTGTTCATAATCAGAAGCTATCTGAAGCAGCGTCCTAATCGCGAGATATGGTGCGCAATTTACGCCAAAAGTGACGGTTTTTAACTGAAAGTCTTTGCTAGGGCCGTCGGGCTCATTTTGGAACAGTATTCTTTGAAATGGCCTATCTTTAGGGTGTATAAGTATTTGCCTATACATTTTCTGTATATCAGCGCTGAATACGTACTGGTATTTTCTCCACCTGAGAATAATGGTTATTAAATCGCGTTGTAATGTTGGACCAGTGTATAGGACATCATTGAGAGAAAATTTCGTTTTAGTTTTTTTGGAAGCGTTAAAAACGACTCTCACTTTCGTCGTTTTGTGTTCAGGCCGAATCACAGCGTGATGTGGTAAGTAGTATGAATGGTACTTATCCTGAATCACAACTTCACGGGATGAAGTCTCTTCCATGTGATCAAGCGTTAGGTATTCTTTGAGTACGGAATTGTACTGGGTTTGGAGTACGGGATCTTTTGCAAGCGTTTTCTCCATTCTTGCATACTGAGCTAATGCAACAAACCGTGATGTACCGAGAAACACATCCTTTGGAAATTCTTGTTTAAAGGGTAATCGAACCACATATCTTCCGTTTTCTTTGCGTCGAGTCGTTTTTGAATAAAACTCCTCACAGTACTTTTCTTCCTCTGATTTGGCACGAGACGTAGACACTTTTTCTTGTTCCCAGAATTGTCTTAAAATCCCATTGAGTTCAGAGTTATCAGAGACAACTACAGAAGTTGTAAAAGCTTGAATGCTTTTAATTGACATGGGACCACTGAGTACCCAGCCGAAGATAGTATTATAGGCTGAGGTTTTGCCACATATGTCCTTCCTTATGCCTTCAATGTTAAGGAAATGCTCGTAGTCATTGCCTAATATTAAATCGATTTGCGATGAGACGTTAAAACTCGGGTCCGCTAAATCTAAGTTAGACAATTCTGGTGATATTGGGATATCAAATGTATTAGCTGGGAGTTTTTTCGTTACCTTGGGCAAGACTATAGCCTTGATTGGTACTCTAATGTTGTATCTTTTGGCGAATAGTACAAATTCGCACTCTTTAGTAGCGGTTTGCTTTTGCCCGCCAATTCCAATGATTTCGAAATAGGATTTTTTGTATGGGAGCTGTAACCTGCTTCTAATCTTTTCAGATAAGAAGGTTCGTTGTGAGCCGGGATCTATTAGTGCTCTGATGGTGAAGAGTTCACCCATATGCTCAATTTGCATTAAAGCTGTGCGCAATAATATATTGTCGTAGCTTGCAGAGAAATTGGCTTGAACTTCTCCCGAAAAGTGAGGTTGTTCTTCATTATGAACTTTAATCTGATTAAGCGGGGAATCAGTTGGGAGGTTTCTTTGAAGATATGGGCTTTTTTCTCTTACAATTTGTGAATTAGAGTTTTTTGGAGAACTTTGAATCTTTTGGTTCATGTGCAACATGGTGTGATGCGTTTTTTTACAATGGAGGCAAGTGTGTTTGCTCTTGCAGTTTGCTTTCAAGTGTGACGACGATAAACAATTGTTGCAGAATTTGTTCTTATAAACAAAATCTACTTTCTGTTGCACTGAAAATGTTCGAAACTTGGGACACATTCGTAAAGAATGGTTCTCACTGCACAACTTACAGCTTGAGTTCAAACTTTCTTGTGATACATAGGTTTGTATATTCGAATTAGGCTTATTTGATAGACTTAAAGAGTCTTTTGTTGTTTTTATACTGTTAAGACGTTCTAAAGCTTCATACCTGTCCACCAGAAACTCGGACATTTGCGACCATTCTGGGAGCTCACGTGGAGATGCGAGTGATTGTTCCCAGAGGGAAAGTGTGTGATGAGGAAGTTTAGTAGATATGAGGCGAATAAGAATAGGGTCCCAACTTTCTACTTCTATTTCTAGAGACCTTAAAGTGGCTAATGAGTCATTGACTGCGGATTGAATTCGTCTAATTGACTCACTATCTTCGGTTTTAGCTGGTGGAATATCAAACAATATTTTGATTTGGTTATCCACTAACACTCGCTTGTTTTCATAACGCGTTTTGAGAGCGTTCCAAGCGTGTTCAAAATTGTCATTTGATAGGGTATAGCGCTTGACGATTGCTCCTGCCTCACCCTGAGTTTTATTCCGTAGGTGATAAAGTTTTGTGACTGGCGTGAGTTTGGTGTGATTGATATACACCGCAGTGAACATATCCCTGAACGAGGGCCATTGTTCATAGCTGCCGTAAAATATTTCTGTGTCACATGGAGGAACTTTAATGCAAATATTTGCGTTATCTTGATGCAGATTTTGCGCTAGATGTTGGCTAACCATAGGGTATCGAGTTGATGTTGCGAAGCCATGGGTTTGATTTGCATCTACCCTAGACTTGATTTTGTCAGAGATCTGCGCGCTACAGAGGTAGTAAGCCTCTAAGCACTTGCTGAAATTTATTTTTGTTATTTCTTTAAATTCTTTGTTGATTTCACTTCCAGGCGCTAGCATAACTTTTAAATACGAGGCTTCAGCTCTCGTCCGCCTTGCATCTAGATCCTTTGACTTAATTTCTAGAAGAGAATCTGATTGATCTGCTGCTATTGTGCTATTGAGATCAGAGCACAATTCCAGTAAATAGTCGCATTCGAATACAAATTGCTCGCTTAGAACTGGAGCATTTTGTTCGATTTTTTCTGCAGAGGTACTCATATTTAATTTAAAAGTAGGTATTAATGGTTTAAATATTAGACTTGATCTGAAATTTAAATTTCAGTTTTGGATTATATGAAAATGTTGAGTTTTTTTTTTTACAAAAAAAGAAATTTTCTGTTTTCAAACAGATAGAGAGATTGCTATTTATCAGTATAGCTATTAGCTTTATTTATTTTCTTTATATTGGTAAAATTGTACTTTATGTTTTCGTAAAACGAGAAAAAAGGAAGGGGTATTTGTGAGAATAACACTAGTTTTGAGTAACTAGTATTAAATTTTTCTACGAAACAAAATGTACACTTACCGTAGCGAATTTCGAATCGTATAGGAGTTAGATTAAGAGTCAATAACTCCAGCAATTTTATGTAGGGTAATTTTAGTTTGTTTTAATGCCAAGTGAATTTTTGAAAATATTATATAGATTTATATGGATGTATATAAGTTTGATAATTCACAACGGTATAAACGGAAATTCTAGTTAATTATTCCTGTTGTGAAAATATATAATCATAAACAGTTGTTTTAGTATGAAAATATTTTTATATGTATTGTAGTAGCGTAACAATAGTGTCAAGTGTGAGCAAATAAAAGGGCATACAAATGTTAATAATAAGCAAAAGCTTATTTTGTTTTCTCTTGTTTGTTGATGAGTGTTGCCGTTTATGTTTTTAGGAGATTTTGAATTCGTAACGTTCTCCTTTTTTTTTTTACTTTTTTTTTTTCTTTTTTAGTTTTTTATAGATGATATGTTTGAAAAGGGAGTTTAACGGAATGCAATTTTAATAACCAAGAGAAGTAATTTTTGTTCTCTTTTGATTACAAGTGGACTGTATTGTTTAAGCTTTTATTTAAGAGTTCAAATTTGCTAAAATTCTCTTGTAGATAAATAATAGTTAAGAGTAACGATCAATGATATATATATTTCCATAAAGAGAAATTAAAAAACGGCTGAGAGTTTTTTAAAGAGAGATCGTGGTTAGAACTAACCACCCTTGTTGAAAACTTTTAAGTTCTCATGCCTATATTTAAAAATATGTATGTTTTTATGCACTTGTGTTCTTTTGGAAATTTTGCAATATGTACCACATACATATGAGAGAATATGCATGTATAAATGTATGCCGGTAAAAGAGTTTAAATTTACCTTATATTGTGTGTTCGTTATGTATCCAATAACATCCAACACGTAAATATGTTTATACGTATGTAATAGCAAGCAAATTTTTTATTATTAATCTTTTTTTTTTTTTATTGAGTTGTAGAAATATGTATGTATGTAGATTATACTTATGTATTTAATTCAATGTTATACAAAGCATGTGGATTAACACCAAAAGTATTTTAGATTATTTGTTATGTTTCTTTGAGTTGCATTTAATATCATGCATATATACATATAATTTGACACTATAATTTTCTTTGTAGCTGTGTGTTAAAAAACGGTTTTATATATATATGTACATATGTGTGCTTTTGTATGTAGCTAATTAAGTATGTATATATATCAAATCGCGCACTTTATTTGTTACTTTTTTTTTTCATATGTATACTTATGTATTAAGCAAACCGGTTTTTACAACGGAACACAAACGGTTTAAATTAATTTATTTTTGTTTCCAACAAAATTCTTTTAGAAATGGCGACTTTTTTATTAAAACTTTCTTTGTAGGTACATATTTTCTTAGCAATGGCGTGTTTTTTTTTTTGTGTTTTATTGGTGTTTTTTCGCGAGACAATTTATAACTGTTAAGTATATGTATAGTATCTCATTGCTTTCTTTTTATAGTATATATTTATGGTTACCGATTCTGGATTTGCCCTTTCATGTGACCTTATAACAATTTGTTGTTTCTTTTCCTTTTTGTTTAAAATGGTGATTTTTGTAAATGAAGGGACTTATTTTACTGTTTTATAATTTTTTTTTTCTTTTCACTTTGTTAAAAGAATGGCGGTTTTAGAAATCGAATTTTGAAAACAAATTTAGTGAGGGTTTTTATACGCGTTATTTGCAAATTACTTACGTGCTGTTTCAAACACAAATTTCTCGTACATCCCACGCACTTTTACTTTTGCATGTATATATATTTTTTATGCGACGTTTTTTATGCCGATTTTAACTATTTTTCACACTTTGTAACAATGATCGTATTTTTTAGGCTTTTTGTGCTTTGTTTTGTAGGTATGTATCCATTTAGATATGTTTTTTACACTTTTGTTAGAATATTTAATTATTAATTTATATAGTTTTAAATCTTTTGTTTTTCTGTTGCTAAATTTGCTTGCTTCTACCGTAATTATTTTTAATTTTATGTACTTTTCACGTGTTGTAAATTTTTGATGTTTTTATAGAGTTAAATTACTTACTCTGCTTGACACTTTTTTTGATACTGAAGATTTTTCTTCTTGTGTTTTACCTCCTTCACTTGACCGTGGTGAGCTTTTAATTATCTTCTTTATCTTGTCTGTTCTCAATTGCTCGAAGTGACCATGATTAAAGTTGGTGCGTTACAAGGAGTGAGTGTGTGTAACATCCACCAATTCTAATATTATTTAGAATCTAAATTTTAGATTCTCTCTTTCAGGTACCGTGGGGAAAGGGAAAGTTGATGTGTACAGCTAATAACTAACTTGCTTGTTGATTATAATTACCGTCCGGTAATTATGATTATCTAGTTGGGTTGGATAAATAAAATGTACGCCAGTTATTAGAGAAATTCATGAGGATTTTATTACGGGTGGTTTTCTCACCGTTTCTAATCCTTCTTCAGTTTGGTTTACAATGTTGGTTTACAATTTTGGATTTACTAGATTATAGTTACAATAAGTTCAAGATTGTGCAACTTAGTTTGCGACAGGATCAAATTTGTTTTATTTGATAATCGGAATAACCTTGGTTGTTCAGAGGTTGTGAGAAGATAGCTAGCAAATTTTATATTTTTGGTTACAGCTAACTTTGTAAGCTACACATTTGACACATTTTGACTCTTTGTCGCAAACCAACTTGACATTTGCCTTTAGCGGATAATAAATGTCCGTTAATTCAGAATAATTTCAAATATGAATTGAACATTAAATTTTATATTTTAATTCACAATAGATTAAATTGTAAATGAAATGCAATAATTTTAGTTCTCAAGTATAAAAGTATCTTGTGGATGATTTAAATGAAAGCAAAGTTTATACAAAAAGGTGTAAATAAATACGTTCAATATATAATTTGTTTATATATTGTTAAGGTCCAAACCATGTTTGGACAATAGTGGATAAGAAAACTACCGATTTACCTAGAAATGCCGCTGCACAGTGGTTCTAACAGTGGTTGAAACATACGATGAGGTACATGGTGTCAAATTTGACTACCTCAGGCATGGAAAATCTTGTCAGCCTCATAACTTTTACAAATAATATCCAGTTTTAATTAATCAAACTTATACCCGTATTTTAAGCTCTGAGACAATGACAAAATTTTAACAAAACTGAGGTGAATTACAATTTTTTTATTTTTGGTATTCTGAAAAATATTGTCATGAACAAAATACAACAAATTTGTCACCTTATAAAAATCACTTAAATTAAATTGTATGTGAATATTTTTTTTGTTAATTTACTTTCTGCTTTTGGAAAATTAATAAAAAAGCATAGTTGCGAAGTCGGAAATTTTAAATATGCGTAACAGCAAAAGTTGTTGTAATTAATTTTCTATTTATCAAATAAAAATTTTTTCGAATAAATTAATATAAAAATGTATTAGAGTACGGTTTTTTATATGGTTAGAGTTCAGTAATTGTTTAAATAGCACAAACAAATTCTACTTTGATTTTACTTAATCCTTATGTGCACACCTAGGTACCTAGACAAAGTTCTCTATAAATTATATTAGATATAGCCTTTAAGAAATTTATTATTTGACATATTGTCATAATTTTATTTTAAATAAAATTTATTTGCTGGTGTTTAATTGTATAAAGGTGCAGAAAAATAAAATTGATTCATTTCGAATCGAATGTTTTTTGAAAGTCCGTACATGAGATAAAGGGTTTGTAACTGTTCAAAATTGTGTTTGAAGTCTACTGACGATTTGCTAAAGTACCAATGAAATGAATACAGACAATGCTTAAACTCCACCCAATAAATTTCGCTTAATATATCAGATATATTTAATTAATATAATTAATGTGGTTTTCAGTTGTTACCTGCCTGCTCAAACAGGTGGCCAGTAGAACAGATTTTCAAAAAATAGTAAAATTTTCAGAAGCATTTTATTTACCTGCATGAAAATTGTACTAAACTTCTTTTTTAATTTTTATATCTTCACTATTTATTAAAAAATATACCAGTGTCCTTATGTTTACAAAATGTTAACAATATAGAAAATGTGGATTTCTAATATTTTGTAGTAAAATTGTTATACGTATGGGTAACATAATGTTACCATTATTTTCCAAGTCTATCGATTCTGTTCTGTACACCGAATCCGAGTAATTTTCTCGTTTTCTAATAAATAATGCCCCCCATTGATTTATTTTAAATTGTATATAGTAAATTAATTTCAGATATGATATTTTACGCTCTAATATGTGTAAAATTGCAAAAAAATCTGAAAAAGTTTGCTATTAGTGAATCTAGTTTTTCTAAATCGAGTGTGTTCAAATCGACTTGGTTTACAGAACAGGCAGGTAAGTATTTCCTTAAAATATCAAAAATAAAAAAATCTTAGATTTGAAAAGTTTATCAATCTTATTTCAATTTCTTCGACTAATATTCACGACTATATGAATGAAGATAAAATCATAAAATATATTTTGGAAAATTCGGCTATTCCATTACCGAAGATATTAACGATATAGAGAATAAAGTCGAGGACAAAAAGAAAAATTGCTTTGGTAATATTTTAGTTTTCTGAATAACTTAATCTATTATTTTATCTATTCAAAAAATTTACACCAACTTTAAATTCATTTAAATCGGATAAAATTTGTAAAAGTTATAAGGCTGACAATATTTTTCATGACCGAGGTAGCCAACTTTGACACCCTGGAGCACACCGTGTATTTCAACAGGGTGGTCCAAATTTCACCATTATTAAAGGATAGGTCCACCTCTATAATTCTTGCATACATCGTTTTGTATTCGGTATGCAAATTTTAAAGAAAGATACATATTTATTACCCTTTTTTTAATTTGAACCACTTTGGGGCAGCGGTTATAAGGGGTCGTAAATTTCGGCGCTTCAAGTGTCAAAGTCCGTTTTATTTCATAGTTCGCACGCAGCAAATCAAACATATAGTCTAAACTTATATCTGTGGCAAAAAGAACTAAATACTAAACGACGACTTAAGAAAAGTAGTTTTTTCAAAAGTTGTTGTGCTAAGACTTATACGATTTATTTCTTGTGTGACCCTTCCTGCTTTGGTATGATTGTGACCACTCCAACCTTGAACTCAATGCGATAATGGTTAAGGAAAAAACTTAAGCACATCATTGCACAATACAACTATTTCATCTGTTTTATCATTAGAATTGTGTAATTTTAGGTAACATCATTTAAAGGGTTTCTCTGTTATATTTTATTTTTTACATAGAGAGAGAGAGAGAAAGCAAAAAAAAAAAAATAGAATAAAAGTTTGGCCATTATAATGTTAACTTCTATATGTAATTTTGTATGTGCCTAATAAATTTATTGGGCCAATGACTTACTATGCCAAAATATATTTGGAACATTAGTTTAAACATGAAAGTTTGTTTTGTAAATTAAAGGCAATTTTTTTATGCAACAACACATTTTAAGCATCAAATTAAGGGTATGGTAATAGTTATAGTGGGAATCATAAATGCTGAATACCAATTATAGCAATTTTATCTCTGAAAATTAATTAATCAAATTACTTATTGCCTTATGCTGGCAGTTTGGTAATAAAGATTTGTAATCGATATTATGTTATCTTATTTAAGCAGTCTATCGCTGTACGTGCACGTAGTTAACCAAACTTACCCAAAAGCTTTTTAAATAAAATTTTTATATTGAAAGGTTAATTTCGTTTAACTTTGGGTAACTTCTTGCATATATATTATTCTGGCTCGATTTGTGTGGATGCACAAAAATAATAATCGTAGGGGAGAAAATACTTTAAATGTGAACTAACATATATCACTTTATATTCTATTCAGAGCACATATGGTCCATTCGCTGGTATTTTTATATATGAACTAAGTCACTTACAACATAATTTGGAATTTTCGACAGTTCGAAATGCATTTTAGACTCATGGTTTCTAGCACTACGTTGCTAAGAATCCTTCTTCAAATTATATAACCCCATAATAAGATTTATCAAAAAAATCGTTCCACCCTAACGTACATGTACAGCCAAATTGTATATTTTCTTTGTCCCAGTATTCAAGAAATCGATATTTGTCTGTAAAAAATTACGTTTGATTATAATAAAATGTTTAATATATTTAATATACGAGTACCTTGAAGAAATTTATTATTTGAAATATTGTCATAATTCTATTTTAAATGAAGTTTATTTTCTGATAGTTAAGCAAAAAGCAAACTACGTCTACCCCCGTAGTGTAGTCGACAGAGTGCTAGACTATTAACAGGGAGGTCGCAGGTTCAATTCCTGCCAAGACCCTGGGTGTTTCTGCAGAAAAGCCGATAAAGGCTTAAGCAGTATATGTGTTCGCTAAAAAAAAAATAAAATAAAGAAAAATAGAAAAATAAAATAGATTCATATCGAATACAAATTATTTGCTGGGCTTTGTATAAGTTTCTAAGCCTACTACGCTTATTTTATTTTTTTGTGATTTTCAAAAATATTATCATTTGAAAATGTTCAAATGGTTTTTGAAAGTCTGTGCATAAGATAAGAGGTTTATAACTGTTCAAAGTTGCGCTGGAAGTCTACTGATGATTTGATAAAGAGCCAACGAAATGCATATAGACAATGCTAAACTATTAGCAAATAAACTTCATTTATATTTAATATATTTGATCTTAATATGGAAAGGCCCTACCTTGTTTTTTTAAATAAAATTATAAGATCATCTACCAAAATATGTCAAAAATAACTGACTATAAAAAAATGAGTTAGGACCTTTCTTTATTACGATAACGACATATTTTTCTAATAGAAATACATACATTTATTTCCTATCTCTGAGACGCATTTGACGGCTAGAAGTTTTTTTTTAAAATCAACGATTTTCTATTACAGAAAGTCAATATAGTAATTTTTTAAGTTATTAGGCCTACGATTTTTGGTCGCAAGTGAATACAAATCTAAGCATACGTTCTGGCAATCGCGGCTAATCATCTCTAATGGTTGCGTTTTGCTCTACAAAATTGCTAAAATGGTTTTAAATGTTATTTGAAGTGGTCAGCCAACTTATTGGCCAAAAGATCTACAAAAAATTCCAGATGTTAATGCCTTCAGAGTAGTGAAAGGAGTTCCCAGCGAAATAATTAAAGTTGTAGCTTCTTTAGATTTATCTTCAGACCTCGAACCCACTATCATTACCATATACTCACCCTTAACTACCTCGCCCACTTGCAATTTGATACAGGTACGCATTGATTGGCTGAAATATAAAAAATATTTAAGTGCCTATAGCACGGAAGATTTGCCTCTAAGAACGTCTGAAGTTTCTATTAAACAGTTAGAGACAAACATTAAGCTAGCTGCTGAAAATGCTAGTTGTATCTTTCAAAAGGTAAGATTTAACAAAATTTGCTCTGATGTCGGCTATTGTCTCAAAAAAGAAGAGTTCAAAGGGCATGGCACCGCAACAGATCTCTGCAGTTTTTTAAGCCACTGAGCGAATGCACTTAAAAAAATCATTAGCACTCAAAAAAAACTGCATCTTTGCAAAAATTCATGCACGAACACGCCGCAACACCACAAACGGATTATTCGTTATGGCGATCAGCCAGCGGAATTAAACCACCGGTGATATATAAACATCCATTACAAAGCTCGAATGCGGACTGCGCAAGAACTGATGCTAAAAATGGTACGCTGTTCGTAAGCCACATGAAAAAGGTATTTACTCCAAACACACCTTCTGATATAGTTGAGCTGCCACCAGTTGTCGCTAAAGGTGCCGATCATGTGTGATTTAATATTCGAGAAATTTAAAATGCTTTCGCTGACTTAAATTCGAAGAAAACCCCAGGTGCTGATAAGATCAGTAACGGAATGCTTATAGAGCAAAAAGGATAATACTATTCATTTGTAATGCTGTTTTACGAATAGAATACTATCCTGTGGAATGGAAGATTTCACTGATTACGATCATACCTAACCCTGGAAAAGACCATACTATATAAACGTCTATTGTCAAATATATCAAAACTATTTGAAAAACTGCGTATGAGTAAGTTGACCCCCATACTAAAATAAAATAAAATGGTTGCATCACAGATCATCAGTTTGGTTTCAGGAGACAATATATCACTCTCGAACAAACTCATAGGCATTTAAATGTACTTAGAAAAACATTCGAAGAAAAGAAATATTGTTTTGTTCTCTTCATTGGTGTGTCTCAGGCTTTTGATAAAGTATGGCATGAAGGATTAATCAAGAAATTAAAGCAAAACTTACTACCCTCTAACACTCACAAACTATTGGAAAGCTATATAACTGGACCAAAACTCATCATCAGGGTAGGTAATTTTCTAACAACACCTGAGATGATTCAAGCTGGGGATCCTCAAGGTAGCATTTTTGGTCCTGTATTATTCCTGATACTTCCGAAATGCCAACATGCTATGACAATTCATACATTAATATTTGCTGACTGTACAGCTTTTCTAAGCGTTAACGGAAGTCCTCTAGAAGCATCAAAAAAATTGCAGGAATATGTATTGCATCTGAAAAAATGATTAGGGCAGTGGAGAATAAAAATAAACGAACAAAAATTTGTGTATGTCACGTTTATATTGCGCAGGGAAACATGTCCACCTATTTATATCAATAATCATATCATACCGTTGCATTTTACAAGGGTGTCGAAGGAAAACCTGAGCGATCGAAAGCCACTGTCTCGAAAGCTAGTCAATTTGGGTTCAACAATATCGACAGCTTGCTTGCACTTACGTGTCTCTTAAGTATTAAAATTTTACAATAATGCTATATTGTAAATTTGAAGAAAAATACAACCAAACATAACGACAAGAGAGGCCATTGTAAAGTACTCGCAGTTGTAAATAAGTTTTTATAATTTTCGAATAAAAATTCTACTTTTGTTATACAGATGTGACTACGTTGTTTGATGGGCCTTACACAGTAAAGAAAACAGAAGTTTTGAATGTGTTATTGGCTTTTATTTTGTTTAAAAAAATCATGAGTATGTGCATAAATAATAAAACAAATTAATAAGAATGGTAAAAACTATTATAATAAAGAGAGATATTACGAGTTCTAAGAATTCAATGGACTTTTATGCAACATTTTTTACCAGTCGCAAGCAACACAGTAAGTGAGTGATTTTGACATTACGTTCGTATTGCTTCGACATTGTTGAATCGGATATCGTATGAAACCACATACGTTTTCTTTCTACATGTCGTTCGAGTCACCGTTCGTATAGACTTTGTTCATGATCGCAAATTAGTGTTCTTTCACTTAGAATGCGCATGAACATCTTCTTTCCACATCGTTGAACAGGCAGTTAGTCTAGACTGTAAACTTCTTTTATACAACACAATACTAAAACCAAATTGGGCCTATAGTATCCAGTTATGGGGAACCGTCTCTGCATCTAAGATAGAGAAAATTCAAAGGCGACAAAATAACAAAATAAAATTATTCGTTTGATTATAGTGGCACCTTGGTATGTAAAAAACCAGCGTATTCATAAAGATCTAGAAGTTCCATTATTAAAGACTGTGTTTTCAAAACATGAATCGCATCCAGATTCCCTAGCCCGCAACATCATTAATTTTAGAGGGCACTCTCGGTTCAGAAGGAGAGTCACTCTTGCTCTCAGTCGAACACGACAGACGAAAGACATCTAAAGATTTAACCGTTGAATCCTAATATTTTGTCTAGCAGTGGTTCGACTAATTAATAATAATAACAATGTTAGCTTTAGGATTTGAATACTTACTTGTTAATCCAATTTACAACTGAAGATTTTTTATTTTATTTCTTATTTTATTTATTTTTTATTCAGAGTAGATTCAATAAATAAATTGAAAAGTTAAGTTATTTATTTCTTGGAGCCGAAAAGTAATTTAATAAACTATTTTGGCGCCTGCAAACTCAAGATCAGTAGATGTGAAGAGACTTGTTACATTTCTACTAGGTTCTAGGGCTCTAGTTATTTATTATTTTTGTGTAACTTCATTTACAAGTTGTAATAATGAAGACCTTTAGTACTGTTTTAGAATAAATCTGTTAGTAATTAACAGCTATACATTATAGCTTCAAAATTCTGCATATTTCATTGTAAAGTTTTTCCTTGATAAACAAAATTATATTATCATATGATAACTTTTCTTCTTCACTGTAGACTTTGTTCAACATACCAAACACAAGTCACAATATAATTATTATGTACATGAGCCATATTTAAGTAAATGCTTAAAACATTAAGTCAGTACAGAGCTCTTTTTATGCCTGTGTTCCACGTATTATTATATTGGCAACATGAAAGAGTTCATGTTTTTTTGGATACTAAATTTTGTTTCGGTTTTTTTTTTTGTTGGTAAGAAAACTTTTCGTTGCAAACATGTTCTAAATATTATTGAAATGAGCTTTAACGAACATTTTAAGCATGTAAATTTGTTATGTTTAATTATACGCTATAATGTTATAAAATTTAATTACCTGCAGTCTTTGAGACAATAGCACAAACTGTAGATATGTTTAAGTTAATATTTAAGTAAAACTAGAATTAGGTTAAAACGAATATAGCTATACACAAGTGTATACTATAGAGTATATTATAGGGTATTCAATCAATTAAGTGTTAGCTGATTAATTTTTTGCTGTATTAATTCAAAGCCAACTAAGTAATATTTGATTGTAGTTCAGCCTCTGACCGAATTAATTAAACTAATAAAATAGAGACCCAATTAACTTAAATATGGTTTTCTTTTTTGCTTTATTAAGGTAAAATTTACAGGCTGTAGCTTACTAACACCGGTGTTTTGTCTAAAGATTTTAGTAATATCATAAGTAGTGGTAATATGCACTTTTCAGTTTTAGGTTATATATATATATATATATATATATATACTTTTTTGCAGTAGCTCTAAATATTTTAAATTTCATCGCCGAAATGATCAAATGATTACACAGATTCATAATCTGCACAAAATATCTTGTCATTTATGTTTCTTTCAGTTTTTTTCAGGATAACTTTTTCAGTTTGCTTTAGGATAACTGACTTTCATCACAAGCAAATTAAGAATTTCCTTTTTTAAAGGTTTTGTTTTGACACTATAAATTTAATATTCGCAAATAACTTTTTCAATTGTTCTACCACTTAAGTACTAGACATACTAAAGTGCATATTATGAGCAAAAAAGGTCATATCCATAAGGTACTCACTCAAAAAAAGAGTTCCAAATCAACATGACGCAATTTTGATTGGGAATCATGTTAAATTTATTTGTCGTTTAGGCGTGTTAGTCCTTATTTCCTTTGTTAATTACTGTTGTGCTAAGTTTGTGTGACTTGTTGTTGTTTTGGTATTGTTTATTATTCGCATAGAGCCGACTAATAGCCGACGGAATTCGAATTAACAGCGAAATCTTACTGATTCTGGTTTAAAATAAACATTGTTTCATATCAATTTTAAACAAAAAACTATTAATCTAACCTTAAATCTCTTTTATTTAAAGTTTTTCACTGTTAAAACAACTTTTTTTTTAAAACGGTACATTTTATTTTAAATCAACATGACTATTACTTTAATTGCAAATAAGTTTCATGTTAAATAATCATTTAAATCATGTTTAAATGAAATTTATTTTACATACTATGGTACCTATATATTGTATATCTAAAGTAAAGTTTGAAGCTGTTGTGGCTGCAAGGGTAAGCGCGTAGACTACCACGGAAGTGACATGAGTTGAAATGTAGGCTGGAGCAGCCAACTACAACACAAAGTCGTCTGATTCCTATGCGATCTCTTATTATAAAAAAATACATTTTTTTGGACGACATACTATCTGACGCATGGCCAATCTGGAAAGACAAATATTAGTAAATAAATGTGTCAGGATCGTTCTGATTATTTGCTATTTTACAACTAACATATTATGTGTAAGGAAACTGAAATCAAAACAAATGCGAATGAGAAGGCACTCCTTCAGAATGTGCCTTTAAAATGTCCCGCAAATCGTAAGTGTATAATAATTTCATAAAAATTTGTTGAAATAGAAGTGCTAAATATCACCTTGTTCAGTCAAAGTACCTACTGTATGACACCCCCATAATGTTCTCTTTCCATTTCCAAAAATATTTTCGGCCCGTCCCTGAAAAAAAACTAAAAATTATTTCCACTTTTAAATTTTAAATTCTATGTTTTAATATAATCAGAACAGCTATGCTTTAAAAAAACGATGCTCCGTATATATCCTTCTTCCGTATATATCCAATCTTAGCAAAACGCCAAAGAAGAATTTCAATAATGTAAATTATGATGTTTTAAATTTACTTCTTGATGCAACAGAAACTTAGTTGAAAACAAATTTTTTTCTTCCACTTTTATAGCTCCTAAGCCATTTATTATGTATGGCAAATTACAAGGACATAGCTTACTTTTTCTGCAAGATATACCATTTGTCTTCCTATATTGGTTATTCGACAAAGTGTGCGACGTGAGAAAAGAAAAATTTAAGGCTTTTTTTTTAATATAGTGCACAGTATCTCTGAAACTATAGGTGCTAAAAAAATAGTAAAGCTATCAAAGGACCACTTATTTTAATTTCAAAATATTAAAATAAAAAAATTTTAAGGACTATACCAAAAATACACGATTTTTAACATCTTTGCAATAACAGCTAGATATCCTGATATACGCATCAATATGATTTTAGCCAAATAAAAAGAATTTAGTTTGGATTAATAATCCAGAAAGTATTTTAAAGTTTAGAGGACCATTCGTGTAATATTAAGCGAATAAAATGTGGTGTAAATTATGCAAATGATAAATGTTACTATATCTTTAAAACTAGAGCTGCTAGGGGGTAAAACTACTGATGCCATCGTAATCAGCAGATGAAAATAAATAAGAAGCAGCTATTTTTATTTAAACAACCAAACCACTGTCCCGTTGTGTAATCAGTAAACATATAAACCATTTTTAAATGCTTAAAATTGGGCGCTTAAACAAACTAACAATACAGATCATCTGATTTTCACCGATAGCCCTCTTGAAACCAGTTTTTTAATATTTACCGTGTTAGTACTTAAACTATTCATAATACGTACATGGTTCACTGATTTAGTGCTGTTGAGCTCAGACTACAATTAAATTTAAGTTTAGTTTAACCAGTTTTTAGTTTACCAGCGTTTGAGCAATCAGTTTTTTTTTTGCTCTGAGTGGTTTTCAATTGGGGTATTCACACGGTGTCCTATCATGTCATATTGTCATAATGTCCTAAAATTTTAAACTAGTTTAAAATTATTTTTATTTTCTTTCATACAAAAGGTGTACTATATTAATACAATTCTTCAGCCTATATTTATGTTACTGTCATAACTAATTATTTTGCTTTTTACTTTTCTTTTTCGACAAAATGTCTAATTATGTTTAAATATATGGCGGGTTTCTTTAGCAAAATTTCTACTAAAAAGTCATATATTTGCAAAAATGGTACAATTTCGCAAGGGATTAATAAATTAAAAAAAATTCTCTGAAGCTGATTATATAGACCTCAAAAAAGGAAAAACTCGAAAATTGGCTTACAGATATAAATCGCAACAACTTGCAAATATGCGAATTCCAAAACCGTAAAAAACTGTAAACGAAGAAATTCAGTAGATTTTAAGGATCAAAAACAATCTCATGTACAAAAAAATTGGGAAAATTCGCGAATTATTTCGTAAATAAAAAAGCTTTAAAATATATTAAAAATCGCTAAAATTGTAAGAAATGCAAAAAACTTGGAAAAATTTGCGAAAATGACGAAAATTCGCAAAAAGGTGGTAACATCAAAAAGATCTCAAAGTCTGATATTGATTAAAAATCGTTAAAACTGTCAAAAAGCAAAGAATTGGGAAACTATCACTTTTATTTCAAAAATAGAGAAATTTCGCGAAAAATTGCAAAATTGCAAACATGCCCTAATATTACTTGAAAATAGTTAAAGATCTAAAGAATGCCAAAAACTTGCAAAAATTGCCGAAATTACGAAAATTCGCCAAAAATTTGCTACTATCAAATTATTAGCAAAGTTTGCCATGGATTACAAATCGGCAAAATTGCAAAAAAGCTAAGGGGTGGCTAAAAAATTACTTTTATAGCGAAATTATCGAAAATTTGCAAGAAATTGCAAAATTTCAACAAGCGCTAAAATTGCTAAAACTGTAAGGAATGCCAAAAACTTGGAAAAATTTGCAAAGATGACGGATATTTGCAAAAAGTTGCTAGCATCAAAAAGATAGCAAAGAGTGACATAATTGAAATGTCGGTAGAACTGTAAAAAATGCAAAAAAACTGGACAATAGCGAAAATCGCTTGAGTCGGAACTAATTCGTTAAAATTATGCACAAGTGCAAAAAGTTTTATTAAATATTACCTGTATCGCAAAACTTACTAAAATTAGCAAATACATTCTAAAGTCGTAAAATTTTAAAAGGATAAATGCTCGCAAATATTAAACAAATTCGCAAATAATTTGCGGATACAGATATACATAAGCCGCTGAATTGTTTTCACATAATTTTGCAATATTTGCTCTGATTTGTTTTGTATCATCTTGTTTATGTTTCAAATAGCACATTAAAATATTAGGGGTTGTTCACAACAGTAATATTTGTTTAATTTTTTAACTTATGACTTATGACTTTATGATACCGTGTGAATCCCCTAAATAGATCTGAGGAAATAGCTAATGATTTACTTTTTGGCCCTTAATATTTTTGTTCACTCAGGAATATTTCCTTCTAGCAACATTATTTTAAAACACAGTACAAAAACGAAAGCTAAGGGCCTAATTTTCTAAAACACGTCACGAAAGTGAAATTTATTTATCAAACAATAACAAAATTACTCAATTTCTATAAATTTGTTTTTGTTTTTCATACAAATTCTTCACCGAAGAAACAGATAAATAATTCGGGCTTTGCTTTGCCTTTCATAATTTTTAAAATTTGTATGAAAACAAAAACAAATTTATAAAATTTTAGTAATTTTGTTATTGTTTCCTATATAAATTTCACTTTCGTGACGTGTTTTAGGAAATCAGGCCCTAAGAAACACGGAAATAAACTTTTTTGCAGAATCTTCGGTGCTGACCTCTGCCAGTATGAGTCAGATGATGATTTACAACACAAGAAACTATCGGTAGTAATACAAACAATATTTTAACAGAATTAACCGAAACAATTATAATAAGAATTTGAAAAAATTTAAATAGGACTCTACTGGCATAATGAAAGATTTTGTATGTTTAGGGAAATCCAGGAAAATGAGTTAGAAACTAAATAATTTGTATTATGTATTGCTTTTGATTTATACAACATCTACGATAAGTCAAAGGATTTTTGCAAGTCAAACTTTATCAAAACTAATGAAAATAATTGTTTAAATCGGAAACATTTAAACCAAATTATTTTTCTGAAAGATTTTTTTAGAAGATCTCCTTAAACTATTGAAATAATGAATAGACTCTGTTGTCACAAGCCTATACCGCCTAAGTCGTTTTCAAAAAATTTCGGGAGAGCTGTTTAAAGTATAAAAAACTCGTTTCCAATCAGTCTTCAGTTTGCTTTTCTTTAAAAAGTTACTTACTTAAAAAAAATTATAGCGACTTGATTTAGACACGAATGGAGGCCATCACAAAAAAATTATATTTTGTCCTAACTCCACTTAGGCGATTAAAGTTTGTGACCACAGAAATTATATCATAAACTTGTTAATTTTTTAATGAGCACATATATATGAATTTTTTTAGCTTGATTTAGATCAAAAATTGTTAAGCGTTAATTTATGCATATTTATTTGCCGAAATCACTTGATTTATAAAAAAATTTATTAACCGATTATTAACCTATTAAGACAAAACGTCGATTAATTAATCGAGCGATTAACCGACTAAAGTAGTAGCCCGATTAAATGAATGCCCTAATACATACTTATCCTAATGCCTTATTATCGTAACGTCAACATGTTGTGCATACACATCCACTTATTGAGGTGTGTACATAGGATTGTGTGGATGTCTATAACAAACATTTTGTCACGCCAACATTGTAGTGGTTTAAATTTTTAATTATATTTGATTTTTTCTTTACCATCGTACACAAATGCATACCTGAGCTAATTAATACATTTATAAATTTTAAATACAATATTTAGTGCGCAAATTTTCAACATTTTATGTTAATTTAGTGCAGGACACTTTCTGCGTATGATTAATATATATTAATCATACGCATACTAAAACTCTTTTGTGTTTGTTATAAAGAGCTGTGCAAAATGTTTTAAAAAGCTGCGTTTTCTATTTCACACTATTTCCAATCATTGTATTTCACTGTAAACATAAATAGCAAAACAAAAATATCAAG
The DNA here is from genome assembly GCA_956483635.1 of Panzeria rudis. Taxonomy (NCBI): domain Eukaryota; kingdom Metazoa; phylum Arthropoda; class Insecta; order Diptera; family Tachinidae; genus Panzeria; species Panzeria rudis. The sequence continues at coordinate 120,727,828 of OY101447.1, forward strand.
ACATGACTCTCACTAAAATAAATCAAGCATAATTCGAAAAGTTTTTGTCTACAGCTTTCTAAGTGCTTCTGTTTTCAAAACATGTAGAATACCCACGCAAAAGCCGACAATGAAGTAAAGAAACGGTAAATCATAGCAAAAGCATCGAGTACAATAGAACACATACAAAAAACATACGACATATAAAAAAAGTCAAAATATAGCAGTGTTATATATAATTTCAAATAATTACATATATGACAGCTTAAAGAGAAACCACTTTATTATGAGCAATTTTTTTTTAATAATAATCAATCTTGGGCTTTATCGTATTCATAATAAAACGCCAATATTTCTCTCTTTGCAATTTTGTGTTATGTCTGCTTCTGCAATCAAAATATTCTAACATGTTTTGGATGTTCTATTTCAGTTTTAATGCTCTATTTCATTTTTGTTCTGCTTCACGTTATTTTATTCCAGCATTGTTCAATTGAAGGGCTTAGTGCAATAACTCGGTAAGCCACATGATATCAAAAATTGGTGTTATGTGCTCATTTCCTTGCTAGGTACCATAGCTTTGCATCCTATAGAAAGTTTTGAATAAGTTATAGTATTTTACCACTAATTATGCTGCGTATTTAAAGTAGAAAATTCCAAAAACCATACAATTTATAACTATGTTTAAACTTAAAAGTCGATTTATTCCATATTTTGTTTTTGTGGCATATCGAGTTATTGCACTAAGCCTCTCAATTGAAGTGTTGTTCTATTCTTCAGTATTTTTATCGTAAACAAATATTTTTGGCAATATTCAAATTTACTAAAATTGTAAGCCATTTTTCTTATCCTTGTGCAGCTCTTTAGTATGTTAATGTCAAGTTGTGAATATTTCTTTTAAGCCTATGGCTACTATTTAAGGGAATATATATTATAAGAAAAAATAAACCACATCTACACATAACATCAATGTTGTAATAAAAAGCTTTACATATCTGCGAACAACTCGATTGTTCGCCAAGTCAATAAATTATTTTTAATATATCTTAATATTTTAATATAACTATTATGTTAATATTTTTGTATATTTTTATACCATATTTTTATATATATTATTATTTGTTTCTTTCTAGGTAAGTTTATAAGATGCACTAATCGTTTAGTAAGTCTTTGTTTTGTATATAAAATGACAATATCACATATTTGATTTTAAAGTACTAACATCATACTACAATTTTAATACAGTATAGAGTTCATTTCGATTGTATATTTTATATCAATATTATTACATACAATATTTTCTGCTACTACTTCCTGCAGAAGTGTATAAAAAACTTCATTTTCAAAAGCTGTCTAAGAATATGCTTTTAAGTGTTTAGTTCTAAGTGTGTCGTTTTATCATAACATCTGAAGTCTAAAAATCGTATTTGTATATATTAACGATTTAATCTAAAATCAGTTGTGTTTGTGTTCTTAAAAGATAAAAAATAACTTTGATAACTTTTTAAAAACTTGGAGTTTTTGAAAATGGATGGATTGATTGTAAGAAGACAAACCAGGACATGACCTCCCTTTTGACTTAACTCGAATTTAGATGTTATGATAAAACAGCACAGGTATTATAGGAACACTTCAAGTAAATGCACTGAAAGGAAAACCATTTATAATAGGAATGAGTCGATTACGTTAGCCCCTTATATTAATACAACGAAAAATATCATGAATGACATGAAACATTACATATCAGCAATGAAAAAATTACATAAACGGTATGAAACTTTTTTCAGGCACATTTTATTCATTTTGTGTTGTCATTAATAATATGAAATTTTTTGAATCGGAAAGTGAAAAAGTAAAAAATAGAAATATGATTCAAGTTCAAATAAAGATATTGAAAATGAACTTTTTTTCAGCCTTTTTTTATATTGATTTTGTACTATTGATTTTCAATGGCGACATGGTTGAAGCAGTAGAAGTGTTAGCTTACAAACATGAGATCAAGGGTTCAAGACTAACATATACAAAATTATTTATATGATGTAAGATTAAAGTAAGTAATTTTGAAGTGTTAAAAATATTAAATTAAGTGTCTGACAGGATTAAATAAATATAAAAAGCCGCCTGGTGGCGCTTGGTTATATACATACGTGAACGAAAAATTTTAATTATGAAATTTTTATAACGAATGGAGCAATTTTCATACCAGGAATGAAACGTTACGTTCGTTCACACACAATGACAAAATCATTGCATAACGTAAAAAAATGACTTAAAATGCTTAAAATATTTATATCTTTACACTATTTATGCTTTTTTCATTTCTTGCTGTTACATTGCAAAAACTTCGCAAAATTTTCTTTTGTTGCAGAAATCAATTGCTCATATTTTGCGAGTAATTTGCCAACAGTTTAGTTTGCTAAATGGATAACTTCTTAGTCCTCATATTCACATAAAAACAACAAAATCAAGTCTTTTTAAAAATGACAAGGATCTAAAATGTTCCATAAAAATATTTCTCATGGTGTTTGGCATATAAGAGCTAAATAGATCTAATACTTTAAGCGTAAGGGTTGTAATATTTCCTAAACCGCTTCGTTATAACAATGTGCAAAACCAGAGAACTTTAACTCTGTCTAAAGTAAATCGCAGTTGAAAACGTTCAAAACGGCGACACATGTATTTTAATTAAATATTTTTGTTAGATCCTTGCCAATTTTTTTGTATTGTACAGTGTTATTAGATTTTAGAAATGGATTTTAATTTGATTGAATTAACTTGCGTTAGCGTAATAGTAAAAATCCTTTTTCTTGCAATTCGTAAAACATACATGAAGGCATTATAATAAAAGAATAGCAACTCATTGAAGCATGTAAACTAGAATCTCTTCCTGCATTTACCAATCTTCCAATGAAAAAGAAGCTGACATCAAAATTAGCATCATGCAGAGCTTGTGCTTCGAATACTTCTTAATGATTTTTACATTGATCTGTCAGTGCAAGAAGTTCACTTTTTTGGTTCCTATTCAATGTATTTGCAGTCATGTTCACAATGCATATAGGGACAGAAGTATATAAAACCGCGCGATAAATCAAACGCAATCTTTTGATAAGAAAGTTTGGTACAAATGTAAAGGCAATCTTCTATAGATATAAAATATATAAAGATATCATTGCCCTTAGAAGAAATTTTATTAAAAAAACACAAAAATAAAAAATATATATAACCATGAATGGACCATACTTTTAAAAATATTTTTACACAGATCCATTCTCTAAAAATCATACTAATACAATGTGAAAACAGAATAAAATTTTTTTATGGGAAACGTCATTTAGTTTAATATTTGAATTGATGTAAACTCTAATTATTTTTATTAAGAGTTGAATGTAAGAATATTAAAATTTTCAAAGATTAGCAGAACGGATCAGTACAACTGATTTCGCCGCTACACCGTCTCATCAGTGTTCTTGTTCACTTTTAGCACTTATGAAGGTGGATGCTTTTTACAAGGAAACATCAGCTATTTAACAAATTTTTGTCAGCTTTTTTATGAAAGCCTACAACAAAATACACAAAATTTAATAAGAAGCTACAATATTTTGCATTTACACTTTCGCAAGACCGTTGACATCAAACATCGAATTTTGCTATTGTATAAGCCGGTTAAAAATGCAAGCTGCATATAAGCAGGAGAGAATCGATTCTTCTGCTTACAAACCTGATTGCAAGAGTTATGATTTTATATGGAGAATTTCCACTTGGTAGCATTATAAAATGACCATAAATATTCTTTTGTGATTCGAAAGTCTTTGCAGTAACTCGTGCTTCCCTATTAGCGAGACGTGTACGCACAAAAATCAAGTGAGAGCTTGCGCAAGCGCATCCGCTCGTCACATGCTTCGAAAAACCTTAATAAATTTTACGTTGATTTAATTGAAATATTAATTTTAAAAAATTACATGTATTGTGTAAACAGTTAATTGTGAAAAATTGGCATTTAACCAACGCATCGAGTCAATGATATAATGAGGTATAAAGTATAGCTGTTGCATTTCTCAATTTTAAATTTTTTTAATGTAAAAGTTAGTTTTAAGAAAGGAAAGTAAAATTTTTCTATTATTTACAGTTCAAAGTGCATCAGTGGTTCTGCAAATCAAACACCAATATGACAGTTCGTTAGTGTATCCAAATGATGACGATTGCCCACGGGATTTCTTTCCTAAGGTACCTGTTTTCGAGATATAGCTTTTGTCATCTTCAAATTTTCAGGTGTTGAACTGGTATTTGTAAGAACCAATATTTCACAAGCGGTTGTAAATTTCATAATAACGTTTTCAGCTGAAATAAAGCTTATGAACCGTAGAAAAATCGTGGTACTATTACAAAGCGATAAAATATTTTTTCATAAATTTGTTTGGCAAAATGTTAAAAAAAGCAATTTTTCGTAATTATTTTCAAATTGTTACTCTACAAGCAAGCATTTTTTTATTTTTTATGGATGAAATTTTGCCTCGGAAAATTAGACCAACGTCACTCTATAATTTAAGCCCAAGATATTAATTTTTCATTGACCTATTTACCTGAAAATCTTATTAAAGTTAAAGATTTGAAAAAATTCTTGGAGTTTTTATAGTATGACATAAAAATGGATAAACATTTGTAATTAAAATAATTGTTTCGATTAAAAGACAAGGTGATTGTGTTATTTAGCTTCGATTTCACATTATCCTCATTATTTTGATTCGATTCTAAGAGATATTAAAATGGGGATTTCAAGGCGAATTCACACCAGGTGGTCGCAAGAGAATGTGTGTTGACATCTGAGGGTGGTACAAATTACAAGGGGCGAAAATAAACACCAGGGCAGTTGAGGCCACATTTCATTTCATTGTTATTATTTCAAACAACCGCAGTCTATGAATGGCTATGAATTTTTAGTTAAAACTATGCTCGACGCCAAGTTATTATGCCGATGGAAAGAAGTTGGATGCCATGCTCGGTGAAGTTTGCTGGTGGTCATGTAAGATAGAAAGACACAAAACAACCAAAGAAGGGGAAGAAGAGGAAGAAAGTGTAGATAACGAGGAGCGTTTAAGCACTTTGGGAAGTAGTGTTGAATCAAATTCTGATTATGAAGATGAAATTCAACTGCCAGCTAAAAGAACACGGCTTTAGTTCTACACTAAAACGGTTTTTTTTACACATAAAACTTATTTTGCAATATGAATAAATAAATTTTCAGCTGTTCCTTTTTTGTGTCATACTATTAAAACTCGAAGAATTTTTTCAAATATTTAACTTTAATGTTGAAATTTTCTTTTGGCTTAAGGTCCTTTTTATTTTTTTTATAAATCAAAAAACTGTTATTTTGGTTTATTTATTAAGAACTTCTTTCTTTATCCGATATTTCGGCCAACTTTGTTGGTCATCTTCAGGGATATATGTATATTAACTAAAAAACAATTGTAATAAATATAAATATAATAAATATAAATTTTTAAAAAACCATAACAAACAAATATATTTACATATTTATATAGTGCAGTGTTGTCCGGTGTTGATGTTTTTATTATTTGTCAGTAAGTAGGTAAATGCAAAATTAATATCTTGCGCTTAAATCATAGAGTCACATTAATTTTAATTTTTAACGTGTTTTTTCCCAACTTAATATTTTACTTTCTAAGTAAAATATTAAATTTTTATTAAAATACATTGAAATTGATTATGGAGGGGTATTAGCTAGTTCCTATGGCCATTTCATTGGGGCTAATGCAAATCATCAGGGAACCTTTACCCAAAAATCTCATAGAAAAACTAAAGATATATTAAATTCCTAATCATAAGAATAAGAAGTTTATAATATCAAAGTTGAAACATGAGCTCCATCATCAATCATGTTTTTTATTTTCTTTATTTGCGTACTACAACAGGTTGTTTTTTTTCCAACTCTAAATTGTAGTTGTAAATGCAGTTGAAAATAAATAAAAGGAACAACAGCTACAAATTGTTGTCGCAATGAGCTGTGATGCCAACATGTATTTTTTTGCGCGGGCACTCGCATATTTATAAAAAGTAATTTATTTTTTTGTGGGATTTATTAAATTACATTAATTTTAATTTTTAACGTGCTTTTTCCCAACTTAATATTTTACTTTCTAAGAGTCACGTTGTTCTACGTATCCAAAGCAAAATTTTCTCCATAAAAAGTAAAAAAATGCTTGCTTGTAGAGTAACAATTTGAAAAAAATTACGAAAATTAGTTTTTTTACATATTGCCAAAAAAGTCGATGAAAAAATATTTTCTCGCTTTGTAATAGTAACACAATTTTTCTACGATTCATAAGCTACATTTCAGCTAAAAACATTATTATGAAATTTGCAACCGTTTGTGAAATATTGGCTCTTAGAAATATTCGTTCAACACCTGAAAATTTGAAAATCACAAGAGCGAATTCTCGAAAACGGGTTCCTCAGGGAAGAAATCCTTTGGGCAATCGTCATCATTTAAATGCACTAACGAACCGTCATAATGGTGTTTGATTTGCAGAGAATAATCCTTAATGTGTTGCATAGTGTAATATATTTCTATTTTGGAGTATAACTTTTAGCTTCCGTTGAAAATTAAGAAAAACTGCTTTTATATTTTATGCATTTCAAAATAGATAAGTGCATTTAATTTCATTTGTCACTTCCAGATAAAATTTAGTTTTTTTCCCTTCGTGCATTTTATATATATTTTTTAATCTATTGGATAATCATTTTTTACGGTACACATTGGAAAACAATTTGTTTGACAATTTGCTTATTTCTCTAAGCTTATTAAGAACATACGTTACACCAACACGTTTCATTTTATGTCTAAAAGCACTTTTTGTCTTGAAAATTTTCAAAAAAAAAAAATTAACAACAGCGATACCCACATAATTTTTTGTAGACAGTTTTAGCCTGAAGTAAAAAATAGAGAAAAAATTACATTTAAATTTCATTTTATTAAAATGAGAAAAACATTATATTTTCTGCACATTACGTAGAATGACTTCAATTCAGTTCATATATTTCAAAGCCAGTTTTTCTTTTATCTACTCTTACGAGTCTCTGGAGCTTTAATAGTGACATGTTTTGTGCCAAACGGTATGCCTCAGGTAGAAATAAATTTGTTTTTCTTTTTCATTTTCCTCTTCTAAGAGGAAAAAATATCTATGGATAATCGTGTTTGTTGGTTTCTTAATTTATAAAAAATTTCCAAGGTCTATTAAAATATATGTATGTATGTTTGTATTTAAAATAAACTTACATAAATAGATACGTAGGTATTCTGTACTATTGAAATCCAAATTATGTTTGCATGAGTATGTGCTTAAAAATGGCTAAAAGCTACAAACACTTTATGTTTGTGACTACCCATTAAATAATGTGAACATTAATTTTTTGCAGTTTAAGCACGTTCGGTTACAGCATTCTGAGTTCACCGTTTCATAAGGTGTTTATATGTTTGATTATACTTGTACATGTTCTTATATATAAAATGACAAATATATGATTGTATGCATTAATGTTTGTAATTGAGTAGACGTATTCATGTTTGAATGTGTGTGCAGGCATGCACGTGTCTTTACTTAAAATTATACGAACAATTAGTGTGTTTTATATCGTCATACACACACATATTCTAGCAACGAATAATTGCAATTAGATGAAAATTAGTTTTTCTTCTTTTTCTGACTTTTATGTTACACTAAATATACATACATATTAACGATTTACGTATACGAAATGGAAAACTTTTTGTTTATTGTTGCATTTCTTAATTTCAAAGCAATTTATTCAACCTTAAATGAAAATATATCAGCGGGATACAACTCGAGAATTTTATATTTGATAGCAAGTTTATCTAAATTTAAGTGTAAAATTATATATTGTGCAATTTTTTTTTAATTTTCAATGGATGATGATAATGTTCCGCTATTTTCCACCTGGGGAGCAAGCAGTCTCAATTAGTGACTTCCTACGGACTCTGTTGTGACCTGTTCTTATTGCCTCGTTCCATGAAAACCCTGCAGTAGTCAGCTCACGGACGGTTGCGATGCGCCAAGTTGTTTTTGGACGTCCTCCATCGGATTGGTTGTTGGTTCGTGCTTCGGAGCAATCATAACATTTAAAATTTTCATAAGGTGACGTTCTATAACCTCTGCTATAGACGTTAGTCGGCGATGAGCTGCTCGAGCAACTCAACATCCTGGGTTTCTGAATGCTAGCAACTTCTTTAGAAGGAACACAGCAACAAACCCTAAATTTAACTGATAAATTGTCCAACAAAAGACGAAGAAAACTTATGATTAGATCACTGAACGTGCCCTAAATTATTCATTTACCAGGTTATCTAGGGAAGTTAAATGGCCTATTTTAGATGCCAAAAACTGAAAAAGACACAGCTAGAGCCCTACTGGAAGAGGTGTGCCGCATCTGGATGACCGGGGAAAAAAAACTTGTCTCATATTTGCCCTGGGTGCTATATTGTACATTACCCCTTTTTAGGGTTCCTTACACCAAAAGTTTAAACCAACCTTATTATTTTCGCTACGCTGTTCGTCCGTCTGTCTGTTTGTCTGTCTGTCTGTCCATCTGTCACAGGATGTTTTCTCGGGAACCGTAAGAGCTACGGACCTAAAATTTTCACAGAAGATGTACAACTTTGGCCTCTACAACAACAACTATATGACAATTACAACTTAAAGGGTGTTCTAAAGCGAGCAACGAAAATTTTTGAAATACTAATGTAATATACAGACACTTATATATACAGTTTACATTTTCAAAGTTATTGTTAATTGGTGTAGTCTGTAGAATAGACTACACCAATTAACACCGATATTTAAAACAATAAAAAGGGTGTTCTATCAGTTATTGTAATTTTTACTATGTAATTTAGACAATTGCTGTATCTTGGAAACCGTAAGGGGTAAAATCTTGAAATTTTAAAAAACGTTAAAACTTAAAAATTGCAAAACTAAAAAATTTCACAACTAAAAATCGCTAAAATGAAAACAGAGCTTAAAGAAAAAAAGCAGCAAAATTCCAAAAAAAAATTACCAAAACTAAAAACATTGCCAAAAAACTGAAAAAATGCAAAAAACGAAAAAAGTTGTCAATACGCAAAAAAAGTACTAAAACATACAAAAATCGCTAAAACTAAAAATATCGTCAAAAAACGAAAAAAAGTTGCCGAAAATGGAAAAAATCACCAAAACGAAAAAAGAGCCAAAACAAAAAAGGCGCTAAAACTAAAAAAATTTTCGCCAAACCCCGAAAATAATCGTTAAAACGAGAAAAAGTGTAAAAAAATCGCTAAAACTAGAAAAATTACCAAAAACCGAAAAAAGCTCCAAAACTGACAAAAAGCGCCTAAACTAAAATAAATCGCTAAACTAAATATATCGCCAAAAAGTGAAAAGTGTTAAAACAAAAAAAAAGCCAAAACGAAAAAAATCACCAACTAAAAAAATCGTCAAAAAACAAAAAAAATTTAAAAAGGGAAAATCGCAAAAAAACATTAAAATGGAAAAAGCGCCAAAAAAAATCGCTAAATCAACAAGAAAACTTAAAAAATAAAAAAAACAAAATTAAACGAAAAAACAAAATGAAAAATTGCCAAAATGAAATAAGGGCGAAAAGGGATATATATTGTATTCGTACGGAACCCTTCGTGTGCGAGCTAAAGTCGCACTTTACTTATTTTTCATTAGGTTGTAGTGAAGGATTAGTGATGCAGCATTACACATCTGTTACCTTACAAAAACCGGAGAACTGGTGGAGCACATGAAAATATTAGGACACTAATTCTCAAGCCTCTATATATTCTCAACCTGAGGTCTTATTTAGCTATCTGACGGGTACCCAGTAGCACAGTGAATTGTGTGCTAGACTATTAACCGGGATGTCGCAGATTCAATTCCTATCCAGACTCTGGATGCAAAAAAGCAAAAAAAAAACTTAAGCAGAATACTGAAGACTTCAACTTTTGTTGAAAGCATTCCCAAATTGTCAACATGGATTTAAATCTTCTAAAATTATAAAATTTTTTGTTGCGAGTACATTATTTTTTTTAGCATTTTGCTTTTTTTATATGCAATGATATTAAATAAAACGTTAAGACATCAAATAAAAGAAGTAAAATTTTTAACTTGAAGTTAATGTATTTTTATACAATTCCATCCCAAAAGTAAACACAAAGATATCTTAAAAAAAAAGAAAAAAAAACTTTTGATATTTTTATTTCCTAAACTTGGTTGGCTTCACTAATATTTCTTTTCTATAACGTTTATTGCCAGTTACACTAGCGACATCATCTTACTAAGTTTTCTGATTTTTATTATTATTTTTATGGCTCGTATTCTTTTCTATTATTTCCTGTACTTTGGCTATTGTCATTTGATGACAGTCGCTAAGTAACAAGAAACGATATGATAATTTAAGCAAATGAAAAAATGCAAAAAAGAAAACAAAGTTCGACCATTATGCAAAAGATGTAAGAAATCAAGATATTGAATAGAAAAATGGAATTTAAAACAGAAAATGTTGACGAAAAGAAAAAAATAATATCACAAAAGTTATTGCAGAAAATTTGTTGTGTAATAACGAATGAATTATTCAAACGCGCTGATACCACTTGATCCAGAACAGACAAGTCATTTGCAAGTTAACGCGGTTTCTTTCTCAATGTCTACTTTTGCGGTAATTGTGGCTGCAGTAACAAAAAACGGGAAAAAGTCAATAATAGAATTTTTTTTCAAATTGCCAATCACAGTATAAGAATTATGGAGAGGAAATTTGCATGAAGAAAAAAAATATGATAAGTTAATAGCCTTGATTTTTGATAAAGTTTCATTTTATTTCACTTTTTACTTTATTATAATTTGCCACAGGAAATTATGTAATTTAAAGAATTTTTTGTATTACTGATTATACATAAAAAGAAATAAATTAAATAAATAAATGGCTACACAAAATATTAGCTATAGTTTGTATTATATATTGCAAAATAAACTAGAGTTTAAACGTAGTTTAAAAAAAGACTCCTAAGCCTTGTGTCAGTTCGGAGAAATATTTATTGAAACATAAACATCGTCGTTCGTAAGTGATTGTGTTCTATACCGTAAAACTGAAAAATTAAGATAAGGATGCATTTTAGGCAAACTTTTTGAGATCTGTCGATCTGTAGAATCAGTTTGCTTTTATCATTTATAGTTTTCGAGACATGAGAGATCGACTTTGTTCTATATAACAATTTAGTGACTATCTTCGTAAGTTATTGTGTTCTATGTGCCAAAAATCATGCATATAGAACAAAAGCTAAAGCAAAAAAGCTAAATATAAAAAAAATTTTTTGTTGTTCCATATGCAAATTTTTTAAATCCTTTTATAAGTTTCACTTGTAATAAAATAACAATGTCATAGTAATTTTCACGATTTTGAAGACGTCCGATCAACTTGCTGGTAACACTTTACGTTACCATGACAATGCAAACTCATCGATATAAAAATTGTCAGTGCCACGCCCATACTAAATAAATACTATTTTTCAACTACTTCTTCTTAACCGATTCCTATGAAACTTTGCACACACATTTATCTCCTCTGACAGAAAAATTTTGTAAAAAGAAAAGTGGGTAGTGACACGCCCTTACAAAGAAAATATTATTTTTCAACTACTTTCCTGACAGTACGATTCAATGATAAAATAAGTTGTCACGCCCATACAGGGTAAATAAAGATTTTTTTGTTTTTTAAGCAAAAATTTGCACGACACAAAGTTTTAGAAGGGATTTTTGCCACGTGCAAAAAATTGGACATTAGGAGGAAGAATCCGAAATGGCATAAGTTGCGCCCAGAATTTGATGTCGGATTCAGAGGTCAACTGAGGGAAAACTTAAGGAAAACTTAAGACACAAGGAAAGAAAAACTTAAAACACAGACAAGCCATAAAGAACGACATAAAAAACTAAGAGTGCGGTATTTTGGGGCGTGGCAAAAAAAATTACTGTTCTATAAATGGCATTGGCATATCTTTCATTCTAGTGGGTGAGTGGTGAAAATTTTTTTCCAGACGCCTTATGGTATCTATTAGATAAAGGGTTTGTTCCGTGAAAGCACAGACAGTGCTTTTGCCATCTCGCAATACTTTCTTACATTTTGTTCTATATGCCATAAAACAACAAGAGTTTCGTAAATAAATGAGTATAAAACAAATTACTTTTTTAAAAAAACGCTTGGTACTCCTAGAAGAGTTTCCAAGGTCCAACATTTTTTTGACATGAAACACCACAAAGTCTATAACTTTCCTTGGTAAGAAAATCGCGATAACTTTTTCGGTTCAGTTCTTTGTAATTAAAAACTAAACTTTAACCCTAGAAAGTCATACTTATTTTTATGGCGTAAAGGTTATACTTCGCCGAATCGACGACGGTGTTATTAAAAGTGGCAGTAAAAATGACCCACTTGCAAACAAAATTTAATGTTGAGTTTTTTTAAATATTTGTTTTTATATCATTGAAATATAACAAAATATTACTTAATTTTTAATGTGTATTTAATCATAAATTATGTTTTTACCGTAGTACATTACTCGGGCTATTTTGTAAAACAGAGCTTAAAAATTATCGAAAATAAAAAATTTAAAAGGATATAGACGATAAAATATATTTAAATACTAAAATTGATATATTAAACAAGATCGGTACACGTTTTCAAAACTATCAGTCGTTATTTTATGTAAGAGGCATTAAAGTCTTTTCGGGGCTCCCCATACCGGCTCTTATCACATTTTTTGATTTCCAATCGCAGTTTACAAGAAAGCCAAACAGCAAATTACTGCCGCTTTTGGTATTTTGACCCTAGTGGCATCGATTTATTATTTTCTTCCTTATTTGGCGATTTATTTTTAATATTCTCGCGTATCAATGTTTTTAATGTTGGTACCTCAAGGCTATCAATCACCTGATTCTAAATGTTGACAAAATGCCACTTTTGGTGAATTTGTATTGACTTATAATCTTTGCCTTTATTTGAAATAAGTTATAGGCGTAAATAATGTAAATATGTAGTCATTAGTCGTATTAAGTATACTATAAAATTGACAGATTGCCCATCTGATGCTTATCCTGGAATATCAATTACAATACAATATTGGTTAATTAGCTTTAAGATTTTTTCAAGTTTGTTTCTCTCTTAAAATGTTTAAAAATAAATCGTCCTGACCTATTCCGGTGATATATTTTACTTAACATCCAATTTCTGATGAACTTTTGTATTCTTCTTACTCTATGTCATATATGCCGTTATCATCAAGGTCCAACTCATACTGCCCGTCATACATTTAAAAAAAACTTTCAAACTCTTTGTCGATCAAGTTTACTTCCCTTTTTTTATTATAGACTTAAAAACTAAGAGCTAACTACTCAAACAACCACCAACGAAGCAGTGGAAAGACACATCCGAAAGTTCTAAAAGTTAAACAAGCGTCATACTTCGTCGTTTCGACGACGCAAATAAAAAAACAACTTTCCCAAAGCAGAGCAAGCTAAAAATTGGCACACTCCTAAAGCACGACAACCTAAAGTCCTGTACGAAAAATGGACATAAAATAAGTATATTTACCAGAAAAAAACTGAAAAATTCTAACATGCGTCGTCGATTCGACGAAGTGTGACCTTCTAGGGTTAACAGCAATTTACCAAAAACACATTTTTGTCATATAGAACACAATAACTTACGAAAGACGACATGTTTTATGGTGTATTAAGATTGTTATGTTGCTAATGGAGTCTTTATATAAATGGAGTCTTTAGATAATGCATAAAAACGCATTTATGAACTTTTAAGTTTTCAATTGCCCTAATAAATACGAATTTATTTTGTTTTAGCAGATTTTAATGTACAAACCACTTATTCATCTGTGCTTGCATACTTTTTAGAAGCACAATTGTACTATTTATCCAATAACAATTATTGGTGGAAACGCAAAAAAAATAATTCTTTAACGATCTAATTATTGCTTTTTATCTTCCCGGAATCTAAAAATTGGAAGTTACAGATTTGTTTTCATCAGAGCTCGATGTGTTGGAGTCTTAGAAAGCTATTATGGCTTTTAGACGATGATGTCTGTATGACTGTATGTACATTAGAGTGATTTTTTGCAAGTGTTTTTTTTTCAGTTCCAACCTGAAATTCTGGATATGTAAAAAAATTACTCTAAAAGTTATAGCCCTCAATATTAATTTTAAGTACTTTCATAAAGGCTTAACAGATTTTACATACAAAATATACGTAAAAATAATAACTCGGACACGTTTTACTCTATTACACTGTACTTGGTCTCGATTTACTTAAAATAAAACAATTTCCAAAAATGCTCATAACGACGAAAGTTTAACTTATACTGGTGAGTTGGCGCACAGAAAAAACTAAAGTTCATTTTCAGTAAAAAAAATCAATGAATTAGTAGATATTTATTTTTCTAGAAACGGACCTATAACAAAATTGGAAAAAAAGGCAAAAATTTCTCAACAATTTCATTGAAAAAAACTGTTTTTTTTAATATTTTACAATAAAAAATAAACTCTTTGCTGTTTTTTGCAATTTATAAACAAACTTTTTATCTGAATCTGTAATACAATTTAAGTAAACATATTTTCAAATATCAAAGAAAAAAATTTTTGTATTTTTGGAGATATATCAAACAAACTTTTTGTGAGTCAGTAGAATAATTTTTCAATATTTTTAAAATATAAATATTAATATTAACCGAAGCTAGCTTTTCGTTTTAATCTATAAAAATTTTATAAAATTATTCAATAAGCATTTATGAAATTTTACTTTTTATATATGTTCAATTCTGTTTGTTTATATAAAAAGAATATGCAAAAAACCTTATCTAAAATTTTAAAAGTTTTACAAAAGAAACATAAAACTCGTCACAATTATTGCAAAATTTTACAATATAAATAAAAAAGCACCAACAATTTTATATATTCATTGTAAAAATTTGCAATAATGGTCAATATATTTTTTATTTAAAAAAGCTGTATGCTTCTCCTGTAAAACTTTTAAAATGTTAAATACGTCTTTTTGCATTTTTTGCGACGACATAAATCGTTCGTATACATAATTACAAAACGATTTTATTTAGCCTTCCTTGTTTCGCCTGTAAAACGTTTTAGTATTTTATTTATGTTCTTTTAGCATTCTTCCATATAACTTTTGTGGCAACACTGTAGCTGACTCTTAGACTATAATTTGTAGATGAGGGCACCCAAAAAGTTCCTGGTCAGATCCCGAATTGGATAAAGCCTTTGTGTTTGCCCAACGCATACCCAAGTGTGCACAAATTTATGTATTGGAAAATTTTCTAGTCACTACATAGCAGGGATTATTTTAGCCATACAGACAAAATTGTTAAGCTCCGTAGGCCACTAAGTTTACAAAAAATTACAAGCTAAAAAACATATTTGGTTATGTGGGTGTTCCGCACAAGGACTAAATTTTTTTATAATTTAAAAACACAAATAAATCCTCATATTAGTTTTTGCTTTTTTTAAGTTTCTAAAAAAACGTTAAAGATCTTCTTTTTATATTCTCCGTAACGTATTGCTTTAAATATTTTCAAACAATAACGTTTTCCTAGAACAACAAAAAAATGGGTCTTTCTGTTTCTTATTATTGATTTCACCTTCATCCCACTGGCTATTTAATTTATTAAATTAACTTAAGTAATAATATTGTATTTTATTTTCCACAAATATTATAAAATATGTATTCAGCCAACAATACTTTCGGGTTATATCATTAAATCGACCGCAAAAGTTTCTTAAAAAGCTAAACGATAAAAAAAATACTGCAAGACCAACTACATCAACACCATACTTATCATTAAGACCCTAAAGGTAACGTTTTCTTTCACATTTTTTTAGCAAGAAAACTCATTCATTAAGACGAAAAATATTTTAAAAAAATGGGAAAATACATAAAAACTCTTTAAATAGAAAAATTTTAAAATATAAAAGAATAAAAAGAAGAATGGAAAAAACTTGCTAAATTAACAATATTTCAAGCAGAGTGCGTGAAAAAAATTGGGGATAAAAATTTTTGTTTAAGTCTAAGTGATTAAAATAAAAACTACCACAAAGCATCTTACAAAATAAGAAGGTTTAATGCGTCTTTGGTTTTCTAATGAATAAGTTAAAAGTTTAAGGAAAAGTTGGACACTGAGAATTGTAATAAAATATACAGTAGTGAAAGTTCTTTGAAGTAACACAAAAAAGAACTATATTGCTATCTTTAATAAAAAAATAAAATAAATGAAGATGTACAATCTTTTCATCTTTGAAATTCAAAGTAATGAAATGAAATTTAAATAATTTTTCTACAGACCCAAATTATATATTATATGCTATGTATGTCTCATTTGCTCTTCTAATTTAAAATTTTACTTCTTTGCATGTAAACTATAGTATTACCTGCTTAAAGAAATACACAGCGGAACAGTGCTTTTGTCGTTTAAATAAAAATAGTTGATCCTTATGTATTTTCATCTGCTGATTACGATAGAATCCTTATTTTTTCCCTAGCAGCTGTAGTTTTAAAAATATAGTGACATTTAGCATTTGCATAATTTAGATCAGTTGTTGTATTATTCGCTTAATATATCACGATTGCACTATGGTCCCAATTCAAAAATTTTTTTTGCAGTAATTAAAGAAAAAGATTTAAGAAAATTAAAGAAGTGAAAACGTTTTTTTTAATGGCACTACACTCTACACTCTTTAATACAAAATACGTGGTGGTAGGGGTCTGGATTGGCTATTTTTACGCTTGTATTTGTATTATGTACTATGTGGTATATTATGTAAATGTGCCACAGTTAAAGGCTGTTTTTATAATTGACACCAAAAAAATTTATTTGGAACCAGTGTTAAACCTTCAAAATACTTTCTGGACTATAAGAGTTTCTTTCATTTGGGTTGTGTCACACTGATGAGTATATCATGATATCTTAGTGTTATTGCAGGGATGTTAAAAATCGTGTATTTTTGGTTAAGTCCTTAAAACTTTTTTCTTTTAATATATTGAAATTAATATAACTGACCCTCATTTTATTTTTTTCTAGCATCTCTAGTTTCAGATATATTATGCATTATATAAAACAAATACTTTAAATTTTTCTTTTCTCATGCCATCCAAAAAAATTTGTTTTTTATATCACATTTGTCAATTTACAAGTCATTAATGCAATGCTTACGTATGAAAGATGATGTATGAACAGTGCAGAAAATGTTTTTGGTATTTGTGGTATTATATCGTACATTTGATATTTGCTTTTACGAAGTCAAAATAAAAAAAAAATGTTAAAGAAAAATTTACATTTTTAATACAAAATTATTAGAATATAATCTTAACGTGTCAATATGTAATGCAAAATATCTCTGAAATTGCAGATACTAGTATAAAAAATAATGATATTTTCGTTATGTTATCAGCGGACGAAAATACAAAGACATCAGTTATTTTTATTTCGCAAAATTAAAATAAAAAAAGTTTGCAGGACTTAACCAAAAGCACCCGATTTTTAACATCCTTCCTATGACAGTAAAATATCCTGATATACTCATGAATCTAACTCTACCCAAATGAAAGAAACCATTTTGTTGATTAATAATCCAGAAACTATTTTGCAGTTTGGATGACCATTCATGAAATGTTAAGGATATAATACAAAAACTAGGGTAAATTATGCAAATGCTAAATTTCACTATACATTTAAAAGTACGCAGCAAAAAATGTGCCTACTGGTAGGCAAAAAAGTATATGAGAATTTCAGTCGTAAGTACTTATAATTTGACTCGATAACTACTTATTTTTGTTTGAGAAGTGCAAAATATAAGGGGTACCCCTTACAAATGTATTTACATTATCACAACAATTAACTAGTTATTATTTGGCTTACTTGAAGCTAAAAAATAAGTAGTCAAATAAAAAAATTAAAATTAAAAAAAAAACTGTTTTGTACTTATTATATTTTATTTATATTTTTTCAAATTTTTAGTTTTTTTGACCCAGCTGGGATACGAACCTGTACTCGGTCAGATTTAAAGACAAGTACTCTAATCACTTAGCCATCGTTGACTTAAAAGCTTAAGCGACAAAAATTTGTTTTCATATAAAAGCACATGTTGACTTAAAAAGTGGTTGTCTAGTAATAATATAAATAAGTACCACTCATTACTTTATAGCCCATTAGTAAAGCACTACCGATTACAAAATTTATAAAAGTTTTTGTTGGGTAGAGTTGCTAGGGAAAAACTAATGACGCCATCGTAATCAAGATATAAAAATATAATGGGTGATTTTATAAGAACTATCGGAAAGTAAAAAAAAAAACACATAAAATTCAGAAAAATGCATGAAATATTTATTTGGATCGATAGTTGGGTCGATATAATTTAATGTTTGAAGATTATTTCATGCAAATGTTGGCCGCGGCTGCGCCTCAAATGGTCCATCCGCTTAGTCCAATTTTGGCATACTCTTTCCAACATTTCGGCCGGTATCTCACGAATAATGTTGGCAATGTTGGCTTCCAGTGCGTCAATCGAAGCGGGCTTGTCGCTATAGACATTAGCCTTAACATAGCCCCACAAAAAATAGTCTAGAGGCGTTAAATCGCACGATCTGGGCGGCCAATTGACTGGTCCCAAGCGTGAAATAAACTGTTCACCGAACTCGCCTCTCAATTGGTCCATTGTTTCGCGTGCTGTGTGGCATGTGGCACCGTCTTGTTGAAACCACATGTCATGCAAGTCAAGCTCTTCCATTTTGGGCAGAAAAAAGTTTGTTATCATCGCACGGTAGCGCTCACCATTCACAGTAACGTTGTGATTCGCATCATCTTTGAAGAAATATGGCCCAATGATGCCGCCAGCCCATAATCCGCACCAAACGGTTGTTTTTTGTGGATGCATTGGTAGCTCTTGCAATGCTTCTGGCTGCTCTTCACTCCAAATACGGCAGTTTTGCTTGTTCACGTATCCATTCAACCAGAAATGAGCCTCGTCGCTGAACACAATTCTTCGATAAAAAAGTGGATCTTCATCTAACTTTTCAAGAGCCCATTCACCAAAAATTTGGCGTTGTGGTAGGTCGTTTGGCTTCAATTCTTGCACCAGCTGTATCTTATAAGGCTTCACACCCAAATCCTTCCGCAAAATTTTCCACGTAGTGGAGTAACAGAGGCCCAATTGCTGCGAACGGCGCCGAATCGATAATTCACGGTCATCACCAACACTGGCCGATACGGCTGCGATATTTTCTTCAGTTCGCACTCTACGTAAACGTGTTGGTGGTTTAATGTCCAACAATGTAAATTTGGTGCGAAATTTTTTTACAATAGCCCGAATAGAAGCCTCAGTAGGTCGATTAAACTGACCATAAAATGGAAGAAGCGCGCGATGAACTTTCTTAACAGAGCACGCATTTTGGTAATAAAATTCAATAATTTGCAAGCGTTGTTCGTTTGTAAGACGATTCATGATTAAATTATAGACCAAACTGAAGATGTTTGACAGTGACACAAGATACAAAACGTGCGTGAGCTGTCAAAACTAGTGTTGCCAAAAAGATAATAGCAAAAAAATCACTCGTTATAACAATCAACTATTTTAAATTAAACAACAAAAAAACTCTATTTTGTGGTGGTGTGTTATCAATGCCTTATTCATTATACCTAAATTTATTAGGTTATATAATGTATATACTCGTATTATACATTTATCAAATTCTACATAATTTTTGTTTTGGCCTTAGTTACAATTTTTGATAAAAGCAACCATAATGTATACATCCTTATTTGTCATACTGTAGATTATTTTTGCTTCCTAAACTCTTTAATACATTTTTTGTTCTCTTTTCTTTGCAATTTTCCTTTTTTTATTACTTCATTTATTAAGCCATTCAGCTTAAAGTTACTGTATTAAAACAAAAAAAAAACACCTGCGTAAATTTTTATATATATTATATTTTTAATATATAGATAAACTTCTTAAGTAAATATGAAAAAGTTTCAATTAAAAATATAACAAAAGATTTATATATCTTTTATAACTATTAAATTTTTAGAGACGTGTCTAGTACTTCCATGAAAAATGCATTTAAGTAAAGTTAAATAAAAACTTTAATTAAAAAGAGTTTGTTTTTTCGAATATGTCTACAACTCTTCAAAAAATCGTTTCGACAAGTTGTTCACTTTTCTAAAAATATATTACCTTGTTATAGGGTACATATTTATAGTGTTTATTTCACCTTGTAAAAATGCGATTTTAACGACCAACGATGTTTCTTTAAACACACAAACGCATTCATATTGATGTATTGACTTTAATCGACTTTAATCGACTTCGGATAATCAACTAATCGAAATTAAAGTTTTTAATTTATATGAACAATTGGGTAAATAACTCAGCAACTCTTCCTTCGCTAGGCAAAATAATACCAGAAATCAACCCAGCAACCTTATTCATTTTGTACGCTAATTTTTTAAAGCTGTCCCAACGTGCAGTAATATTTTTGGTCTATTCTTCGTTCATGAATTCGTCTTTTGTAACACAAGTATTTTTGGTTTCATTTATGAATATTTCTAATTGTTTCATTTAATCCTACTTCGTCTGATCCAAGAATTTATAAAATTTGAATTTGATGCTGTCGTTATCAATATATACCAACAATTGGCGAAATATGAAATTCCAAATGGCTGCCTCCGTTGTAGTCATATAAAGAATTATATGTACCAAATATTACAGGAATTTAGTGATCGCTATAATTTTTGATTATTGTATAAAATTTATCTATACTATTGACTCGTGCAAGAAAAATCTTTAAATCATACACATATAAAAATTTCATATTTAAATAGACGAAAACGAGGTTAATTTAACATAGGTATTTCATCTTAACCCTAAATTGACTAATGTTAATTTAACAGTTTTTAAAGCGATTTTGTTTCATAGGCATTTCATGTTAATTCAATATGATTTAAAATAACTGTTAAATATAATTTTTCGTTTTTAAATAACTATATTTTATGTTGATTTAATATTCCAGTACAGTTGAATCAAAATGAAGTTGATACTGGAATAATTAGAAGAATCATGTTGAATAAATGTTATTTCAAGTTGAAACAATTGGAATTTGATGTTGAAATAACGTAAAAATTATGTTTAATCAAAATTATTTCAAGTTTAAACAACGTGAATTCGATGTTGAAACAACACGAAGAATCATGTTGAATTAAACTGCCCCAGCCAAGATTTGAACTCGGGCAACTTGGTTGGAAGAGTGAATTTTGTAACATGACAATAACACTTTTGTAAAATCACAACAACACAGAAACATAAGCCACATAACCCACGATCTAGCTTTTCGGCGGAAAATACCCCAGGTCTATGGCGGGAATCGAACCCACGACCAATCAGCCACAGATCGCATTTTTTTTATTAATGTGATTTTTGTAACATAACAACAACACTCTTGTAACATCATAACAACACACAATACAAAAAGTCAACGCGCTACCGGCGCTGCTAAATAAGGCCTCAGGAAATAAGGCCTCAAAGTGTAAAATGAAATATAGTCCTAAAAGTTGTACATAAACAAAATCGCTATATTTTTGGGGCGTTTTTTAAGTTTTTCATTTCTAGATTTTGTTTATTTTTTGTTTCATACAATGAAAAAAAGCCCAAAAATAAATATGAAAAAGGCCCCACAAAAAGTTGCTATCTATTTTTTCTTTTGAGCTCTTTTTGATTCGACAACTATTCACATATTAGAAAAATTAAAAAGAAATTAAAAATGGCCTCAAAAATACAATACAAAATTTTGGGGTGATATTTCGTTTTAATGAAATGTAGATATTTTATGCGTGGTCTTCAATTATTTTTTTCTGCACGGTTAACGACCCAAGATACAATCGCCGAAAATTTTTATTAGACAATTTTTGGTTTTTGTTCATAGCGCTTGTGCTTTTTACGATCACCCAATTTTTAAAACTAAGCCCCTGGTAGCTATTCGACATACCTAGAGGAGAATCCCTTTAAGCCTGGCTGAAGGCTATGCAGCAAAGGTTCACTTATCGAAGACGCAATTAAAAGGAGAAATGGGGAAAACCTGTTGCATTTGTGCAAGGTTAAGGAAAACATTTTAGTGCTTTGGGCGATTATTACTTACCGTCGAAAGTCACTTTTTGGATCAGATTTAATTTTCTTAATTGGGATGATTTTTCATATATAGTGAAAAACTAGCTATAGGCTGTGTGTTTTAATACACAGATACAGCACTCAGCCCTAGCAATACGAAATACACAAACAACTTTGTCTTATTAGTTTTTTTTTGGAGTTCTTCAATGTATACAGGCAAGTGCAAAGCAACAATAAATAAATATTGAATAAAAATTTGTTTTTCTTTAAATGTATTGGTGCTTGCTCTTCCATAAGAAACTTTTGGGCAACCCTGTTCTAAATTTTGGGCCATATTTCATTTCAGATTTGGGTCAGTTTTTCATTAGTTTAGGGCAATATTTCATAAAAAATGTTGGGGATATTTTCCATAAATGCAAAACATTGCATTTTATGCCTTGTGACCTTATTGCCTTGGGCCTTATTTCGCAGCGCCCGCGCCAACCACTGCAGCCTGTTGTGGCTCGTGTATAACATGAATTACATTTTAATTCAATATGATTTAATTGCTTACACAGTGGAGCAGTGGTTTAGTTGTTTAAACAAAAATAGCTGATTCTAATGTATTTTCATCTGCTGACTACGATGGCAATATTAGTTTTTCCCTAGCAGCTTAGTTTTAAAATTATAGTTACTTTTAGCATTTGCATAATTTACACCGCATTTTGTATTATTCACTTAATATTTCGCGAATGGTCAGCCAAGCTTTAAAATATTTTCTGGATTATTAATCTACATAAAAATCAGTTTTATTTGGGTAGAGTAACATTGATGTGTATATCAGTATATTTTACTGTTATTGCAAGGATATTAAAAATCGTGAATTTTTGGTTTAGTGCTTAAATTATTATTTTTTAAATTTAAATAACTAGTCCTGATTTAGGTGATTATGAAAATAGCTCTATTATTTTTCTAGCACCTCTAGTTTCAGAGATATTGTGCATTATAAAAATAAATACTTTAAATTTTGATTTTCTCAGCCCATCAAAAAAAATTGTTTTTTATATCACATTTGTCAATATACAAGTCATTAATGCAATAGTTACGCATAAGAGATGTTGTATGAGTAGTCCCGACAATTGCTATGTTATTTGTGGTGATTATATCGTATATTAGAAATTTGCAGCTTTTACGAAATAAAAAATAAACCATTTTAAAGAAAATTTAAAATTCTTAATACAAAATTCTTAGAATATATTCATAACGTATCAAAAAATAGAGGCTACATTTAAAAAAACTAATTTTTTTAGATTGCGTGAAAAAAGAAAAATGTAAAGTATTTTTTATATAACGCAGAATATCTCTGAAACTAGAGGGGCTGACGAAGATACAAAAAGATGGGCTATTTTATTTTCAAAAATTTTAAATAAAATACAAGTTTTGAGGAATAAACCAAAAACAGACGATTTTTAACATCCTTGCAATAACAGTAAGATATCCTGATATACTTATCAATGTGAATCCACTCAAATGTAAGTTACTTTCGTAGAGATTAATAGTCCAGAAATTATTTTAAAGTTTGGAGGACCATTCGTAAAATATTAACCGAATAATGCAAAAAGTGATGTAAATTTTGCTAATGCTAAATGTCACTATATCTTTAAAACTACAGCTGCTAGGGAAAAACTAATGACGCCATCGTAATCAGAAGATATAAACAACATAAAAACCTTAATTTTGTTGTGCATTTAATATACAATTTATCTAAAATTAAATATATAGTCTAGTTGATTTAAAATCAAATGTAACGTTTATTACAAAGTTGTTTTAACAGTGAAAAATATTAAATCAAAGAGATTTAAGGTTATATTAATAACTTTACGTTTAAAATTAATATGAAACAACGGTAATTTTAAATCAACAGCAGACTATTTTCGCTGATAATGTAATGTATGCTGCGATATATTGGCTATGTAAAAAGAAACACGCAAGAAAATAACAATAAATCACACAACTGAGCAACAGTGACGTTTCTCGTAAATTTGATATGATGTCCAACTAAAATTGCTCCATGTTGGTTTTACACTACCTTTTTTCTGTGTGTATCACCCATTAAATATTAACTGATTTGCCTACATTTTTATATAAATATCCTTTCGAGCACAGGCAGCGTTACGTAATTTACAAACTTGTAATAACTTTTATTAGCTTGTAATTTTTTTTTTCAAGATTTGAAACAGTTAATACATGAAGGAAATATTTCCGAATTATTTATTGTCTCTTCTATCAAATCAGGAGCAGAATAAAGTGGTCCTTTTTTTGAATTATCGAATACAAATTTCATCTTACTTTTAAACTTCATTATTATTGCTATATATTGTTGCGGTATAAGAGTATTTTTTTAAATACGTAAACGTATAAATTTTACAGATTTTATTAGCTGAGCTACAAAATTACATTCGAAAATTAAATTTACATAGTTAATATCTACACAGAGATAATAGATTCATTGTGTCAATCGAATTTTGCGGTTGCACGTACTATCTAGTAATTCAGTTGTAATTTCCGAATGAATTCGATATGAAGAACTGAAAATAGCATTATAATAATAGTAATAAAACAGTATTATTGTGAATAACATTCAAAACTTGAAATTTTTAATATATTTATCTTAGACAAAAACCATATGACACATATCCATAATATAATAAAATAACACACAAATACAAAATATTTTTATAGTAAATATACCAATGCTAGGATGCTATTTCTCTGCTACTTTTTCAAGATTACCTGCAATTTACACATTTAATTTTTAAAGAATCGAAACCATCGAAAGAAATTTACCTGCCAAATAGCTACAAACAAAAAAGGTTCTCATGCAGCCACAGGGGTTTTTCTTCAGTAAACTGTCAACCAGCGCTTTATAAATAGACCACATTTCCGACACCTTTGTCCTTCAATAAGACAATTGGCGACCTTCCTGAAAAGTATAGATTTTCAAATTCGATAGTTAGGCATGGTAGCTTTAAACCTTACAAAAAATTCATTTTAGTTACACTTTATGTTGCCTAGAATATATTTCGTTGTAAACGTATTAACCAATACGTACCTTTTCTAAATCAGAATAGCACCACCTTCACATATTTTTATAAATTTTTGGAATTCATAAAATTTTCAAGTATTTTAAAGTAATTCTTTAAATGATTTATTTTAAATATATGTCATACGGATTTCAAATTAAATGCCACTGAGACCCATCAGTTGGGAATATCGAAAATAGAGTAATATTAAAAATAATTCATATCCTAATCGATATTTTAGTTGCGATCACCGATATGAAGTGCTGATATATGAATAGAGTTAGTTCTGATTTCCAAACTTACAAAGAAGTCTTAGTAACTCATAAACTGATTAGGATAATCAATATTTTGCTGTAAACTTGCTTCCATTTTGAATATGGAATTACAGCTGTATATAAAGATAATTTATTGCGTTTGTATATTTTTATTAATAAGGATGAAAACTTGATTATTGAAACCAATATACATATAATAGCTGTAACCGTTTTCCAACCAATCTGTTTTCTCTGTGTATGCAAAATTTCTTTAAAATAATGATTGTCAACTTAAACCTCAGTTTAAAGAAATTACGCATAAATATTTAATCTATTTTTGACACAATTTAACTCCTTAAAAGAATTATCTTGCAAAAATCTGGAGTGCTATTTTCCTGATTACTGGACCCGGATATATTTTGCCGATAATTGCTCTGAATTTTTATAAAAATTGTGCGTTAAAGTCTACGACAAACAAATCCAAGAAAAAAAGTTGTAAAACAGCAAAAGGCAGACATAAATTAAAATGTTCACGGCAGTGGTAGATTGGCTTACGCACGTACAGTTTTTCCCCACGTACAATATACAACAAATGTTGCATGAAAAATACAATGATCTTTTGAATAAAATAAAAATATCAAAAACTTACAGACATTCATATGTATGTATGGCTATAAATGGCATTAGCGTGCCATTGCTAATATGAAAATAAAATATAAAACGTTTACAAGCATTTGTCATTTAAATGCCATAATAGAAGTAGAGCTAAATGAGATGGATACAGCGACACAAGTGCCAAAAATTGTGTAACATCATGTCACGAACTTGGATTTCTTTTTTAGCTGCTATAACGAAAGAAGAAATTTTTATAACTTTTTGTCTCAATATATTTACCCTCTTCTAATTCTTGATGAAAATGTTCTTTAAACATTTGTGTAATATTTGTATTTAACTATAACTTTGTTCTCTTTTTATTATTTTCTTAGTGAGAAAAGACACAAGTGAACATACCTACTACGTATGCGGGGTTGGATCCACATCCATATGTATATATAAATTTTTAAAACTTTTTTGTGTGCGTATGCTATATTAAGATGTCTACAGTTTTACTTGACTGTATTTAGACAAATATGAAGATAAAAATGACAAAGGATACTTTAATAGAGTAACTAAATATAAGGTGTCATTGTCATGCTGTCTCTTCAAAAATCATTACATACATTTTATTGTTTACAGGCCAATTGTAGAAATATACACAGGTGTGATAAAGTAAACAAAAATAGCGAACACTAAGAGTATAATTTAAATAAAATTCAAAACAAATCATTGTACACAATTAAAACTAAAAAGTTTATTAATATGATTATTTCGAACGTATTTGCTTTGTGAATCCAAATTGATTATTAGGCTAAAGTTCGTAACGTTATATTCAGAAAGAATTTGGCATGATTAATATCCCAAGGAACAAGGGAAAAATTAACATCAACTTAATTTTTCAACGTACACAGCAGAACAGAGTAGAGCCGCTACACTTCCATCGTCAGTGCTCACGTGTATTTGCTTATCACCACTTGTCAGGTGGCTCTGTTGAATGTGATTTTAATTCTTATATATACAACTTTTTCGTGAAAATTGAATACGAGAATTAAATCGCTCTTAAGCTGATATTAAATATATACTTAAGTATAAAATCAAACCAAAAAAGTTTGTCTTGAGTAGAACAAAAATCAGAAAAATGGGAATGAAGGAAAATAAACCGATGGCAACGCTGGGAAAGTGCACTTTAATATCAGAATGTTTGAGGCAAACCTTAAGCAAGCTGCTCTAAATGCTACTACTGCAAATCTTCAGGTGAGATATAATAATATTTTTTCCGCAGATGTAGAACGGCTTTTATCCGAAAAAAGAAGAGATCGTAGAGAATGGCAACGCTACAGATCCCCTCAGCTAAAATCTAGGCTGAAGGAATGTACTAAACAGCTGAAAACTCTACTAGAATATCAAAAAACCGCTTCTCTTCAAAACTTTCTGAATAGGCTCGACACAGCACCTCAAACAGACTATTCGCTATGGAGAGCAGCCCGAGGCCTCAAAAGACCAGTGATATATAAGCCTCCATTGCGAGCTTCGAATGGAGACTGGGCAAGAACTGACGCTGAAAAAGGTACTCTGGTTGTAAACCACTTGCAGAAAGTATTTACTCCAAAAACGTCTGATACTACAATTCAGCTGCCACCAGTCCTCGCCATACCATATGTTACTTTGAGGTTCAACATTCGTGAGATTGAACATGGTATTGCGGGTTTAAACTCGAAAAAAGCTCCAAGCGCTGATAGAATAAGCAATAAAATGCTCTTAGAGCTACCCTATACTGCAAAACGGATAATTCTATTTATCTTTAACAGTATTTTGTGCCTCAAATGCTATCCCGCAGAATGGAAGGCTTCGCTGATTACCATGATACCTAAACCAGGCAAAGGTCATACGATGGTGGAGTCCTATAGGCCTATAAGCCTGTTGTCTAACATGTCAAAACTATTTGAAAAGCTACTTATGAGTAAGCTAACACCCATACTGAATAGTACTGTATGCATTCCAGACCACCAATTCGGTTTTAGGAGACAACATAG
Source organism: Panzeria rudis (assembly GCA_956483635.1). Lineage (NCBI taxonomy): Eukaryota > Metazoa > Arthropoda > Insecta > Diptera > Tachinidae > Panzeria > Panzeria rudis. The sequence continues at coordinate 120,755,988 of OY101447.1, forward strand.
TACGATTAAACAAACACATAGACTCGTGAACGTGGTTAGAAAAACCTTCGAAGAAAAGAAATATTGTTCTGCGCTCGTCATCGATCGCATCAGGCATTTGACAAAGTATGGCATGAAGGTTTAATACATAAACTAAAGCAAAATCTACCCGAAAACATCCTTAAACTTTTAGAAAGCTACTTAACTGAGCGAAAATTTTTTGTTAAAGAAGGTAATTTTCAAAGCCGTCCGCAACCCATTGAACCGGAGCTCCTCAAGGCAGCATCCTCGGTCCTGTATTATATCTGATATATGTCTCTGACTTACCGGTAAGCAGTAACATGCACATATCAACACTCGCTGATGATACAGCTTTTCTTAGTGTTCACAAAAGCCATCAAGAAGACACCCGCAATTTGCTAGATTATATACCCCAGTTGGAACAATGGCTAAAACAATGGCGGATAAAATTTAACGAACAAAAATGTCTACATATTACTTTTACATTGTGCAAAGAAACCTGCCCACCTATACAAATAAATAACCAAACTATACCTCAACACACTCAAGTAAAATATCTCGGTGTTCATCTTGATCGTCGTCTAACATGGAAGTCACACATAAATGCAAAGGTGACCCAAATGAAATTAAAAGCAGCTCAAAGCAGGCTCATTGGAAGGAACTCTACTCTAAGCCTAGATTGTAAACTTCTTCTATACAACTCCATTCCAAAACCAATACAGAATCCAGTTATGGGGCACTCCCTCGGCATCAAATGTAGAAAAAATTCAAAGGCAACAAAATAAAATACTCCGTACGATTACAGCAGTCCCATGGTATGTCAGAAACAAGCGAATTCATAAAGACTTAGATGTGCCGCCGGTTAAGACAGTGTTTTCTAAACAAGTGACATGCTACATAAAAAGACTTGAGTTGCACCCAAATCCCCTAACCCGAAACATCATTAATTTTAGAGGCCACACTCGGCTGAGGAGGAGGGACACTCTTGCTCTCAACCGAGCACGAGAGACGTAAACAACCAAACAACCAACCGCTGAAAAAAATATTTTTGTCTGGCACTGGATGGACTTAAAAATTAAAGTTTTACAGTTAAGATTTGATTACTTATTGTTAGTTCAATTTTATTGAAGATACAATTATTAAATATAACCGAAAAAAATGCCCAATTCTTTCTGAATATAACGTTACGAACCTTAGCCTAATAATCAATTTGGATAAAAATTTTATTTTTTAAAGTGTTTGTTGTTAGCTGAAGCTCGTAACATTTCTAGACCGAAGGATTTTGGACATGGCATAATATTCCAAAGAATCAAGGGAAAAGTTAACGTTGATTAATTGCAAACTATACGGCAGAATTGAAACACAATCTACAAAGTGCTGTTAAGATATAAAAATACATATCTATTCATTTTAAAAAAGTGTGAAAAAGTCCTTAGCTGGCAGAAGTCATTTAATCGATTATTTAATTTCTATACAAGAGTTTTGCCTTTCAAACTTTGCGTGTTTTATATTACTTCAGTCTAACAAGGTGTTGATATATTTATTAACAATGAACTTTTTGCCTTCTTATAGAAAATCCATTAGTACAACATCATTAAATTAAATGTCAACTGCTTTGTTTTTGTCTGCTGTCTAGTTTCAATTGTCATTAGGACTTGTGTTTAATTGTCTATACTTTATCGATTGCAATCATTTAGTTAAAGCACCTTCTATAATTTTTCATTTAAATTAAAAAAAAAACACAATGTATATCAATTTACGCAATTGATTGCTCAAATGTGGCAAACAAATTCTGGAACGTTAAACAGATAATGAAACATTTTGCTCAGGGCAAAAAATATTAATCTCTTTTTACGATTTTATGAAATTTTATTTTGAAGACAACTTGTGACAAACTGTATTGGAGACATTGCCAAAAGTCCTGTAGCTTTGTTATGAAATTTTTGGTTTTGAGGATTGTCAATAAATCTTATTGATAATTTTTTAAGTTTTTCTAATTCTCGAATAATACATTTTTCTCCCATCATTTTGTAGCCTCCGTAGTTGAAATAATTTCATTTTCCACCGTATGAGATTGTAACTTTAATGACATGCTTTATTTAGGTCGATTAGTTTCTCTTATTTTGCATGCATCTCTTTCTTAAATAAAATTTACGTGATATTGAATTACCCAAAACTTAGCCTCTGATTAAGTATTTTTTCTATTTACGACTACATAACTTTTGTCTTCAGGTCAGAAGACAAAAAAAAACACACTTTTCTTTTTACGCATGTCAGTGCGTACATGAATGTATGTATTTATTAGGATATTCATTTTACTTGACTTTTCCATTGTTCGATTGACCAATTATTCGAAATTGAGGTTTTTAAATTAATCGAACAACCGAGTAGCACTTTTATTTCATTCGAGTTATTCAAGTAAGCTTTACTACTAAAAAGTATTCGAGTTAATCGGAAAAGTTTGTTTTTAGCACATTTTTGTGAATAAAAATAAAACGAATCAAATTTTTTCGCGTTTTATATATTTTAATAATGAAAAGAAAAAAAAGATATTTCTACCTAAATTAGATCATAAAATAATCAAATACATAGTGATATTTTTCATTATTCAAATGTTTCGTTTTGAAAAAATTTAGCATCAGGAAATCTATACATATAATAAAACTGTAAAAGGGGCGTGTCGGTACATGAAATACTTTTTGAAATTTTTTATGGTGGAGTAAACAGTAATCGAACAAAACACCAGATATTGGAATTTTTGTCTATCTGTCTGTCTGTCCAAGTACGCTTCATGCATAAGCCACTAAATGGATTTTCATGAAATAGCTCATTTCTAAGTTAAAATAGAAGAAAAAAACGAAAATTTACCATATTTTACTAATATAAATGTTGTTGGAAATTAGAAAGATGTTTTTAACGTTGGTAGAACTATTTATTTTGCATAACGGAGTTTTAAACAATATATAAAGAACGCTATATTATATTTTATAGACACCGTATAGTCATAAAGCGAACTTTAAGCGCGCGAAGCGGGCAGGCACCAGAGTTGCCAGTTTAGGGGTTTTCCCCCTAGACTTAGGCGTTTTTATTTCATTTAGGGGCAAATTTAGGGGGCTAAAATTCTTAGGGGGAAATTTAGTCGGCATAAATTTATATTTAGGGGATTTCTAGGGGGTTTTACTATGACTATACAAGACGTAATTTTTATTATATTTTACAGCTGGTCAACATCTCTTTCGCAGTAGATAATTCAGTATCATTATTATATATGATAGCTAGAAGATTTCCCTATACCTAATAGTTCTGTATTTTACAACTGATCTATTTAGTTTTCGTAGTAGATCAAGTGCAATCAAACTACATACATTTATTTTTGTTAATTCAAGTGCAAGATTTGCAAAGAAATCTCTTGAAAATATGTTTGTTGTTTTTCAATTTTATACCTAAACTTTTTAATTCTGATAACATGTACATATATGATTTGGCTGCTCTTGATATATTTGAAGAAACTTGATTCCTTCAAATGTTTATAAAAACAAGTTTTTTCTACCGCTACTTTGATATAAAATTCAGTTTATATACATACTTACATATCGTTATTTAAAATGCAAAAGGGCCTATTATAATTTTTAAAAATTTTCCAGGAGAGATAAAAAACATAATAACAAGCCAAATATTATGATTTCAAAAACTGGGTTTTCAGGATAGTATCATTAATTTAGACTTCATTAATAGTACTACCCAGAAAAAATAATTTTTATAATCATAAAAGTTAGCTTTTTATTAAGTTTCTTATCTCCTGAAAAAATTTTTAAAAATATGTCTTTTATATGAAGATATGTACATATATACTAGTGTAATCGATTAATCGACATTTTCCAGAAACCGGTTTTCGAATAGTTCGACTATTCACGGGTTTTGAAATTCAGAAAAAACCGGTCGAGCGGCTTTTTTTGTGAGAAAATGATAATACAAAAGTTTTTATATTAATTTGCTTTAAAAAAAGAGTTAACAGTTGTAAATACTATCCGCATAAAAACATAGCTTTGAAAATAAGGCCAAGTTCCTTTCCAAAAATTTCGGCCGTTAAAAGTACTGAGATGAAAATAAGGATCAAGTCCTTGATATGTATGATACCATTTAATTTCTAAGCTAACTAGGCAACATTTTCCCCATAACTCTTCGCGATATTAGAAATGTGAAAAAATATTGCCAAATAGCAGGCTTCTTAAAATTGAGATGGTATTGTACCTATTAACCCTGCTGTTAGATTAAGCCCATTTGGTCCAATATTTTCCTCGTTGTCATCATAACTTTTAAACGGTGTTACATATTGCTTTGAGATTTCGGCTCACGTGATTTATTATATTAAAAATATTATATCCATACTTTCAAGTGTCTGTCATAAAGCCGGACTTAGAAAAACAAGAATTTACGTATCTTGGATTAGGGACCATTTGGTCCAGTGTAAATTTTTATTTGAATGAAATCAAAATATTAAGATTTTTTGTACTTGCTTAGAAAAAACTTTATTAGTTTATTGATAGTTGCTTTCATTACATGCTTAAATAATCTGATGGTATTCTGATCTCAGAAAAAAGTATATATGGATTGCAAGCGGATCTGGCTAGCATATTTACCATCGATTTGTTTTATGTTTTATGGTGTAGGAGCCAATCATTTGGTCAGTAGTGTCTATGGTTCCTATGAGAACAGAAACATAAGAAGCTATAGTAGAACAGCAATGTATAATTTTTGTCGATATATTTACTTCTTGTCGAATTGTAATAAGAATAAACCTCTGGTATTGCCCTCGACTCACTTCCATCAAGTTCAGCTGCGGATGTATGATACCAATGTCGCAATGTCATAGAAAGCAAATTTAGACTTATACAATGGGAGCTTTTTTATAATTAGTACTTTTGGAGGAGTGCATGTTTTATTTTTACGTTCTGGGGCCCATTTCTCAAAATTACAAGTTACAAATCAACAAATAAAATACCCACAAGACAACAATAACTTTTGTAAGAGAATTTCTGTTTTGTATGTAATTTACTTGTAGATTTGTAACTTGTACTTTTGAGATATGGGCCCCTGTTCTTACATACTTTATAATTTCCCTTTCAAGTAATTTTCTTACCAAATCAAGAGTGGACAAGAAGTTTTCATCAGTCATATTTTGCTCTTTCAAGCCTTCCCTGACTAATACAAGGCGTTGTCTTAGGTATGGTTCAGGCTTTGTATTTTCACCTTTTCCAGGAAATTGTTGTATCTTCTTTGAATCTACCGATAATATAAATTTCAAGCCATATTTTACAAGTTTTGGTGGCATCAGCCGATGAAAAGACCAAAAGATGCATCAAATATTCAATGAAGGCCTTTATTTTACATACAGATACACCCTTGCAAAAATAAGTAGAATGGTCGCAATGTGCCTTCGTCATTGGCGTAACTACAAAATTTTCTCTAGGGGCCTGAGCGATACTGTCTGGTTTAGCCCCAAACCCTCCCAGATGGGACTAGCTACTCCAATGCAATTTGTCAATATCGGTCAAAATCCAACAACGCGGCGATAACAATTACAACATTGCAATGGAGTATCAACGTCACCTTGTAACTTGTATTGTGTTTACGTTATGGGTTCGAAAACTCCATATTGCACGATCCATAATAATCCTCCTTATTCCGTAACTATTTGTCGACGTCAGGTCAAGACAATACAAAAAAATTGGGACTTGTCTACTCGGTGTCGACAAAAAATTACTACTATTAACAGCCTCTTCCTATTTTCTATGCCTTAGAGGATAGTAATTGGCTGTCAGTAATAGTAAATTGTTGTCGATGACGAGTAGAAATGTGCCAATTTATTGGTATTGTCTTGAAGTGACGTCGACAAATAATTACGAAATATGGAGGACTAATTATAAATTGTGTTAATGAGGCAATCAATCAAATTAGATACAAAATATTGATTAAAATTTTTACTTTTCATAAAACATGTAGTATGGCCCAAATGGTCTTCTAATGTAGGATTCGTATATTTTTTCTAATCTAACAGCAGGGTTAAGAACTTGGTCCTCATTTTGAACTCAGTACTTTTAACGGCTGAAATTTTTGGATAAGAGCTTTGCCTTATTTTCACATTAATGCTTTTGAGCGGATCTGACTTCTTTTTTCTAACTTTTTGTTTAGTACAACACTATAATTTTCATCGCAATAATTTCGCATAATTTCGTAATTGCGCATTATAGTGCCCCTTACATACGGCACACCTTTCGATTACGTGATCATCACACTTTTTTTTACTAAAAAGACCTTTCCATTTACAATCAAAATCCTAAAAAATTTGGTCCACATATATAGGAGGAACAACCATAGTGCAGAGATTTAGATTTTTTTCTTTTTTATTTCTTGACATTTCCCGCAACAAGCATTTTTTGTCTATAATGGATGTCGAACTCCATATAAAATATGAAGTTTGACATACATTGTACATCACAAGGCCAGTTTAGTTTAGTTCGCTCCTGCTACCACCTTATAAAATTAATTCACCTTAATTGCATGCTTCAGTAAATGCTCTTGAGCAAAAATACTTAGGAAAATCAACAGTAAAAGTTCGTCAAGTTTTAATATAGTAAAAACTAATAAAATATACGAATCGAAAAGTATTAGACTGGGCCGGTTTTTTTTATAAAAAAAAACCGGACTATTCGACATTCGAAAAATCAACATTTTGAAAAAACCGAAGGCCGTATTGTGGAAGAAACCGGTTTAAAAACTGGTTGAAAACCCGAGTCGATCACCCTAGTACATAAGTAGCAGCATTTTATTAGTGCTATTTTTTCAAGCTGTATTTTATTAAATAAAAATATTCAAGAGACTAGAAAAATATTTTTGGGAGAATTTCAGAAAAATGTTTAAAATTTAGGGTGTTTTTTCTTTATTCAGGTAAGGATATTATTGTATGTAAATTGAAACTGAATTAAGTTAATTTACTTTAAATTAAACTATTACATAAACTTTTACATTTAGGGGTTTTATTCTCAAAATGGGGGTTTTAAAATATTTTTGGGGGAAGAAAAAAAGTTACCTAGCAACACTTGCAGGAACATCTAGTATTTAATAACATTTAGACTCGTTCTGTATTCAATGCGAAATAAAAATAGTCATAAGCATTTTTGTTATAAATATTAAATTGTAACAGCAAAGCTTTTATAGTTCTGAAAAATTTTTTTTTGCATTGAGAACAGAAAAGGATAATATATTAAATAATCGAACAAAATCAATACATTTAGTTCTAAAAAATGTCATGCTTTTTCTTTATTTCGTAAATGTTTTTTTTTCGATTGAACGTTTCTTACATTACTAAGAATGCTTTTTCACTAGAGTTTTTGAGAAAAGTAAATTAAAAAGCATTTCCAATTCATCCGATCAATTTTTGTTTTTTGTTTAGATGCATAAAGTAATATTTCATATGTCAAAGGTAATTTTTTTCTCTTTGATTTTGTGAATAATTTTAATTTTTTGCTGATATCCACCATTAGATTACATTCGATACCTTAATACGAAAAATCTAATTGCCTAGTTGCTCTTGAAATCTCTTCTTTATTTCGAATAATTTTTGCATATTTCCGAATTTTTTTGCCATATATTTATTGCTACTGCATAATATACTTAATTCTTTGATCATGTGGTCTACTATTATTAGAGTTTTTCTTTTCCCGGACTTTTTCATTTCCCGGGAAAGTGGGATTGATTTTTCAGTTTCCCGGGAATTCCCGGGAAATGCCGCCTAGTACAAAACGATACAAAATAACGTTTAACTTAATCTATTTGAACAAAAACAAATACCGATTCACGAGATCTGTTAAATAAGGTTATGGATGCATTAAACGTAAGTAAAAAAAATATAAAATTTCAGGTCTTTAGCCGTGCCGTATGGTTTTTAATTTATACTAAAAAATTTTATTTTTTATTGTATAACTTCTGATTAGTAGCCACCCGAAGTAAAAAAATTTATTAGTTTCATACTTTTTATAATTTCCGTAGCTTCTTAAGTAGAAAAGATATTGCAATGATTTATGATTTATTTTATAAGACACTAAAGAGCATTTCATACTGCTAAGCAAAAGTGAATTGAAATAATTAAGTGGTGGAAAAGTGACCACCTGGAAATTACATTTTTTTTGTTTGTATCGATTTTTAATTGAACCCTGTGTGCACCTGTTGTACATAAAGCTTTGATTTTTTTTTTTGCAAAAATTTATAATTTTTGAAAAATTCGAAGTTTTGAGCTTCAAAAAACTCATGTGTTGCTTAAAATAACAATGTGATATTTTCAGAAAATATAGACCAGCCGCCTTATTAAGTAATTCGCTAAAGCTAAATCAAAATTAAACATTTTTGGCGATGACACTAAAATTTCGGTGGATTATATTTTTAAGACATTCCATAATTTAGCAATACACGTTGCAAAATTTTATTCGTAGAGGAAAATTGATAAATCGACCGTATAGATTTTTAGCGATAGAGATTTAGCTTTAGCGAGTTACAGAATAGGGGCGCAGTACGTCTTTATTATTCCCACTTTCGCTATGTCCACTTAGTGACAATCTGTTATTTTCATTTCTTTGTTCTTTGAGCGCAGCTCTTAGAAAAATATGAAAAAAATGGAGACAAATAAAATGTGCTCAAAACTACAAATTTTTTCTTTTATTTACATATTTTTCTAAATAAAAGCAGCACTAAAAATGTGTGCTGACAAAGAAGAAAAGTTATCATAATAATATTTAAAAAATCCCGGGAATTCCCGCACAATTTTCCCGGGATTTATTTCCCGAAAAATGTGCGGGACCCCGGTAATTTTTTCCCGGGAAATCCCGAATGAAAAACACTAATTATTATGTACTAACGTTTGAATTGAATGACAAATTTCAAATAATTTCAAATATTTATTAATAAATCTACAAAAACTTAATTAAAAAAAGAAAAATTTACATAACATTTTTTCTCGAGTTATTCGATTAATCGACATAGTTTACTCGAATCAATTTTGACTCGAAATTGTTTCATCGAACATTATTTGGGTTTAATTATTCGATTAATCGAGCAAACATTATTTGAGTGAATACCCTAGTATTTATATATGGTTCATCTTGTACTGATTTAAGATAATTGACTGTCACTATGAGGCGTATGACATCAATCAAAATTAAAATACTTCTTCATCTTCATTTTGATATAGCTCTATAGTTCCGAAAAAATAAATATTAAGGAACAATTTCAAAAGACATTATATAGATAAAAGCATGGGAAGTAAAAGAAATCAAGGAATAATACAATAAAGTATAATGATTAAGTCAAATTGAATTGTATTTATACGGGCATGACATGGGGAGGAAACAAAATCAAAGATTATTATTTTTTATTTTTTTGTAACAGTACATTTACACGATGATATTTTTCACGAATTTATATGATTTAATTTTTTTTATTAGAGGCGAAGAAAAGCAAACGGCACACAGTGGTTGCAATTGGAAAAAAGTGTAATAAATCTGTATCTTTGAAAGTTGCGATCCGCTGAAAAACAAGGAGTCTAAGCTTTAAGATTATTGAAATTCGGACTACCTTATTAAAACACACAATGAGCTACAGGGTGTAAAATGTTACTATCTCTGGAATTAACAACATTGCTTGCGTGTTGTGTTTTTCTTCCGATGGGGTTTTTTTGAGTTTGGAACGATTTTCCGTCATCCCACGTAAAATTTGGTTTGTAAACAGACCGGTTTCGGCTATGTGCCATCTTCAGTGTTCTATTGAATACTAAATCCAAATTCAATAGAACACTGAAGATGGCACATAGCCGAAACCGGTCTGTTTACAAACCAAATTTGACGTGGGATGACGGAAAATCGTTCCAAACATTGCTTGCCTCATAACTTTTGCAAATATTGTCTGATTTTAATGAATTTATATTTGTTGTAAGACTTATAAACAGGCAGTGAAAATGATTTTTATTTCATTAATATAATTTTAATATTTTGAAAGATATTTGGCTTTGAATTATAAATTACCTTTGGCAATAGCATAGCCAAAATTTTCATAACATATGCTATGATTTTTAACGAAATTCTTGATAAGACAAAATTATCGTTATCTTAGTTATCTTTAGCAGTGAAAAAAATCAAAGTGAAGACTTTGAAATGAGTGTGAAAAATGGCTAAATTTGGACAAAAAATTAAGCTCAATTGTTAGACGTTTTTCTCAAAAATTTTTCAGAACTCAACATTTTCTTTTTCAAATTATATTTGGTTTTTATAAATAAAACATCAGATTTTGTTTTATTAACTACTAGCATTTACCCGGGACCTCTTTCGAATCGCTGAAAAAAAAATAAAGGGATAAAAAGTACCAATTTTTACCCCTTTGTACCACTTAAGAAGTACTCTATATTTTAATCTACGCCATATGCTACCAAATCTCATTAAAATTCATTAAGCAATTTTCCATCCAAACATACCAACTTTCTTATTTATAATATTAGTAGGAAGTAGGACAGTAATATTGCTTACCATTAATATGTATTTATATTTATTCGATATTTCGGACACCTTCGGTGTTTATCTTCAGGCATTTTGAGTAAAGCCGTCTGTTTCACCTCAAGGGGTAGTTAAAAACTTGCGTACTTTTCCTCTAAAAAAAGTGGAAATTCGTATTTGCTTCACAATTTTTTTTTTAATTTAATTTTTAAACAGGATTGCTATGTTTTTTAATAAATAGCAAAGAAATAAAATTTTAAAAATTAAGTATTTTCATGCAGGTAAATAAAATGCCTTTGAAAAATTTACTATTTTTAGAAAATCTGCTCTCCTAGGCCGGTAACAATTAAAATCCAGATTAATTATATTAAATCTATCTAATATAGTTTGTAAAGAATTTTAAAAACTTGATGGGCATTCTTTTTAAGCGATTAATTTAGAATTTCGTAGAAAATTTTACATATTAGCCCAATGCTGGATGTAGCGTGCTTGCTATAATAAATTAAAATTTCAACTGGAGTCAAAGGAATATACTTATTGCTTTGAAATATAGAAAAATTAAGTTTCTAGTTCTGATACATTTTTGAGAAAAATGTCTAACAATTCAGCTCTATTTTTGTAAAAATTTTGCAATTTTTCACCCTCATTGCAAAATATTGACTTTGATTTTTTTCTCGGATACATGAGTTGAGATAACTTATAAATTTCTTCTGCATATTATCAAGGATTTTGTGGAAAATCGTAAAGTATTGTTTTTTAAATTTGGCTAAGCTATTATCGGGTAAATATTCACGAAATCGTAAACAAAATCGAGGCAAAAAAATTTTAATTCAAAGCTAAATATCTTTAAAATATTAAAGATATGCTAATGAAATAAAGTAAATTTTCTTTGTGTATTTATAAGTTTTACCACAAGTTTTTCATGCCTGAGGTAGTCAACATGGATACCCTATTACTTGCCGTGTGTTTTAACGGTGTGGTAAAACTTTACCTATTCTCAAAGTTTTGGTCCTCCTCTATAATTTACACATATCGTCGTGCCCAAGTTATCTTTACGTATATTACAGAAAAAAAGAGATAAGACCGTTTCCTATGGCAAATTTAACAGATCTATCTATCTGCTCAATCCCCAGTTGTATATCTCTTATGGTTTTTGAGATATTACGAAGTCATTTTATTGTATATGCGTTTTTGAGTAAAATTTAACGCGTTGTATTTCCGTATGTAACATAATTGTGGATATACAATAAAAAGTGTGTGAAAATTTACAATTAAAAAATCTTGCGTTATATTCACGTATGTGAACAAAAACTATTTCGTTGTGCGAAAGTTATCTTCCTGTATGTTGCAAAATCAAAAAATGAGAAAAGATCTCTTCCTGGTGTAAATTTGTTAGGTCTATCGATCCTTATACTGTACCACAGTGTGACTTTTCTCAATTTTAGGTGGCCAAAATTACTAACTCTCTTTCCTGAACAGATATCGAAATGAAGTTTGGTACATATAATGTATATGTTAAAGTGATCCGTTTTAGAAAAAATTTGTGTGGTCCGCCAAATTTTATTGGTAGCTTCCCCATGCATGGTAAAAAAAGTGTCTGTAAATCTGACTAGACCCACCCACCTATATGTATTTCAACCTGGTGAATTCCAATCTGATGTCCGTTTGGATGGTTCGAACTCAAGGTCAAATTGCAAAAAACCGTTTAAAATCGAAAAAACTGCAGTTTTTCGCAATTTACTAAACATTTTGAAGGTGTACGAGTAAAACGGACCTCAGATTCGGATTCAGTGCATCGAAATATATATTGATAGGTAGGTCTAGTCAACTGTACAGGACACTTTTCATTTTTGTGTCATATATGAATACAAACTTTATCACCTTGTTTTCACGTATATCCCACAAACTAAAAATATGTATCGTAAAAACTGGCGTATACAATAAAATGTAACATCTTTTTCGGAGGTGAAAATGGCTATAACTTCTGACAAAAATATTCGACCACTTTTTCCACGTACATTTTTTTTAATGTTGAAACTTTAAGTTCAATTTGCCAAAAAAAAAAATTTTTGTGATATACGTGAACATAACTTCGGCACGAGGTAAGAGGGTCGGTTGTTTGAAAGATACAGAGTTATTACCATTTTTTTCAATTTGAACCGCTGTGCGGCGCAAAAGAATTGCTAACTTTAAGAGTTTGTTTTTTTTTTATTATAAATTTCAACCGTTGACACAGAAATTATCAAACAGAAATTTTTTGCATAACAAGGCGATTATATATGTATGTACGTAACAAGTGCAAAATAATATTAACAAACTGTCTGAAAACAGTTGACTTGAAGTAAAATAATAATAATAATAAAATGACAGAATGAATGACAAAGGGTACATTCTGACATATTAATTTATTTTTGCTATTTTTTTAATCTTTTTTCTCATCTTTTATTTTTGAAAATTTTTATTAATACTTTTAGTTGCCTGCATCAAATTATATAAAGTGATATGTTAAAAAAATTATTTAATGTAATTGAGTCAGAAGAAATGTTTGAAAATAGACGCAATCTTGTTAAATGTATAATTTTTCATGATAATTGGTCCTATGTTAAAGAAATTATAGCATTTTAGTTTTGAAATGCCAAGAAATATTTTAACAAACAAAAAAAAAATAAAAGCCATTTTACATGGACTCTTCAATACTTGTAAGTTTTTTCCCTCTCGATAGCAAACAATTTCTTGTCCTTATAGCCCTTATGAGTTTCTACAAAAATCATGTTTGGTAGAGCCTTTATCCTTTATAGATAGTGAGTTATACCTACTTGAAGATTTCTCAATATTTCACAACATATCGATTCAAAGAAACAACTGATTATCACAATTGTTGATTTCTATGTTAATGAACAAAAGTTCTAATAGTTTTAAAAAATCTTTTGGAAATATTACTTCGAAGATAGAAATTAGACATTTTTTATATGGAAATTTAAATAATAAGTTTCAACTTAAACCTATTTAGATCAAAGTAATTTACGCATAAATAAATAAATTTAGTAACGTGCGATTTAGACTCGCACACAAAGGATTGCGTTCGAATACCATATACATTAGACTGTCCCATATTTTATGAAGTTTTAAATGCATTTGTAATTGATTGCCTATCGCTCCTTAGTTCTATAGCTATTATTTAAGCATCAAATTGCAACGTCTTAATAACAAAGAAAACCATACAAAAGTTACAAATTAAACATGTTTCATCATGTCGTATCGCAGTACTAGCACAATTTGTATGAATTTGACTCAAACGCAGGTCGGTACGGGTTAACGTTCATAAAAAGGACCAAATTGTTTTCCTGATGTACATATTGTCATAACAAAAATATTTAGAGGGCATGCGTAAGACTATCGATTTCGAAACATAAGAGACAGGCTAATATGCGAATATATGATACATATATATTCACGTATTTGCCATTATTTTTCGACTTCGATTTTAATTTTTGACGCATACCCTCCAAATACATTCGTAATGATGATATGTACTGCTGGAAAAAATATTTATTTTTTTAGGACCGTTAACCCGTGCCGACTTGCGTTCAAATCAAGTTGATGCGAATTGCGATAGTGCTGCGATACGACATGATAAAACGTCTTTTATTTGTATCTTTAGTATGGTTTTCGTTGTTATTAAGACGGTGTTATTTGTTTCTTAGATAATAGCACTGGAATTACAGAATGATAAGCAATGCATTATGAACGTATTTAAAGCTCCAAAAATATGGGAATGTATAATATACATACGTATATCCCTTTTTCGTTTTGGCGATTTTTATAAAAAAAATTTTTTGGGACTTTAATTTTAGCGCGATTGTTTTCGTTTTTTTGCTATTTTTGTTTGTTATGACTTTTTTAGTTTAGACGTTTTTTCTTTTTTGTTTTTGACGATATTTTGCTAGTTTTGAAGATTTTTTGCTTAAGTAATTTTAATGAAAATTAAGAATTGACTACATAATCAAAGAATGTGTTTGTTTTGGTAATGTAAATTTATGTTTTTAATATTGATATTATAATCACATTAATATTATAGTAATTATTTATTATAACTTAAATGATTTAAATTTTGTCCGCCTTATATTGCAAATAGCGCACACAAGCGAATTGCTTGAATTCTAAAACAGATTGGCTATATTAGGATGTTGACAAAATAGGGTGTTGACGTTATCCCGATCACATTGAATTATTGTGACCAATTAAAATTTTCGTAAATATATTCAGCTACAAAATCGCATTAAAAAAATTTTCGGTTTCTTCGAAAATGTAAAGAAAAACGGAAAAAATGATACTGGACACACGTGTACTTGGCTATACGTTCTCGTAGTAAAAGTTGGTTATAAGGAATAGCGTTAAGCGTTTTTTTTTTTAGTTTTTTTTGTGACTTTTTTAGTTTTGGCACTTTCTTCGATTTTTCGATTTTTTCGGTTTTTGGCGACTTTTTTTGTGTTGGCGTTTTTTAGTTTGGCGCTTTCTTTTCATTTTGGTGATTGTTTTTCGGTTTTGCGATTTATTTTGTTTTTTTCCACGATATCTTTAGTTTTTTCGTTTTGGCGATATTTTCAGTTTTTAGTGAATTTTTTAGTTTTTCGTCGATCTTTTTAGTTTTTGTGATTTTTTGCATATCAACGATTTTAAAAATTTTAAGGGCCAATCTTGAATGTCAACCACACCTAAACGTTAAGTTTTTTCTGCATTTCATTTGATATTTCTCAATTTCAGACTTATTCAATTTGAACCATGGAAAGATACCCAATGGAGCAACGCGTTAAAGTTATTCAGGCTAATTATGAAAATGAGCGTTCAAATCAAAATGCATATCGTGCACTTCATGTTTTTTTCGGTCAATTTAATCGTCCAAATGGGCGTACAATCGGAAAATCGTGCAAAAATTTGAGCAAACCGGGTCTGTAGGAGATGTGAAAATGCCAGTGCATGCTCGTACAGCTCGTACTCGGCTCGCGGCATCATCGGGCAGTATTTTTTCCAAAATGAAACCAGTCAGGTAGTTACTGTGAATGGTGTTCGCTATCGTGAGATTATAACGAAGTTTTAATGGCCCGAATTGTAAGATATGGATGTGGACGATATGTGGGTTCAACAGGACGGTGCCACTTGCCACACAGCTAACGAAACAATGGCTCTTTTGCGCGACAAATTCAATGGCCGTGTTATCTCACGTGGTGGCGATGTCAATTGGTCGCCAAGATCATGTGAATTGACACCGTTGGACTTCTTTCTTTGGGGTTGTTTGAAAGAAAAGGTGTACGTCGATAAGCTAGCAACAATTCAAGAGCTAAAGGATGAGATAATTCGTCACATTAACGGCATAGAACCTCAATTATGCCTCAGCGTCATCAAAAATTTGGATCATCGGATGGAGGTCTGCCGTCGATTTTTCCTTTTGGCATTTTTTTAATTTTTGAATTTTTTAGCTTTAGCGTTTTTTTTTAATTTGCAGCGTACGGTTTCCAAGAACAGAAAATTTTTTAAAGTACATAGCCAAAATTACATTAACTGATAGAATACGCTATAATTTGTATTGCTTTATATATTAGTTTTAATTGCTGTAGTCTGTATAATAATACACTAACTTTGAAAATTTTAAGTGTCTATATATGTGGCTTGGTGCTAAAAGGGCAAAAAATGCACTTTAAGTTTAAGTTTGCTATATTAGTTTACAGTGATATTGGCTAGCAAAACCCTTATGAAACTGTTCTGGTTTGCATTAGGTATATTTTGCTTCAGCAAAATAAAAGATAGTAAGAACATAAGCCCAATGCAATGACTACCCCCAGTAGTCATGTACATTAGCCACGAACTTGGTACGAATATCATGTCGGACATCGCATATGGCTAATGTCCGTGTTTCGTCCATCCATGCTCTGACATCGATGCCCGAACATATGGCTGAGCATCAATGTTCGCCATGAGACTCGCTGTCAACATCCATTTTCAATATAAAGAAAATAGACAGAACAAAATTGGTAAATATTATACTTCTATTGCACTACCACAAAATACATTGATAACGCAGAACACGGACTTTGCACGTACTCACTACAACAAAGACATTCATGAATTTTTTACAGTCATGTTAATGTCGTGTGCAAGTCGATGGCTCGTGAAGACGTAAGGTTAAGTAAAAAAAAATGTTGACATTGGCCGTTTTAGCAGCAAGCCACATATATAGGTGTCTGTGTATTATATTAGCATTTCAACATGTTGCTCGCTTTAGAATACCCTTAAATTTTAAACTGTCTTATATTGGTTGCTGTAGCGCCCAAAGTTTTACATATTCAGTGAAAGTTTCAGGTCCGTAGCTCTCACGGTTCTCGAGAAAACAGCCCGCGACTGACAGACAGACAGACAGACAGACAGACGGACGGACATCGTAAAGAAAACAATAGGATGCCTTTACACTTTTGATGTACGTGACTATAAAAAAGAGCTTGGAATGCACAGTGGGGCAGAATCAAAATATCTGGAACATAAATCAGGCATTTGTAAACGGATAGTTCTATCAAAATAAAATTTCACATTGATATAGCAGAGGAGTATTTCTATCTAGCGGAGCGGAGCTAATAACTGTCAAATTAGGGCACTTCGCCAATGTAACATTTTTTACTGCTTGACATTATTTTGTTTCTCATGCAATTTCAAAAACGTTGTTGCTGTATTATAGCCCTTGGTAAGACCTAAAAGCTAAATATTTGATTGTATACTTATCTTTTACAGTTTAAGAGGACTTAGACGCTGTGTTTTACATGTTTGTTCAGTCTTGAGTTTTTAGTTTATTGGTGAAGGGTGTAGAAAAACAATCGGGGTATGAAAACAATCTTGATTAGTGTTTTTATGTTTATTTTTAACATTTATTTTTAAACTCAATTATATTTTTATTTTTTTCATACTAAAAGTTAGAACTTATTTCAGTTCAAAGAAAATTATACAATTAAACTTAAAAAAAAATCAAGAAAATCATCAAATAAATGTTTATGATTTTCAGTAGCAACTTTAAAAGGAAATTTAAAAAATGTCTTATCTGAAAACTCAGCGCCTAATCCCCTATTAGTAAGTTATATAAAATTTTAATTTCGCAATTTTTCAAAAATTTGGCTCATCATTTTCTAGATGTCGGGCTCAAATATCAACCGATTTATAAAATTTGTTCTTCATTAGTGAAGAACAAAATTTAAAAGAGTCGCAAAAAAAATTCATCAAACTCTGCCGTATGAATTGAAAAATATTAAATTTTGAAATTGAAATTGGAAAAATTTGAATTTTCGAAATTTTTGTTAAAAAAAATTACCACTCTTTTATGTACATATAACAAAATGTATACTTATGTGAAAGATATATTTACACAAGAACTCGTGGAGATACCGAAGTTTAACATTGAGTTAACACAGCTTAAACGGTGTAAGAACATAAATTTGCAAAAACGATCACAAAGTTGGGATTACAAAACCATTACCACTTCTGAAAGCCCTTATGTGTACGTAGTTATTTAGTAAAGTGTTAAATTGGCCTTGGGTCAATTGTGGACGCTAGGGGCAAAATTGTTCAAATTGCATTTTTTAGATTTCTTGCAACTTTCTTAAGAATTCTGAGACTACAAGAAACATATCTTAGTTTTTTCTTGCGTGGTATTTAGTACATAAATTCGAACATAACTGCAAAATTTCAGTAAAAATATCAATAATTAAGAAATAACCTAATGATCAATACTAAAAATATTAAATATTAAGTATACGCCGTGTAAAATCGTTGATTATTGCTATTTTTGAAATAAATTTTATAGATATATTCGAATTTATGTATGCAAGAAAAAAATTAAGATATGTTTCTTGGAGTCTCAGAATTCTTAAGAAAGTTCTAAGAAATCCAAAAAATGCAATTTTGAAAATATTTGCCTATAGCGTCCACACTTGATCCATCGTCCATTTAAAACTTTGCCAAATAACTACGTACACATATGGGTTTTCAGAAGTGGCAATGGTTTTAGAATTCCAGCTTTGAGATCTTAGAGCATGTGGACTTAATTCAAAATTTCGATATAAAATAGGTCGTATTACGAAGTGCCCAAGTCCAACTATACTAGGAAATTTTATTATTTTTTGGCGTCGATTCTCGTCTTTTACGTGACTATTTTTCAAGATTTTACCATACGCTATGGGCTTAACGCTCTGTAATCAATTTGAGAGCTTGTTTTAAATTTTAAAATTTTTCGCGGATGTTCGCCATTTTCGCGGCAAAACCAGTTTTGTACGAGTTTAATATTTTGGGCAAAATTACCTGTATTTTTATTGTGAGCAAATGCAAGGAAATTTTGAACTTATTGGTACAATTTGGTTATCGTAGGATTTTTGTATTCGTTGCCTATACCAACCAAAAAATTCATAAGTCAATTTTCTCTACTTTATCATAAAAATTTCCCATCTTTCTTACGATAACAAAATTTAATAATATAATATATTTTAAAATCATTTTGAAATATTGCAAACATATCTGATTTTAAGGCGCGAAAGATAAAAAAGCAAAAGCTAAATATCTCAAAACTACTAAAATGGAGATGTGACTTTATTTCTTAGGAGGATAGTATAAGCCCTGTTTGAGGTGGTGAAATGGGTATTCTGTTGGCATCAAAAACATTTCGTGTACTATATGAGGTATACTATACCTCATTACCAGTACATGCTGTACGGCATTAACTGTCCATTTTTTAACCCATTATTGCCCAGCCGGTAAATTCACTTACCAGCACTTTAAACTGCTCTAAAGCTAATAATGTTTAAAAAAGTGGACTTTTCTTTCAATTACGAATTACCCAGCAAAGTTTTTGCTTACTGGTAGGCAAAAAAGTATATGAGGAACTACTTACAATTTGCCTCGATAACTACTTATTTTTGTTTGAGAAGTAAAAAAATAGGGGGTACCCCTTACAAATGTATTTACATTCTCACAGCAAGTAACTAGTTATTTTTTGGCTTACTTGAAGCTAAAAAATAAGTGGTCAAATAAAAAAATTAAAATTAAAAAAAAACTTTACACACATTGTATTTTATTTATATATATTAGATTTTTTTATTTTGTATTTTTTTTGCCCTTCTGGGATACGAACCTGTGCTCGTTCAGATTTGAATAGAAGAATAATAATTGACAAAAATAAGTTTTCATATACAAACAAATGACTCTAATAGTGGCTGTCTACTTATTTTATTACTACTTGTCAACAAATTTTAACTACTTTCAGATAATAATAAATATACGTACTAATTTTATTAAAAACTAAGTAGTAGTTGTTATTTGAATAATATTTGAATTAATATAGTACTACCGATTACAAAAATCACAAAAGTTTTTGCTGGGTTATTTAGAGTCTTTTACGAAAACAATTTAGATGATGTATTTTTTTTATTTATGTGCCGCTGGCGAGCATTTTCGCAAAGCTCCAAAAATGGACATATTTTGAGATAAGTATAAAACTTATATAAAAAAGTAAATTGGTTAACAGTGAACTGTTTCTAAGCAATAATTATTATCACTTTTATTATGTATAAGCTCCAATTTAAATTAGTTTAACGAAATGATTGAAATACTGTCACCTTTCCTTGTAGTAATTTGACTTACCAATGGTCAAAAATGTGTAGAAAATTAGGCAAGATTTCATAAGCACATGTGATAAAATTAAAAAAAATATATGTATATAAATATGTTAAATTTGTGTGCTGAATATATGTACGTTTCTTTAAATAAATGTTGTAACTTTTTCCCTTTCAATAAATATTTTTTGCAAAAATATGAATTACTTTTTACAATATTTGTGTGTATTATTACGGAAATACTTACCATATGTGTCCACTGATAAATAAACTTACCATCTCAGATCTCAAAAACAAATTGTTCCATTTTCTTCAAACTTAAAATATATGTAACTTCGTTAGACCTAAAAAATACTACACACAAAGTTTCATTGAAATTGGTTAACGTTTTTGGGTACCGGGCAATAATGGGTTAAAGTCACCTTTAATGGGACTTGCGATGTATTCTCATATATCTCTGCAAATGCAGGTTTAATCGTTTCCATAGTTAGCGTATTGGAAGCCTAAGATATGTTGAATGTAAATGGTTAAATCATATTTTGTTCTGATAAAAACTCAAAATTTGGCAATCTTAGTTATACCAGATTAACCGCCTTTACAATATGTATAAGTCTTTATTAATGATGCTATCTACAAAAAAATCGTTTTTATAATCACAATAATTTGCTTTTTATTCAAGTCTAATCTGTATTCATTCGGAATGAAAATGATAGGAATTATCAAATCTTTGTTGTTACAAATTAATGTTTATATCTAAAATGCTATGGCATTTACGAACATTTTCATTCGGAATGGAATGTAGAACAGACCTAAATTTTTTTTTAAATTGTAAATAGGCTCTTTTGCATTTATATGACGATATGGCCTTTTTAAATATTTTTAAAATATTTATTAGTAAATAGATCTGTATATAAAAATATTTTTTTTAAAACGAAATTCTAACGAATTGTCCTGTTAGAGAGGGCCAACAAAAAAAAAAAAATACGCGTATGGTCGTTGGGAAAGCTTGGGACGCATTTTACGGGAGGTAAAGCTTAGCTACATGAGAAAGAATTCTATGGTACATTTTAGCCCTCTTGCTCTTTGGTGTATGGGTCTTTCTGTTCCATTATAATAAAAGGGGCAAAGCAACTACAATTTAACAGCAATAAAAATATTTGTCCCAAAATTCAAAAATAACTCTTTTTAGGAATGTGGTGGATCCCCAAAACAATGCTCTTCTGTTCTGTGTATACGTTGAAAATATTGATGTGCTTTTTCGCCTTATTCGTTGGCACATTGATCATGTCTAATACTTTCTGAATTTTATATGTAACCATTTTGGGTTAATAAACTAATATTATTTATATTAAACTCATATGTAGACATTTTTTCAATATTATGGAATTTTAATTCTAAATCAAGTTTTTACTAAACAAACAGTTAATTAGAAGAAATTATAAATTATTTTTTCTGTGTATGACTATTGAAAGTTTTTTATTGGATTTTGTTTTTTTAAAGAGTTGTAGACAAAAATAATATTAAAATCAAATTCATAGCTTATCAAATTTTATAAGATTTTCGTAAAACACGATTGCTAAGAATTTAATTTTTTTCTTTGTGTGACAAAGATTTTAGTGTTAAAATTTAAATGATTTCTGATGTTGGCTAAAACAACTTCAAATCAATTGGTTGTTGACATTTTTATCATATTAATGGGTTTCATGCGTATTTTATTTTCTAGTTTTCATACATTTATTTTTTTGTATTGTTGCTTTTAGTCCTGTTGTGCTTATAATCCTTTAAATTGTTCTTCTCCACGTGATAGAAGAAGCAAATCTGCTATGTTCAGCTTTTTTCTTGATATTTTCTTTTATATATTTTTTCCTCTTTCTTGTTTGAATAAAAAGTGTAGTCATTGTATTTAATGGCACAGTTCTGGTAAAGCCTTTTTTCATTTCCAGATTTTTTGAATCTCTTTAACAGCAGAAGACCGTTTAATGGAATATTTTTATTATAGCTTTTATTGTGTTTTCTTTCTTTGCTTCATAAGTATTCTTCATATTTTTCTACCTGTGGATACGTACAGAAAAAAATGTTAGTTGAAAAATGATTTCATTAAGGACGTGTAGAGAATAAACAAACATTTTAATAATTGTAATATAAGAATACCTATCGGCAGTTTATTCTGGCAATTGTCTTGAAATTAAAGATATAGAACATGCTGCCATTCGAGACATACTTGAAACAGGAAGATATGTCTTTTTTTATACACAAATAACAGTAGAATAAATACCTATCGATTATTAAAATTTTTGTAAGATGTATCTGATTTGTGAAATTTTACGGACATAAGACCATATTCCAAGGGGAAATGGAACACTGATTTATTTTCATCTATACGGCAATACAATGAAAATACACATGAACACTGCTAATGGCGCTATGGAGGCCTCTGAAAAACAAATTGCGTGCTGTTCTGCGGTGTCGATTTAAATAAATCGACGCTGACTTTCCCCATTTTCCTTTGGAATATTGTGTCGTATAAAAATTCTTTCTGAACAAAAAATTCTTACCGAATTTAGCCTAAGAATAACAACTTTGAGTTGAAATTTTGTTGTTGTATTTTATAATAAAAAAAAACAAATTCAAAGAAAATCATTAAGTGGTCATATGCAAAACAAAAACTTAGCATGAAGTTAGCATAATTGACGAAATTTAACAGGATTTTAATGAATTTTTCCACATAATTTGGCATCAAGAACCGGCATAGAATATAGTCATGGGTCACGACTCGCTAAGATTCAGTTCAATTTCGTCACTTGTGCTAACTTCATGCCAAGTTTTCGTTATGGAAGTGTAAACTATTGTTTCTTTCAAAATCAGTATCGAATATATAAATTCAAATAAATATTTCACTGAAGCTGATCCTGTAAAAGATTTTTGTAAAATCAAACAACAGAAATTTATTATTTGACATATTGTCATAATTTTATTTTAAACTTAGTCTATTTGCTGATAGTTGAGCATTGTCTATATGCATTTCATTGGCGCTTTACCAAATCGTCAGTATACTTCAACCACTACTTTGAAAAGTCACAAACCTTTTATCTTATGCACAGACTTTCAAAACTTTTTATAACTTTTCAAAGGTGTGGTTGAAGTCTACTGACGATTTGGTAAAGCGCCAATGAAATGCATACAGGCAATACTTAACTATCAGCAAATAGACTTAATGTAAATAACAGTACGAAATTAAACATTTAATGAATCAAACTATTTATTAAATGAAGGGCATAGTGCAATAGCTCGGTAAGCAATGTGAAATAAAAAAAAATGGTTTTATGTGCTCATTCTCTTACCGCGAACGGCCGTGTCCTATCTGTGTATAATCTGTGCTATAGCTTTGCACAGTATTTACAAAACTGTAATGATTTTCATTTCATTTTGCTTCTGCTTAGGCTTTTAAAAAATACGGAAGTTGCAGTGAAAGTAAAATCACGAAAATATTTATGAACAACTGCGCAGCACTATCATCAATAGAAGATTTGAAAAGTTTGAATTTGTTTTTCTTTTGCTTTTGGTTAGTATCGCAAGTAAAACCAGAAGCAGTCTATAGTTATGTGTTTGCAAGTCGCAAACGGTCGCAATCGGGTAGCAAGAATTGTTGCTTTTTGAAGTTGTAATCAATCGCAATCGAGTGGTTTTTTCGTTGACCCTTGTCTTACGTGCAAAAAGAAAAAAAAATAAAAATACGTGACAAGAACCTGCAGAAAACTTCTAAGAGCAAGACAATAAAGCAAAGAAATGGTTAGAAGTATTTTTTGCAACACCAAACTGAAAAACATGAACAAATTAATAATTTTCCATGGAGTTTATTTATATTAATACACACATATTGGATTTAGTCATATATACAACTACATATATCATATAGACGCATTATAAATTAGTCAAACTTAGAACAAAATGTTTACTATGGTTGTAATTTCCAATTAAATAAAACCTATAATTTTGTTG